>CAWUFW010007709.1:0-505512 GCA_963921515.1 Calotriton arnoldi
TGTGCTTCGTTCAGTTACGTATTGCTACTGCCCTAAACCCTGAAACACCACCCCCAGCACGACCCCCTACACTGCCCGAACACCACTGCACTGCCCTAAACCCTGAAACATCAACCCCAGCAAGACCCCCTACACTGCCTGAACACCACTGCCCTAAACCCTGAAACACCACTCCCTACACAGCACGAACACCACTGCACTGCCCTAAACACTGAAACACCACCTCCAGCAAAACCCCCTACACTGCCTGAACACCATTGATCTGCCCTAAATCCTGAAACACTAGCCCCAGCATGACCCCCTACACTGCCCAAACACCACTGCACTGCCCTAAACCCTGAAACACCACCCCCAGCACGACCCCCTACACTGTCCGAACACCACGGCACTGCCCTAAACCCTGAAACACCAGCCCCAGCAAGACCCACTGCACTGCCCTAGACTCTGAAACACCAGCCCCAGCAAGACCCCCTACACTGCCCGAACACCACTGCACTGCCCTAAACCCTGAAACACCAGCCCCAGCATGACCCCCTACACTGCCCGAACACCACTGCACTGCCCTAAACCCTGAAACACCAGCCCCAGCACGACCACCTACACTGCCCGAACACCACTGCACTGCCCTAAACCCTGAAGCCACAGCACAACCCCCTACACTGCCAGAACACCACTGCACTGCCCTAAACCCTGAAACACCAGCCCCAGCACGACCCCCTACACTGCCCAAACACCACTGCACTGCCCTAAACCCTGAAACACCACCCCCTGCATGACCCCCTACACTGCCCGAACACCACTGCACTGCCCTAAACCCTGAAACACCACCCCCTGGAGCACCCCCTACACTGCCCGAACACCACTGCACTGCCCTAAACCCTGAAACACCACCCCTGCACCGCCCCCTACACTGCCCGAACACCACTGCACTGCCCTAAACCCTGAAACACCACCCCCAGCACGACCCCTTTACTGCTCGAACACCACTGCACTGCCCCAAACCCTGAAACACCACCCCCAGCACGACCTCCTACACTGCCCGAACACCACTGCCCTAAACCCTGAGACACCACCCCTGCACGACCCCCTACACTGCCCGAACACCACTGCACTGCCCTAAACCCTGAAACACCACCCCCTACACTGCCCGAACACCACTGCACTGCCCTAAACCCTGAAACACCACCCCCAGCACGACCCCTACACTGCCCAAACACCACTGCACTGCCCTAAACCCTAAAACACCACCCCCAGCATTACCCCCTACACTGCCCAAACACCACTGTACTGCCCTAAACCCTAGAACACAACCCCCAGCACGACCCCCTACACTACCCGAACACCACTGCACTACCCTAAACCCTAAAATACTACCCCCAGCACAACCCCCTACACTACCCGAACACGACTGCACTGCCCTAAACCCTGAAACACTCCCCCCAGCACGACCCCCTACACTACCCGAACACCACTGCACTGCCCTAAACCCTAAAACTCTCCCCCAGCACGACCCCTACACTACCCGAACACCACTGCACTGCCCTAAACCCTAAAACACTCCCCCCAGCACGAACCCCTACACTACCCAAACACCACTGCACTGCCCTAAACCCTAAAACACTACCCCCGCATGACCCCCTACACTACCCAAACACCAATGCACTACCCTAATCCCTAAAACACTACCCCCGCATGACCCCCTACACTACCCTAAACCCTAAAACACTACCCCCGCATGACTCCCTACACTACCCAAAGACCACTGCACTACCCTAAACCCTAAAACACGACCTCCTACACTACACAAACACCACTGCACTACCCTAAACCCTAAAACACTACCCCCTACACTACACAAACACCACTGCACTACCCTAAACCCTAAAACACTACCCCCAGCAGTACCCCTACACTACCCAAACACCACTGCACTACCCTAAATCACTACCCCCAGCACGACCCCCTACACTACCCAAACACCACTGCACTACCCTAAACCCTAAAACACTACCCCCAGCACGACCCCTACACTACCCAAACACCACTGCACTACCCTAAACCCTAAAACACTCCCCCAGCACGACTCCCTACACTACCCAAACACCACTGCACTACCCTAAACCCTAAATCTACCCCCAGCATGACCCCCTACACTACACAAACACCACTGCACTACCCTAAACCCTAAAACACTACCCCCAGCACAACCCTCTTCACTACCTAAACACAACTGCACAATTTGTTACAGGCGTTGCAACGCAGGCCTGTGGTGCTTACTGGAAGTACCTAGTGGGCTAGTTGGGCCCCAGGGACCCTCAGGATTCAAGGTGACCTAATCCCCCAACTTAAAACGCACCACGGGGCGCGTTTGCACAGTGGTGAAGGGAGGGGCGGGGCCTCAGGTGACATGTGCGCAAACACGCCCTGTGGTGCGTTTTAAGTTGGGGAATTAATTCCCTTTGAATCCTGAGGGACCCTGGGGGCCAACTAGCCCACCAGGTACCTTCAGTAAGCACAACAGAGTTGCGTTGCAGAGAGGTGAAAAAGGTGCGTGGCCTCGGAACGCCTCTCTGCAACTCAGCTCTGTGGTCCTAACTGTAGGTACCTGGGGGCTAGTTGGGTCCCAGGACCCTCAAAATTCAAGGGGACTTAATCCTGCAACTTAAAACGCGCCACGGGGTGCGTTTGCACACATGTCACCTCAGGCCCCCTCCCTTCACCACTGTGCAAACGCGCCCTGTAGCGCATTTTAAGAGGTAGTTTTAATCCCCCTGCCCTATTATGTACTAGGGACTTGCAGAGGAGGTCATGCTAATCACAGGGGTACCCCAACGCATAGTGTTCCCTAGTGTATGTAGGTGTTTTCACTGTATTCTAAGTGTCTTTTAGCATAGCACTGGCTCTGGTTAGTCAGAGTCAGTTACCACCAGTACCCGTCTGAAAAAGTTGTGGGCACAGGATGATTTTGCAACAAGGCCTCTTTCTGCTCCACTGTTGGTTCTTTCTGCACATCTTTTGCTTCTTTCTGTGCGTTTTTTCTTCTTTCTTCACATGTCCTACCTCTGTAGGCATAGTTAGAAACTAGCATTTAAAAAACCTTTGAAATTCACTTAAAAATCATAGGTTTCAGGCACGTTATAGTTAGAAATTAGCATTTAAAAACCTTTGAAATTCACTGAAAAAACCATAGGTTTCAGACACGTTATAGTTAGAAATTAGCATTTAAAAAACTTTGAAATTCACTGAAAAAACCATAGGTTTTAGGGACAGTTATAGTTAGTTGGACATTTCACTCGTACAAAACCATAGAAATTCCCCCGTTATAGTTAGTTCAGCTAACTATAACTCGCGCCCCGCAATGCACTGCTGATGACGTCACATATTACATCACTCATGACATGGTCAGTGACATCACTGATGACATCACTGATGACATCTCAAATGACATCACTGATGACATCATCCATGTGATAATTTCATGCATCTTCTCACACCCTAATATAACTTTTGATACACCCACTCTAAATTACAGACTGCCATTCTCAAAACCATAGACACTCCAACACCAAAAACTACATTCCCACTCACTGATTCTTAGGTCTACACACACATCCACTCACTCACCCGTACTGTCACTCATACTTAGTCACTCAGTACAGGACTATCAAATGCACTCATACACCTATATAAACACTCACACACCGCCACTCATCCATAGAGGTACTCACACACCTAGTCAGTCATGCAAAAAACTTAATCACACACCCATTTACTCACCTATACAGTTATACACACACCAGCTCACTTACTCATACAAATACTAGCACATTCTTACACTCTTATACAATCACTGATACAAGTACACACTCATCCATACAGCCACTCTCACAATCACACACTCTCACTTATAGCCATTTATATACTCCAACACACATATATACTGCCTTTCACATATGTAGTTACTCACACATGTACCACTGAGATATACATTCAATCACTAACACACCCATACACACATTCACCCACCCATACAGTCCATCACAGATGCACTCTTGAAACCATGCACCCAGTGAATCACCAACTCTCACATCTATGCACAGAGTCACACACACCCCACCCACACAAACACTCAGGCACCCATACAGATACTCAGACAATCAATCAATAACCCATGTAGACACTCATGTAGCTATTCAGAAAGCCATGCAGCCGTTTACAAAGCAACAGACAGACGGATACAGACATTCACACAGTTTAGTCACTAACCCATGCATTCAGTAAGATACATTTAATCACTCACTTGTAGAGTCAGTCACTCACGTACTAAATCATCCATTCAGACACTTATACACCCACTCATTCTTCAATACGCCTTTCCCAATATATATTAAACATATTTAACTTTACAGAAACACACAGTCACTTGATGATGTCATCAGTGATGTCATTTGAGATGTCATCAGTGATGTCATCAGTGATGTCACTGACCATGTCATGAGTGATGTGATATATATATATACACACAAACTCTCTCTCTCCCAGAAAAGAGTGCGACACGCTCCGGGGTACACTTCAAGTGGCTTTATTGCTTTTCCTGCGCATAATGGCTGAAGTCCATGAAACGCTTGGCAGACGCATTTCAGCCTCAAATAGCTTTCCTCAGTGCCAGTTTCATAGGCTTCACATTTTCCCTTGGGGTCAAACGATATACAGGTGTTGCAGTGACCACTCCCAGTAAGGTAGTCTCTTGCCCATCCTCCGCTTTAAAGGTGTACAGGCGCCTCCCACTCACCCTGTCAGGCAACGGCATTCTGGTACTTGAAGACCTCCGTGGAAGCCCATTTAGTAATTAGGCCCTCCAAACACCTAGTCATGTCCCCAAATAATTTGGCTGATGGACCCCACACCGCCGCTGTTACCTGGAAGGCTTTAGGCCACTTGTAGTCCCCTTGAAACACCCTGACCCCCCTAGGCCTGCTCAGGGGGTCCCACAGGGACCCCCAGGGCCATAAAATGCATTTAAAAAAAAAAGAAATCGTCCGAATTCGCGCTGGGTGCGCGAATCCAGCCGAGAAAAAAAAAAAAAAAACAAAGCACGGGCTCCCACGCTTCGTTTTGTATAAGCCCCCGGGTTGGCCAGGTCCCGGGGGCAATGAGCAGTTAATTAGTGGGGGCCCGCGGGGGCCCCTGCAGCCCCGGGGACCGCTACCTCCTCGGGGTTTTTATTATGTGGGGGGGCACGCAGCCCCAGGGACTGCCACCTCCCCGGGGCTTCTAAAAAAATGTGTGGGGGGGCTCCTGCCCCCCCATGCTGCCCCGGGGACCGCCACCTCCCCGGGGCATTTATCAATATGGGTGAAGCCCTGGGGACCGCCACCTCCCCGGGGCTTAAATTATAATAAAAAAGTATGGGGGGAGCTCACACTGCCCCGGGGACCACCACCTCCCCGGGGCACAAAATTATGTTAATGTGGGGGTCCGCTACGGACCCCCGGCCCCGGGGACCACCACCTCCCCGGGGCAATGCAAATGAAGGGAGGGGGCCGCGCGGCCCCCCTCCTGAAGCCCTTGATGGCCCTGGGGACTGCCACCCCCCAGGGCCGGCTCCTGAAATGTCCCGGGGTGCCCACCCCCGGGACATTGCTGTTTGCTATGGCAGGGCGGGAGCACGGCTCCCGCCCTGCCATAGCAAACTCTGCTTTGCTTTGTTGAAGCTCTCGCTTCAACGAAGCAAAGCAGGATTGCCTTTGAGCAAGGGGAGCTGCATGTTAGCAGCTCCCCTTGCTCAAAAGCAATGCCGGCTCCCGCAGGAGACGGGGAGCCGGCTGGGACCATGGGAGCATTGGGGGCTCCCCCATGGTCCCCAAAGCTAAGGGCCGGCCCAGGGGGATGGGGTCCCCGGGGCCAGAAGTGGCCCGGGTGGGGGCCACGCGGCCCACCTCCAAAAAAATACAGAAAAAAACCAAGGCTGGCCAGGCACTGGGGGATGGGGTCCCCGGGGCTAATAGTGGCCCAGGGAAGGGGGGCTACGCGGCCCCCTTCCTGTTTTTTTTTATAAAAAAAAAAAAATTCTCAGGGCCTGGGGATGGGGTCCCCAGGGCCCAAAACTAATTAAGGGAAGGGGAGGCCACACAGCCCCCTTCCAAAAAAACAAAAGCCGGCATTCCCCGGAGGCCCTGCCCCCTCCATGCACCACTGTGCAAACTCGTCTCCTGGCACGTTCTGAATTGGGGGATTAAGTCCCCTTGATTCCTGAGGGTCCCTGGGGGCCAGCTAGCCCACCAGGTAAATCCAGTAAGCGCCACACAGCTAGATTGCAGAGAGGTGGCCCGAGGCCATGCCCCTTTTTACACCACTCTGCAAACGCGCCTCTTGGTGCACTGCTGGTGGGGCGATGAGGTCCTCTTGTGTCCTGAGGACCTCAGGACACAAGTGGACTTCATCCCCCAAGCAGCAGTGCGCCAGGAGCTGCGTTTGCAGAGTGTTGTAAAAAGGGGCGTGGCCTCAGACTACCTCTCAGCAATCCCACTGAGTGGGGCTTACTGGAGGTACCTGGTGGGCTAGTTGGCCCCCAGGGACCCTCAGGAATGAAGGGGGCTTAATACCCCAACTCAGAACACGCCAGGAGGCACGTTTACAGAGTGGTGGAGAAAGGGGGCGTGGCCTGTGTCCACCTCTCAGCAATCCCACTGTGTGGGGCTTACTGGAGGTAAGAGGTAGGCTAGTTGGCCCCTAAGGACTCCCAGCAGTGAAGGGGACATCAATCCCCATCCAAGAGCGTGCCAGGGAGTGAGTTTGCAGAGTGGTGGGCAAAGGGGGCGTGGCCTGCTATGAGAACTTAGCAATCCTGCTGTGTGGGACTTACTGGAGGTAATAAGAGGGGTAGTTGGCCCCAAGGTTATCTTTGGGGGAACTACCCCTTCTGTTACCTCCAGTAAGTCCCACACAGTGGGATTGCTAAAACGTCTTTGGAGGCCACGCCCCCCCTTTCTCCACCACTCTGCAAATGCATCTCCTAGCAGACTACGGGATGGGAGATGAATTCCACTTTACTCCTGAGGGACTTTGGGGGCCAAGAAGCCCTCCTGGTACCTGCTGTAAGTCCTACGCAGCGGAATTCCTGAGCGCTGGTCGGAGGCCCAGCACCCTTTCTCCACCACTCTGCAAACGCGTCTACTAGTTAAAGAAGTGTTTGCAATGCAATAGGTTTCGCATTTGCGAGAGTTAGAGCTATTGGCATTGTAAATGTAAAAGTTTTTTACTAATGTTTTTTGGAGTGGAGTGGGTGTACGTTGTGTGTAGTGGAATTATGTGGTAAGTTGTGCAGTGAAATTATGTGGATAGAAAGTATGTGGTATTTAGTGTGTAGGAATTATGTAGAGTGGGATTATGTGTTATGGAGAGTAATTATGTGGTATGGTAGTCTTTGTTGTGGAGTAGTAACATCAGATTTAGTCTTCCTCGTTTCCATAGAAGCTCAACTATGAACTCAGTGAGACAAAAAAAGAAGGAATCACTGAGGAGCACTTGTGGACCTAGTCAGAGGTATGGGCAGGGCCACTGGAATTATGCGACTGTTTGGCTGCACCGACTTTCGCACAATTATACATTTTCCGCATTAGCCACATAATCCATCACCTGCTCCCTAATCTGCAGATTTGAACAAAAAAAGGCTGGTTTCTAGCTCAAACGTTACCAAAAATGCAGCGACAAGTGTTACAGCGTGGTGGAAGGCCCTTTGCAAACCTAGAACTTATTGCTAAATGTGGGTGTTAAATTGGTACTAATGGTGTGCAAGCCACTCTTGCTTCCTTCTGCGCCTCTCTTGCCTCTTTCTGCATTTCTGTTCCTTCTTTGTGCACATTTCTTTCTTTTTCTGCACTTCTCTTGCCTCTTTCTGCAAATCTCTTCTACTTTCTGCACCTCTCTTGACTCTTTCTGCACCTCTGTTGCCTCTTTCTGCACCTCACTTGCTTCTTTCTGTACCCCTCTTGCCTCTTTCTGCACACTTCTTCCCTCTTTCTGCACCCTTCTTGTCTCTTTCAGCACCTCTTTTGCTTCTTTCTGCACTTCTCTTCCTTCTTTCTGCACCCCTCTTGCCTCTTTCTGTACCCCTCTTGCCTATTTGTGCACCTCGCCTACCTCTTTCTGCACCCCTCTTGCCTCTTTCTGCACCTCTGACTGTTCTTTGTGCACTGCTCTTGCTTCTTTCTGCACCTCTTTTGCAAATTTCTGAATCCCTCTTGCCTCTTTCTGCACCCCTGTTCCCTCTTTCTGCACCTTTCCTGCCTGTTTCTGCACCTCTCTTGCCTCTTTCTGTACCTATCTTGCTTCTTTCTGCACCTCTCTTCCCTCTTTCAGGACCTCTGAATTAGAGAGAGTTTTAATCCCCCTGCCCTATTATGTACTAGGGCCTTACAGGGGAGGTCATGGCAATCACAGGGGTACCCCAACCCATAGTGTACCCTAGTGTATGTAGGTGTTTTCACTGTATTCTAAGTGTCTTTCAGCATAGCACTGGCTTGGGCCCTGGTTAGTCAGAGTCAGTTACCACCAGTACCAGTCAGCAAAAAGTTGGGTGCACAGGATGACTTTGCAACAAGGCCACTTTCTGCACCTCTGTTGGTTCGTTCTTTCTGCATATCTCTTGCTTCTTTTTGCAGCTTTCTTTGTCTTTCTGGACCTCTGTTGCCTCTTTCTGCATTTCTCTTGCTTCTTTCTGCGCCTTTCTTCCTCTTTCTGCACATGTCCTACCTATGTAGGCATAGTTTGAAATTAGCATTTAAAAACCTTTGAAATTCACTAAAAAACATAGTTTTCAGGAACGTTATAGGTAGAAATTAGCATTTAAAAAACCTTAGAAATTCACTGAAACAACCACAGGTTTCAGTGACGTTATAGTTAGAAATTAGCATTTAAAAAACCGTTGAAATTCACTGAAAAAACCATAGGTTTCAGGGACGTTATAGTTAGAAATTAGCATTTTAAAACCTTAGAAATTCACTGAAAAAACCACAGGTTTCAGGGACGTTATAGTTAGTTGGACATTTCACTCGTACAAAACCAGAGAAATTCGGCCGTTATAGTTAGTTGAACT
The DNA here is from genome assembly GCA_963921515.1 of Calotriton arnoldi. NCBI lineage: Eukaryota > Metazoa > Chordata > Amphibia > Caudata > Salamandridae > Calotriton > Calotriton arnoldi. The sequence goes on from CAWUFW010007709.1 coordinate 9,098, forward strand.
AACTATAACTCGCGCCCCCGCAATGCACTGCTGATGACGTCACATATTACATCATTCATGACATGGTCAGTGACATCACTGATGACATCATCCACGTCATAATCTGATGCACCTCCTCACACCCTAATATAACCTTTGATACATCCACTCTAAAATACAGACTACCATTTTCGAAACCATAGACACACCAATACCAGTTACTACATACCCACTCACTGATTCCTAGGTCTACACACACAGCCACTCATTCACCCATACAGTCACTCATACATGCAGTCACTCATCAATACAGCACTATCATATGCACTCATACACCTATACAGACACACACACACCGCCACTCATCCATAGAGTTACTCACACACCTAGTCAGTCATGCAAAGAATCAATCACACTCCCATTTACTCACCAATAGTTATACACACACCACCTTCACTTATTCATACAGATACTAACACATACTTACTCTCTTATACAATCACTGATACAAGCACACACTCATCCATACAGCCACTCTCACAATCACTCTCACATATAGTGATTTATATACTCCAACACTCACATATACTGCCTTTCACATATGTAGTTACTCACACATGTACCACTGAGACATCCATTCACTCACCAACACACCCATACACACACTCACCCACCCATACAGCCCTTCACAGATGCACTCTTGAACCCATACACCCAGTGAATCACCCACTCACACATCTATGCACATATATATATACATATACACACATATACATATTCACTGAAAAAACCACAAGTTTCAGGGACGTTATAGTTAGTTGGACATTTCACTCATACAAAACCAGAGAAATTCGGCCGTTATAGTTAGTTGAGCTAACTATAACTCGTGCCACCGCAATGCACTGCTGATGATGTCACATATTACATCATTCATAACATGGTCAGTGACATCACTGATGACATCTCAAATGACATCACTGATGACATCATCTAGTGACTGTGTGTTTCTGTAAAGTTTAAATATGTTTTATATATATGCCAAGGTGTATTGAAGAATGAGTGGGTGTATAAGTGTCTGAATGGATGATTTAGTAGGTGCGTGACTGACTGTATAAGTGAGTGATTAAACATGTCTTACTGAATGCATGGGTTAGTGACTAAACTGTGTGAATGTCTGTATCAGTCTGTCAGTTGGTATGTAAGCGGCTGCATGGGTTGGTGAGTAGCTACATGAGGTCCATATATGGGTTATTGATTGGTTGTATGAGTATCTGTATGGGTGCCTGAGTGTCTGTGTTGGTGGGGGGTGTGTGACTGTGCATAGATGTGTGAGTGGGTGATTCACTGGGTGTATGGGTTCAAGAGTGCATCTGTGAAGGGCTGTATGGGTGGGTGAGTGTGTGTATGGGTGTGTTGGTGAGTGAATGGATGTCTCAGTGGTACATGTGTAAGTAACTACATATGTGAAAGGCAGTATATGTGTGTTGGAGTATATAAATGACTATATGTGAGAGTGAGTGATTGTGAGAGTGGCTGTATGGAGGAGTGTGTGCTTGTATATTTTAGTAAAAAGGGGACCCCTACCAAACCAATATGCTTGCTATACGCAGGGAAAACAAACTAGGTGAGTAAAGAAACCATATAGCAAGCTTCTATATAATTAAAAAGAGTATATTCTAGGTACACTAAAACAGTAACCACACTGCATATCATACAAAAAATTAACACTTAATAAAGAAATATTTAGTGTTTTTATTATTTATAAATCTTTTTTAATTCATTTTGTTAATTATATTTATAAAGAATGTATAATATTCACAAAGAAAATCACAAAATTATATAGCAACATTGATAAATACAAGGATTGTGTATAAAGGAAAAACTAAATTCTCACATTAACACAAAAAATGCTTATTTCCACATTTTTGACAAATTAAATGGGGCAAACAATAGAAGAAAACTTGATAGAGGCAAGCGGTAGATGTAAACAAGAACACTTGATAGAAGCAAGCGGTAGAGTGTGTGCTTGTGTCAGTGATTGTAGAAGAGAGTAAGTATGTGTTAGTATCTGTATGAATAAGTGAGGTGGTGTGTGTATAACTGTATAGGCGAGTAAATGGGAGTGCGATTGATTCTTTGCATGACTGACTAGGTGTGTGAGTAACTCTATGGATGAGTGGCGGTGTGTGAGTGTCTATATAGGTGTATGAGTGCATATGATAGTGCTGTATTGATGAGTGACTGCATGTATGAGTGATTGTATGGGTGAATTAGTGGATGTGTGGGTAGACCTAGGAATCAGTGAGTGGGTATGTAGTAACTGGTATTGGTGTGTCTATGGTTTCGAAAATGGTAGTCTGTATTTTAGAGTGGGTGTATCAAAGGTTATATTAGGGTGTGAGGAGGTACATCAGATTATCATGTGGATGATGTCATCAGTGATGTCATTTGAGATGTCATCAGTGATGTCATCAGTGATGTCACTGACCATGTCATGAATGATGTAATATGTGACGTCATCAGCAGTGCATTGCGGGGGCACGAGTTATAGTTAGCTCAACTAACTATAACGGCCGAATTTCTCTGGTTTTGTACGAGTGAAATGTCCAACTAACTATAACGTCCCTGAAACCTGTGGTTTTTTCAGTGAATATATATATATATATATATTATCTACTGACGAATCTTCGCGAAATTTTCAAACTTTATGGCCCGCTCCGGTCCGCTTCTACCCTGAAAGTTTCGGGGTGATTCGTCAAGCGGGGGCGAGAAAAAAGGGGGGTCCCAAAACATGTTTTCCCCATTCATTTTCCCATAGGAAACTTTAGCCACGGCTACAGCTCGAACTGCTGAACGGAATTACACCAAATTTGGCAAAGAGGTAGTTCTTGGTTCAGAAAGAACCCTTTTGTTAAATGGTGTAAATCCGTTCCAGTAGTTCCTGTGAAAATCAAAAGAAAAATCACATATATATCTATGGCCGCGTCGGATTCGCGCACCCTCCCGATCACGAGCTGCTTGCTAATTGGCTGTCAACACTCCAAATCAGGAAGTGTTGGCAGCCATTTTGTCCCTCGGTAGAACCGAGGGACAGAAACAAGTGCGCAAAGCACAAAAGGGGGCAGGGTAGAAACACCCTGACCCCCTAGGTCTGCTCAGGGGTCCCACAAGGACCCCTGGGCAGTAAAGCATTTTTTTTTAAATCGGCATGATGCACTTAGGGTGCGCGAATCCCGCCGAGAAAAAAAAAAGAAACAAAGGCGCAAAACGCACAAAGGGGGCAGGGTAGAAACACCCTGACTCCCTAGGTCTGCTCAGGGGGTCCCACAAGGACCCCCTGGGCAGAAAAAAGCATTTTTAAAAAAAATAAAAAATCGGCAGGATGCGCTCAGGGTGCGCGGATCCTGCCGAAAAAAAAAAAAATCGAAGCGCTTCGATGCAAATTTGCCCCCAGGTGGCCCAAGTCCCGGGGGCATGCGGGGGTGGGTTTATTGTTTATGGGGGGCCTCTAAGGCCCCCCAAGCCCCAGGGACCGCCACCCCCCGGGGCTTTTTTAAAAAAATGATGGCGAAAGGGCTGTGCGCCCTCCCGCTGCCCCGGGGACCGCCACCCCCGGGGCTGTTTTTTTATTAAGAAACCTGTGTGGGGGCTCCAGCCCCCACACGCCCGGGGACCGCCACCTCCCGGGGCACTAAAGATTTAAATATGGGGGTCCGTTACGGACCTCCAGAGCCCCGGGACCACCACCTCCCGGGGCTTTGAACAAGTTGGGAGGGGGCCGCGCGGCCCCCTCCTGGAGCCAGTGATGGCCCTGGGGGCCACCACCCCCCAGGGCCGGCTCCTGCAGTCTCCCGGGTGCCTACCCCCGGGACACTGTAGTTTGCTATGACAGGACGGGAGCATCGCGGCTCCCGTCCTGTCATAGCAAACTTAGTTTGCATTTTGAAAGAGAGAGCAGGAAACCTGCTCTCTCTTCAAAATGCAAACCCAATTGCTTTTCCACACGGGGAGCAGCATGTTAGCTGCTTCCCATGTGGAAAGCAATGCCGGCTTCGCGCAGGAGGCGGGGAGCCGGCTGGGACTGTGGGGGATTGGGGACCCCCACAGTCTCCAACGAGAGGCCAGGCCCGGGGGATGGGGTCCCCGGGCCATAAGTGGCCCGGGAGTGGGGCCACGCAGCCCCCTCCCAATTATTAAAAAGGGCAAGGCCGGCCCGGGGATGGGGTCCCCGGGCCTTAAATGGCCTGAGGAGGGGGGCCACGCAGCCCCCCTCCAAATATTTTTTTAAAAATAAATAAAAAGAGGGCATGCCCCGGGGATGGGGTCCCCGGGGCCAATAGAGGCCCAGGGAAGGGGGCCACGCGGCCCCCTTCCCGTTTTTTTTTTTTTTTTGAATGAAACAAAAAAAATGCTCAGGCCCTGGGGGATGGGGTCCCCGGGGCCAAAAGTGGCTGAGGGAAGGGGGGCCACACAGCCCCCCTCCCATTAAAAAAAGGAAATGGAAAAAAACGGCATCGTGCCGGAGGCCCCGCCCCCTCCCTGCAGCAGTGTGCAAACGCGCCTCCTGGCGCGTTTTAAGAAGGAAGTAATTCCCTTGAATACTGGGGGTCCCTGGGGGCCAACTAGCCCACCAGGAACCTCCAGTATGCGCCAGGGGCTGTGTTGCAGAGAGGTGTATAGAGGCCACGCCCCTTTATACACCTCTCTGCAACGCAGCTCTGTGGCGCTTTTGGAGGTACATGGTGGACTAGTTCGACTCCAGGGACCCTCAGGATTCAAGGGGACTTAATCCCCCAACTTAAAACGCGCCACGGGCGCGTTTGCACAGTGGTGAAGGGAGTGGGCGGGGCTTCAGGTGACATGTGTGCAAAACAGGCCCCGTGGCGCATTTTAAGATGGGGAATGAAATCCCCTTCAATCCTGAGGGTCCCTGGGGGCCAACTAGCCCACCAGGTACGTCCAGAACGCGCCACAGAGCTGCGTTGCAGAGAGGTGCAAAAAGAGGCATGGCCTCTGAACACCTCTCTGCAACGCAGCTCCCTGGCGCATACTGGAGGTACAGGGTGGGCTAGTTGGACCCCAGGGACCCTCATGATTCAAGGGGACTTAATCCCCCAACTTAAAACGCGCCATGGGGCGCGTTTGCACAGATGTCACCTCAGGCCCCGCCCCCTCCCTTCACCATTGTGCAAATATTCCTCTAAAATCAGCCGAACTACGAATTCCGATTTACTCACCTGTTATCAGGAGAGACCTCAGTGCTGCATCTTTGAGCCCAGTACTGATCCTGAAAAGTAATTTTAACCGTACTTACCAGTAACTTGAATTTCCTTCCATAGGCTAACATTGACTGGTTTCACTTGGAAAGTCTTCTAAGTGTGGAGTTTTGGAACTTTATAATATTCCTCTAAAATCAGCTGAACTACGAATTCCGATTTACTCACCTGTTATCAAGAGAGAACCCAGTGCTGCATCTTTTAGCCCAGCACTGACCCTGAAAAGTAATTCTAACCGTACTTACCAGTAACTTGTATTTCCTTCCATTGGAATCCATTGTCTGGTTTTCAGCAGAAAAGTTTCAAAGTGTCGATTTTCACAAACTACAAATATTCCTTAAAAATCGCCTGTATGACTTAAACGCATTCTTTCAACTGTTTACAGGAGATGCACCAGTGCTGGATACAGGATCCACCACTGAGTAAGAAAAAGTAACGATAACACTACTTACCTGCTAAGTGAATTTCCTCCTATAGGATAACATTGGTGATTCTATGTGAAAAAGTTTCTAAGTGTCAACTTTTAAAATACAATAATATTCCTTAAAAATCACTACTGTAACCAAAACGCTTTTACTCAACTGTTTACAGGAGATGTCCCAGGACTGAATCTAGGATCCAGTCCTGTGGTTAGAAAAGTAATCCATAAAGTAACTAATTGCATTTAACTAGAAATTCACATTGAGCTCAATGTTGAATTGTGTTTGAAATTGTGTTGCCCATTGCAACAACTGTAACTACTGTACTTAAAAGTCTATTGCCTATTTGCAAAGTATTGAAACTAAAGTAATTCATTCTGAGAAAGTATATTTTGTAATGTAATGTATAATGTAATTACAATGTAATTTAAAAAATAAAATATGTAAAAATAAATAGTTTAAAAAAATGTAGTAAATCAGTATAAAAAATAAATATAACAATTAATACATTTAAAAATTGTCATTTACAAAACCTTTGAAATTCACTGAAAAAACCATAGGTTTCAGACATGTTATAGTTAGGAATTAGCATTTAAAAAACCTTTGAAATTCACTGAAAAAACCATAGGTTTCAGACACGTTATAGTTAGAAATTAGCATTTAAAAAACCTTTGAAATTTACTTAAAAACCATAGGTTTTAGGGACAGTTATAGTTAGTTGGACATTTCACTCGTACAAAACCATAGAAATTCCCCGTTATAGTTAGTTCAGCTAACTATAACTCGCGCCCCCGCAATGCACTGCTGATGACGTCACATATTACATCACTCATGACATGGTCAGTGACATCACTGATGACATCACTGATGACATATATCCAAAGAAACGTTTGCGGCATGCTGGCGTGCTGCCAAATCACTGATGGTGCCCGGAAAAACAGCGCCACCGCAAGCGCTAGAAATATCCAAGAAACCTCCCGAAACTCCAAAATGAGAGAGGGAACCAGCACTCGAAGTCAGGGTTTAACATCCTGTTTATTCAATCAGGTCACACAGGGCACTAGAACCACAGAGAAGAGAGACGAGTTTCGGCAGTAACACTGCCTTTTTCAATCTGAGGTGCGCCATGTTGGTTTCTCTTTTTATGCTTTTAAATCCATCAACATAGATGATGCACTATTTTGTAGCAGCAAGATAACAAACATTTACTGACATTGTGAAGGGACACATTTAAATAAATATGCAAAAACACCAATCTAACTTTGCAGTGTTTAGTAGCAGCATAATTGGTACTCTTATTGTGTTATTATATAAATACTGCTAACCGTGGTTAAGCTGTTTTCTCTTGATGCCTCAAAGTCCCATCAATCACCTTTAAGTTCATGTCAAAAACCGGACTGGAATGTAATTCTAGTCCTTCAGCTGCAAAACCGGCATTTAAGTGTCTCTTTAATAGACCAACGTAAACGCACTAAAATCTACTTTTAAAATGATAATGCTCACAGTAATGCTGCCTTTTCAATTCACTTAGGAAGTCCTTGCATTTAAATCAAACATTTTGCCGAGAGACTACCCTCGTAATGTAAATGAAAGTTCTGCTTTTAAAGTTTATATTTTTTACTCACAAAGGCAGCAGACAAAATTAAATGTACTACAAGTTCTGTGACCAGTGTGTCCCAATCCGATACTCAGTATTGGAATCCCATGACCCCACAGCTCGGCCAATGCCATCCGCAGTGCCCAGCTCCAGGACAAAGGTGGTATTCCTAGGGTGAGGTAAAGCCAGTCATGAAAGAAGTCCAGTCCTCGCCAAGGGAGCCTCTGCTCCCAGCGTTGAACCTTCATCTCCACTTATGCCATTTCCTCGTCTCCATCGCCACACTCCTTGCCTGCCTTTATATCCAAAGAAAAGTTTGCGGCATGCTGGCGTGCTGCCAAGTCACTGGTGGTGCCCGGAAAAACAGCGCCACAGCAAGCGCTAGAAATATCAAAAAAATCTCCCGAAACTCCAAAATAAGAGAGGGAATTGGCACTCGAAGTCAGGGTTTAACATCCTGTTTATTCAATCAGGTCACAAAGGGCACTAGAACCACAGAGAAGAGAGACGAGTTTCGGCAATAACACTGCCTTTTTCAATCTGAGGTGCGCCATGTTGGTTTCTCTTTTTATGCTTTTAAATCCATCAACATAGATGATGCACTATTTTGTAGCAGCAAGATGTTGGAAATGGCCCTTTTTGCAGGGTTATCCCCAAACTTTTTGCTTCTTCCTCCTATTTTTTTCCTGACCTGTGGTTGTTGGCTTTAGGTCTTTGGGCACTTTACCACTGCTGATCAGTGCTAAAGTGCATATGCTCTCTGTGTAAATTGTTATTGTGTTTGGTTATCCATGATTGGCATATTTGATTTACCAGTAGGTCCCTAGTAAAGTGCACTGAGTGTGCCAGGGCTGGTAAATCAAATGCTACTAGTGGGCTTGCAGCGCTGATTATGCCACCCACATGAGTAGCCCTGAAAAGAGGTCTCAGGCCTGTCACCGCGGTGCCATGTCGACTTGGCAAGTGCACCCACTTGCCAGGCCCTACCCTTCTCTTTTCTTACACATAGGACACCCCTATGGTAGGCCCAAGGTACCCCCTGGGGTAGAGTGCAGTGTATGTGAAAGGTAGGACATGTACTGGTGTGTGTAACATGTCCTGATAGTGAAATACTGCCGATTTCGTTTTTCACTATTGAAAAGCTATTTTGCCCCATCAAACAGAATGGGGAATGCTTTGTAACATTTTACAAGCATATCTTCCCATGGGGATAAGATAGAAAAATTGAGTTTAGTATCCCTGAACTCAGGATTTAATAACACATCTTTTAGTAAAGATGGTTTTTAAAGTGTGTGTTTGAAAATAGCACTTTTAGAAAGTGTCTATTTTCTTGTTCAACCATCCTGTGTGCCTCTACCTGTTTGTGGATTGACTGTCTGGCTTTGGAGTGACAGGGGCTGGGGAGGTGCAATGGCTCCAGGAGTCTGGATGAGTCAGCACTAGGCTGAATAGGCCGGATCTACATTTGGAGTGGTGGGAGGAGTAGCACCTGTACCTGAATAGGGCTGCCTTCCACAATGTTGGCTCCGCCCCCCTGTGGTGTGTCTGGAGCCAAGGCTCACACTGACAATGGATGTTGTTGTGCACTTGCAGAGTGAAGGCAGAACTGGTTTGAACTGGGCTCAGAGCCCCTTGCACAAAGAGAACAAAGACATTTTGGGGTATAAGTATTAGACCAAAAACCCCAGACTTTAGATAATTCCTGGAATTCAAGAGGAACCTTTTCCAAGGAGAAGAGCTGGAGAAACTGAGGAGAAGTACTGCCCTTGCTGTGTGTCTGGGGTTGGCCTTCAGTTGCTGTTTCTGCCAAGGAAAGGAGAAGGACTTTGCTGTGTGCTGTGTCCCCTGCTTGAAGGAGATCTCCAAGGGCCTGAAGTGAGCTGGCCTCCTGTTCTGAAGTCTCAGGGACACAAAGACTTCACCCCCAGCTCCCCTGAACTCTGCTGCTGTGAGTTTTGATCTGCCAAGAGGTGCCTGTGCTAGTTTTTGGCCTCTGGAGGTTGTTGCTGCTGTTTGGGAACTGGAAGCAAGAAGAAACTCAAAGAACTACAAGAATCGATGCATCGAGGGATCGCGGCTGAAGAGGACCGACGCAGCGCCGCTCGCCGCATCGATCGCCGATGCATCCCGGATTTCCACGCATCGTACCTGTGCGGCAAGTTCTTCAGATACATCACCCGCGGACCGGAACCGTCACGGAGAATCATCGCATCACTCCCCGTACAGACCGGATTCGACGCAACCCTTCTTCTGCGTGCAGCGGGACTGTCGCATCGCCTCCCCAAGGTCTCAGGAGTGTTCCATCTCTTTGTTTTCCGAGTCTGCGGCTGTTTGGCTTGGTTAACTTTGACGCAACTACAGGTACTTTGGTGAAAAGTCACGCATCCATAGTTTTCAATGGTACAAGTGCTTGAAACCTCTCTGAAAGTCATATTTGTAACTGCGTATGTTGGATTTTTGTCGTTTTTGGTCTTGTTTAGTTTAGATAAAGATATTTTATTTTTCTAAACTGGTGTGGTGTCCATTTGGGGTGTTTTCACTGTGTTACTGTGAGTGTTGGTACAAATACTTTACACATTGCCTTTGGGATAAGCCTGTATGCTCGTGCCAAGCTACCAAGGAGGTGAGCAGGGATTATCTAGAGTGTGTATCCCCCTTACCCTGACTAGAAGCAAGGGTCCCTATTTGGACAAAGGTACCTACCTCTGCCAAGTACAGACTCCCATTTCTAACACAAGATAACAAACATGTACTGACATTGTGAAGGGACAAATTAAAATAAATATGCAAAAACACCAATCTAACTTCGCAGTGTTTAGTAGCAGCATAATTGCCACTCTATTATATAAATAGTGCTAACCGTGGTTAAGCTGTTTTCTCTTGATGCCTCAAAGTCCATCAATCGCCTTTAAGTTCATGTCAAAAACCGGACTGGAATGTAATTCTAGTCCTTCAGCTGCAAAACCGGCATTTAAGTGTCTCTTTAATAGACCAACTAACACGCACTAAAATCAACTTTTATATATATATATATATATATATATATATATATATATATATATATATATATATACACACATGTGTATTTATATATATATATAAAAGGGTTCACCTTGGTGGGGATTTTGGCTATTGCTTGAGCAGGGTTTCACCCCTTCAGCCAACAACCCAATTTTTCACAACAGCATTCCACTGGAACATCAATGTATGACAGCATTTGACTAGAATGTAAATGTTGGCAGCATTGAACTGCTAATCCTGGACTATTTTAGATGTAATCTAAAAAACAAACTATTAAGTCATTCTAAAAGAACAGTTAATATAGAAGAATTCTATTATTGTGAAGTAGGATTATGTATCAGGAAGGTGCAATACCCCTCAAGGGTGAGACAGGTTGTTGTTTAAAAAGCAAACACAATAAGATGATGGACGGAGCGCTGAAACTTTTCAGACACTCATCCGCAGTCACTATTAGATCTTGGTTAAATCCATCATCGTTCTTCTGCTCACTTTGCCACCCCAGTTTAGACCCAGCAACATGCAAATCAGTCTTGACCCTGTCCCTCATGGGAACAGTCCAGTCCGAACTGCCAGGCCAGGTCTTCCCTGGACCGCAAACAAGCATCCTGGGACCAGTTTCAGGGTAACACCCCTTATTAGCCAGGCTAGCTTGAATCCAGTGGCAAAGTGAGCAAGGGACCTACATGTGGGCATACCCGCCACCCCAGTTCAGACCCAGCCATATGCAAATCAGTCTTGCCCCTTTCTTCATGGGAACAGTCCAGCCCGAACTGCGAGGCCAGGTCTTCCCTGTACCGAAAACAAGCATCCTTGGACCAGTTTGGGGTAACACACCTTATCAGCCAGGCTAGCTTGAATCCATTGGCAAAGTGAGCAAAGGACCCACGTCTGGGCATACCCAGACATTGATCGCCCTAAGTATCCAAGGGTATGCCCAGATGTGGGTCCCTGCCACTGGATTCAAGCTAGCCTGGCTGATGAGGGGTAATACCCCAAAAACGGTCCCAGGATGCTTGTTTCTGGTCCAGTGAGGACCTGGCCTGGCAGTTTGGGTTGGACTGTTCCCATGAGAAACAGGGTCAAGACTGATTTGCACCTGGTTGGTTTCAAACTGGGGTGGCATAGTGAGCAAAAGAACAATGGATTAAACCCAGATCTGTGACTGGGGGTGAGTGGTTGAAAAGTTTCAGCACTCCGTACATTATCTTGTTGTATTTGCTATGTTGTTTAAAAGGAACAGTTGGAGAGATGGTAGAAAATATGGCTTTGGAGGCTTGTCAGATTTGCAAAAGACTGTTTTAATGTAGGGCTTCTGCAAGAGAAAATAAATATTTAATAAGGAGGATAAGTGAAAAATAACAAAGGAGGGACGAAAGAAAATAAAACTCTCTCTGAATTGTCTGAGTGTCAGCCATGCAAATCTTCCAGTTTGCAATGTTTGATGGTTTCCTTTTCTGTTCTTCTTTCTTTAGGATGGGGAAACTGATGCCACCAGCTACCTTGGAAGAAGACCAGAACACCCAGGTAAGTATACATCAAGAATATGAATCCTCTATGTTTTACTTAGATGGTTATCAAACATCCCAAGAGTGGTTTTTGCTCTTTCACAAAACCTTATAACCCTTCACCCATATGTACTCATGCACTTGAGGGGAGGGAAGTAAGAAAGGAAAAAAAAAACAATTTCACCCCCAGAATCTAGAATTGTGCACTCCTTTATTCCCCCGTTTCTTGGCATTAATCAGAGTCACTCACCCTGTCAGCAACAACTCTCCTGATGTGTAGTTCCTGTAAATCTATATAGGATCTGCACGTTTAGACAACATAAACAGTGGGATTGGTGTCCAGACTGATTACAGACACCCCTATTGGATATGTTCGTCTGTAGACCAGCTAGCTCACAGTGCCACTATGAACTCCTCTTACCAAGGAGCAAATAGTTTCTGGCAACTATCGAACATGACAACCCTGACCCCTCAGGGATCGTGTAAATAGTACAGTACTTTTCACTTAGTCACTCGTGTTCACTTTGTCTCAGAGAGATGCACAGAATAAACGATGGGGACGTTTCAATAAGCATTTTGTGAACCAGCGTCATTCTAGTGTAAAATATGTGTGCTGCAACAACCATAAGACAGACACAGATGTATACGGTTATAAGCACCAACAGAGTAAATAGATGGTAGATTTCTACCAAAGTGCTAAAACAATGCATATACATAGGTATATGGATACATGACAGTAATAATGTGTACTCCTACGATGCAGCCCTAACTAGATGTACCTAAATGTACCTAGCATGTGTGTAGGTGTATAGCCAAGAATCCCATAGGATAGAGCTAACCCCATTACCTGATGTGACAGAATAAAGGACCCCGTCTTGGTCTTGAGTTGGACACCCCGCGAGGCATGTCAGACCACTGCGTACTGGAGTATCTGCGTGCAGAGACCTCAGCGTCTTGTGTCAGCATGTCAGCATGGAAGTCTTTCTCCTCTTAATTAACTGTATATGGTACCCTGTCTCTTGGAGTAGTGGGGCCGCTCTCCTTTCTTTGAGAGAGTCTTTCTCCTCTGCCTGGCCCAGTAAAGATGTGGTCCTTATGTACCCAAAAGGTACCCTCAGGCATTCTACCTCGCTGTTTCATGTCAGCCAAGGATCACGATAGGGATGACCCTTATACATAGTTATTATGCAGAAGATGCAGAAGGTTGTAGTCCTGAGAATCCTCATGCATAATAAATTAGGCTAGTTTTCGGAGAAAACCACACTGCATTTATGCAGCACCTAACTAGGTAAAACGTCAGCACAAAACCCGTTATGTAGTACAATGGCAGAGTAAATGTAGGTGAAAGGTTAGGTGACTACCCAGGCCTATATTGGAGTGCATTGCGAACCATAACTCTGAGTTGTGACAAACTTCCTTGCAACCACTGGCGGTATCCATCACTCCTCGTATCACTTGTCAGGGTCCTTGCGGTTGGTTGAGCCTCTTCATCTTATACTCACAAGGGGGGCGAGTTCTGCGTCTCCCCCCATGTGAGGTTGTCCCCTCCTCGCTCTACTGCAGTTCTCTGATTCTGTTTCTCCTACCGCTGTTCTTGACTCCTCCTCCTTCTTCCTTCCCCCTCGTTAACCTCCTCTGCTCTTTTGACTTCCTTCATTCAGCCCCCCATGGAATCTTGTCCCTCATTAGTGTTTGCATTTTGTCATCTCTCCTCCCCTTAACTATTCGTTTTTCCATGTCTGTTGTCTATTTCTCCTGTTTTCCTGTCTCCACCCATTGTCTGTCACTCTGTCTTTCTCCATACTTGGGGCAGTACAACAGGTGGTCCTGAGGAAGGAATATCGACTGCAGGTAAGTTTCCCTCTTCCCCAAACTCAACTAATAGAATCACATCAGTACAGCGTGTAACCCCAAAACACTGCCTTCCATCTTATCTGTTGGTCATAATGCCTATTGTTCCATATAGCTCTAATTGAGAACCTCTAGTGTTAATAACTGGATCAAAATCCAGTATTCACTGCTCTGACTTTACAACAGCAGGAAACAAGCACTCACTTCCCATACCGCCCAGGTCTGCAGAAATCGAATAGAGGTGACATAACTGCCACATTCCCTTTCAGCTAAATGTTTCTGCAGCCCCTGAATGAAAGGGAATTTAAATCTGCATTGACAAGGGTCTTAAATAGCCTGTTATCCAGCACCATGGATGGCACAGAGAATGGCTGTAGTGGGGAGAGGGAGGGATGGTGCACATGATGATGGAGGTGGTAGCATGGGGCCAGGGACATATTATATATTTGGGTATTGGGGAGAGGGGATCAGAAGAGAGGGGGGTGAGTGTGAGTGGCAGGAGACCGGATATAATTTCTTTTTTATATTTGAGCGGGGTGAAGTGTGAGAGAGATATATAAGACAGAGTGGTGGGATGAGTGACAGGAGACCAGATACATCTTTTAAATATTTGGAAGGAGGTGGAGGGGAGAGTTGGTACCAGGACACAAGGTCGTTTTTTCAGTTTGGGGAATGGTAAATGCAGAGAGTAATGGAGGTGGGTTGCAGCAGGACAAGTAGTTGAGGGAGTCCCAGCTATGTGTGGGCCTCCCATTACTCCTCTGCCCTTATTCAACAGTTGAAAGCACATGCATAGAGGAAAACTGCCTCTAAATATTATTTGTTGCTTCTACAGGTCAGAAAGAGATGCAGTTGCAGACATGACTCCCTGACGCAGAGACAGAGCACAGTCTTATAAAGAAGAAATACCTACAGGGACTTGGATATCATTAACTCGGACTGCTTAGTTCATGCTGAGGAGTTCTGTATGTTGCTTGAAGCTCAGAGGTTATACTCCTGACAAGGCACTCTTAGCTCACTATGTGTCGCTGACAGAAAAAAATGATCACAGTTGGGTAACATGAACTAAGTTAATTTAAAGCACTATGAAGTGGTCATATATTGCAGCAAACATTGTGTAAACAAATTACTATTGCCATGATCCATTTAATCTTGATCATTATACCGAGGTACACTTTGCCTAGGAAATAAGGGCCAGATGTAGCAACATACTTCGTTGTGAAAACCGGTCACAATCTGTGACCAGTGTGTTTTCATGACCAGTGTAGAAGTTTGTGAACTGACGTATGTACTAATAGGCCAGTTCTCAAAATTCTCAATAGGAATGGGTCTCAATCTTGCTTACTTACCTAATAATTATGTTGGTAGCAAATTTTGACTCACTCTTATTGGATACAATCACAGGGATGGTAGCCAGCAAGGGCCAACAGACCACCATGTCTGGAATGGCATTATTATGTGCCTCTGATAGATAAAATATTTACACTTGGGTAACATTGCCTAAGTTAATGTACAGCACTATTAAACTGTTAATAAAATGCAGCAAATGCTTTGTAAACTAATTACTATTATGCTGGTCCACTTAATGTTGGCCTTTACACCCAGACACGCTTCCATTGCTTAGGAATTAAGGGCCAGATGTAGTAATGTACTGATTGAAAAAACTGGTCGTAATCTGCAACCAGTATTTTTGTGATCAGTATAGAATTTTGTGAACTGGCCTATGTACTATTTGGTCAGTTTGTAAAATTCTGAGCAGGAATGTGTCTAAATCGTACTTACCTAACTAATATTTAGGTAGGTTGCATATTGGGACTCACTCCGATTGGATACAATCACAAGGATGATAGCCAGCAAGGGCCAGCGGACCACCATGTCTGGAATTGCATTCAATTAACAACACCTAAAGGAAAGTGGGCTGCTTTTAAAAAATAAATTAAAAAAAAGATTTCTGTGAGAGTTGGGAGTGGTACTCCACCAAACCCTTTTACAATTCACAAAGGGAAGAGGTCCAAAAATCCTGTTCTTTTGTGAATAAGTTACTGCACCAAATTGTGAATTGGTAAGATTTCATTGGGTTGAATTTTTGCAACCGGAAAAGCATTTGCAAACCATGGATACCAAGTCTTTATTAGGAAGGGACGCCCACAATAGGCTGCTTCCAAATAATGATTTGTAAACTATTCTTGAACCAATTTACTGAATCAGATAAACTTTTTCAATTTGGACAGTGGGCTCCCCACATATAAAAAATGCTTTTTAGCAACTCCTCTGATTTAGCTAAACAGAGGTTTGCAACCATTTCAAATTTGTGTTCATCTAGCCCATAGACTGTAAAGTTCAAAGCTCTAACCTGCGGTCTGAGACAATGGGTTCTGCCCATGTAATCCACCCAGATCTACCACTTTTTGATCACCTGGTTTTTGACCTTTTAGTGGTTTAGTAGGGGGTTGCCTCATAACCTGTGATGCACCCACAGTAACCTCTCGTAAATGGACTGTGTGTATTTATCATTGTGTCTGCCTTTTAAGATAAGGCCCCTCTGATAAAGCAAGTATAAGGGGCACTTGGCTGGTTACACGTGAACATGTGCGCACACACATGAGCACATGTGTAAGGCCTGTGCATGGGAGACTCCTGTCATGCACAGCCCGGTAACCGGGCACAGGCATCCCGGTTCAGAGGAGACTCTGCAGGATTGGATATTGACCTAGGGTAGGCCTCATAAGGCTAGTGTACACTCTTAGGGGAACCCGATATAGTTTACTGTCTTGTTTGCAGTGACACTCCATTAGACACCTATGGGTTAGTTGCCTTGGAGTGCAGATTCACTTCCCTTTGGCCTACAGAGACATATTGAATTGAGGCATAACCTGCGCAGGAACATCAATTCTGCAAGTTCCAAAAAGATATCTGTACAGCTTACGGGTCATCCAGGATTGTCACATTTTTCTGGCTCACCTCAGGATCAGAGCCCAGGCCTTTTGTCACTCTGCTGTGCCAAGTTAATTACATTTCTGATAAGTTTCAGGAACAAATGCCTCTCCACACAAAGGGACCAATTGACAGGGCTTCACTCTGGGACAGAATGCTCTGCATCAATCAACCAGCTGTCATACTGCACTAGGGATGGGCCTGCCTAAGCCCTCTAAAGAAAGGAAAGATCCCAGACCTCTGGAGCCAACACAAGGAGGGGATCCCTTTGAAGATTAAGTGGGAAAGGCCATGGTAGTGACGTCAGTGAGGGGCAGAGCTGAGGCTCCCAGTGCAGATGTGATGAGTGACTCCTGGGTCACACCATTTTGAAATGTCCCAACAGGGAAGAAAGGGAATCTGGCTCCACAGGATAGGCCAGAGGTTCCTCATTTCTGGAACATTCTGCCCCCACTTAAAAAGTATTGTGCATGGGAGAGAGCTCTCTCTTGGTTGTGATTTTCTGCTGGACACTGGGACTGGAGGCAACAGCCATAGAGAACTGGAAGGAGGAACCCACTGACATCCATCTGGTCCCAGGTCTCTAACTATAGCTGCCCCCAGGACCAGTGGGGGTCTTCCCAGGACCAGGGAAGCTGGTCTTCTTACACCTCCTGAGGACCAGTTAGGCTCGTCGTCTACAACAAGGAGGAGAGAAGCACAGAGTAAACATAGGACAAAGGCTGGCATAAGGAGCCATTGAAACCAGCTCCTTGCAAAGTTCATTGTTTTAGAGGCTAGGAGAACTGAGAAAAGTGCTCCAGGTGGCTAGGGCTTGCCACTGAGAGCAAAGCAGCCCAATGAGGCCCAAGGTATCAGCAGGAAAAGGATTTGACTATTGACCCCACCAGCGCCTGGTCATTGGTGTGGGCCATGGTCCGAGTGTTGCTGCAAGGAGTAATTTTGGAGGTTTTTTTCTTTGAAGGGGGAAGGCCCGGGGACCCCAACCATCTGGCCAGATTTTTACCATAAGGGCCTGAAACCCCCAACTCTGGGCCCCACAGGAAAAGCAGTGTCTGGGGATTTCCCCCTCACCCCTCCTGAGTGGTGGCGGGCCTGCCCCAGGTCCCCGTGCCAGTGTCTGGGGAGAGGGGGCAGCTAGCATTGTCTGCAAGCATCCCCACAGAGGCAGGCAGGGAAGAGAAGACTGCTGGCTACCATGGCCACACGCAGAAGTGTGGGCTGCAGGGGCAGCTGGCAGGGCAGCCAGAGTTGGGCTCCCTGAGCTTCCCCCCATTGCTGAGAGCACATGTGGGTGCCCAAGTGGGACAGGGCACCCCCAAGAGAAGTGGGGTAGCCACTAATATAATATGCTCACTCCCGAGGGAGCACCCCATAATGCCCTGCGGGCCAGACATCATTAAAATCATTGCTGCTGCTTGTGGGGGCCCTGGGACGTTGGGGCCACAAACAATACCTCAAAAGGAAGCCAGAGAGAGCTTCAGAAGCACCACAGCTCTCCCAAAGAGACACCAAAGGAATTTATTACAAGTACTGACCCTAAGTTGAAAGGGTCACAGAAAGGATGACCAACCCATCAGGTTTTTAAGCACTCCCCAGACTGGTAATGGTGCTCTGCAGCTGGGAGTGTCGCACCCTGTAGGGGCTGTTTATGGTCAAAGTTATTGTGGCCCAAAGGTGGTTAAATCTCTTAAACTGAAGCAGTCAAAAGACAGAGCCCCTTGGTACACACCTGAGCTAACGTGGCTAGAAAGAGAAGCCAGAAAGAAGGAAAGAGAATGGAGGAAGGGTTATAAAGAAAGCAGCAAAAACTGCTACAGAATAGCTATAAAATTTACAAAAAGCTATAAGGCAGGGCAGAATCGCCTACCTGGAGGAGAAATTAGAGAATGCCTCAAATTCCTCCAAGGAAATATTCAAGATAGTCAATAACTTCATGGCCCTCCCTTCATATTCTATAGGCTCCCTGCCTTCTACAGAACACTGTAACATGCTTGCTAACCTTTTCATCAAAAAAATTATTAACATTTTCAATCGCCTTCCGTTGGCTATTACACCCAGCGCAGACACCCATGCAAGGCAATGGTCAGGTCCCACCTTGTTGGTTTTCTCCTCTTTGATCAGTGAAACCTTGGAATCCACCCTTGAATCTATCAAATCAGGCTTTCCTTTGGACACGGCCTCTCCAGATAACTTGAGCCAAGCTGGTAATTCCTTATTATCTAATCTCATGAACATCCTTAACAACTCACCCAAAAAAATGGAAACATGCAATAGTGAAGCCGCTCCTAAAAAAACTATGGCAAATCCTGATCTGGCAGACAGCTACAGACCCATCTCACTGCTCCTGGTAGTGATTAAAATACTGGAAAAGCACGTCAATAAACATCTGTCCAGTTTTCTGGAATTGCAGTATGCTTTCCACCACACTTAGACAGGCTTTAGATTAGGCTATAGTACAGAGGCTGAACTGCTGGTAGCCACTGAGGAACTTCGCTCCATTTTAGATCAAGGTGGCCCAGTGGCAATGATAATGTTGGATCTAAGTGCAGCCTTCGACAAGGTTTCACACCTCATCCTCGTTCAGGGGATGTTGGACGTCGGCATCACAGGGGATACCATTAAGTGCCTGGAAGCTTTTCTAGTCAACAGGAGCTTCCGAGTGAAAGATTCATTTACTTCCGCGAACCACATTCTTCAGTGTGGGGTCGCACACGTTTCTTCACTCAGCCCCACACTTTTTAATCTGTATTTATGCTCCCTTGCAGAAATTGTACATTCACATGGTCTTGCCTTAGTGTCATATGCAGATGACACACAGATCATCATGGCCCTAACACCTAATGTCAGCAAAATCTCCACTCAGCTGAACTCATGTCTCAGGGAGGTTGCAGACTGGATGTCTGGTAGTAGGCTGAAGCTTAATGGAGACAAAACTGAAGTACTGGTGGTAGGCAACAACAGTTCTAGGTGGCTGGAACTGTCATGGCCAGAACCTCTTGGGGAATGTCCAAAGCGAGCCAAAGAAGTAAAAAGCCTAGGCGTCTGGAGAGACAACAAGCTCACGATGGAGACACAAGTCAAAAAATTGGCTGGTTCATGTTTTGGCATTCTAAGATCCCTTAGGAAATTATTGCAGATACTACCATTTCCAACAAGAAGGGTAGTGGTACAGAATCATATAAACTCATGTCTGGATTACGGTAACGTCCTGTATTTAGGAAGCCCAAAATACATGATCAATAGGCTCCGAGTGGTTCAGAATGCTGTTGCCAGAATCCTTCAAAAACATCGAAACACCAATCTGCTAGACCAGCCCTACTAGCCCTTCACTGGCTCTCAGTTAAAAAAATAATTCACTTCAAGTCTCTCTGCATTGCACACTGGGCCAGCCACGGAAAAAGCCCACTCATCATTCGGAACGTACTCACCTCTTATTCTCCAGGGAGGTCTCTTTGATCAAGTAATCAGGGACTCCTGGTAGTGGCTAGAAGTAAAAGCACGAGGAGCAGAAAACTTTCAAAAACTCACCTCTTCTAAAGAGTGATGTTGAGGTAACTGGTTTCATCACAATAATGTGGTGGGGTTGTTTGCCACTAGCGCTGGGAGGCCCGTTTGTGTAGCCATGCATTATATAAAAACAGCAGAAGTGAATTGAATTAAAGGAATGTACATGTTGTCCAATACCCTCTGAAAAAGGGGTGAAGTTTATGGTTACATTCATTTTGATCAAAAATGAGATGCCCTCTATGGGCAGTTTTTATAATTGAATTTTAATGGTTGAAACTAGTTAATACAAAAGCACACAAATTCGCAGGAAGTTCATTTGTAAATGCTTTATTGAAATAATAAAGTTGACAGTGAATATTGATCCAAGTGCATATGCTTTATTGACATTAATATGTGCATTCACACATGGTTATTTTAGATTATTGCATTTACTCCTAAAATGATGATGTTTTGACATGTGGTTTGGTGCTCTCGAACCTTTGACCAAGTCAACATACTTACCTGGTATGGTTGTCTGCTCCTTTTGGGGGTCAGAGTCGATTAAGCAATGTCATCAAAGGTATTTTCAACAGCCCTATATATATTTGTAAATTACTGCATAGTATTGAGTAGTGTGTGTGTAATAGATTTACTTTTCCTTTTTAAAAATAAAAATAAAAAGGACTGACTGGACAAGTATTTATTGAGTGTTATTGTGTGGCAGAAAATTGTGATTACTAACCCACACCGCCTCCCTTGAGTAGGACTTGGATTGTTCTGCTCCGCTAACCTGAGAGAGTCAAGTGCTGTAAGGGGGTGTTTGGTTCCCAGTGCATGGCAAAAGAGGACCCATTACTTGTGCCGGCTACATAACTTACAGCCCATTTCCTTACATATGGTTATTACTAACTTCCGTTGATTAATTTAAGAGTTGATCCTTCATCATTCTTAAATGTAGGGCTAAAAGATTTGGGGCCATCAAGGGGATACACATTCCAGGTAGAACCAATAGTCAAATTGTTTATTTTTCTTGTGTTTCCGATCTCTCAAGATCTTGTTCAATATGTAAAGAGAAGTATGACCTGCTGTCATTCTTTATTGGTTCAGCAAAACTAGGTATATATGCACCAGTGGATGCTGTTGCAATGTACAGGGAACAAAACTCTTTCCGTCAAAGGAACATTTTGTCTTGTATATTTTGGTGATTACAGAAGCTACAGTTAATCCTTTCCTGAATAAGGATGTCTTAACACCCAGATACCCTTCTGATCCAAGAGTATAGGTCATCACATGGAATTTCAAATTAAAGATGCACTTAAAAAGGAAGCTGATGCAACCAGCCAAATATGTTGAACTGTTAGATATGGCATCACAACGAAGTTAGGGTTTCTAATTTTCAGAAATGGAAGCCAGCCTGTCTTAGTATTAGTAAACTTTTCATCTTCATGTGTGATTTTCTTTACATATATTAGCAGTTCTATTACTTGGTATGTCATTTATCTCTCAGACAAAGCTTATCTTTTAACTTAACTATTTTCATATTATTTAGAGGTACAATGGCATCCAAGAAGCTTTCCATCTACATTAAAAGCCCTAACTACGGATACTCTCAGATATGAGAACAAACAAAATAACTTTGTTGTCAACAATGATCTCAATGAACATGTCATGAGTGATATAATATGTGGGGTCATAAGCAGCGCCTGGTGGGGTTGCAAGTTCTAGTTAGGATTGATAATTATAACTGTAGAATTTATTGTTTTTAATTTTACAATGTTACCTGATTTTTTTCAACATAAAGTTGCTTTAACCTGTCATTTTTTCAGTGAATTTCTGAGTTTTTTTTTTACTGCTAAATATTATTATTATTCCTAACCATCATGTTTCTTTAACCTTTTCTTTAATGTACGTTACTATTTTATAGCAAACAAATGATGAACGGAATGCTGACAATGCAAACATTCTCCCCCAGTCAAAAGATCTGGGTTAAATCCATCGTTCTTTTGCCCACTACACCACCCCAGTTTGGACCCAGCCATATGCAAATCAGTCTTGACCCTGTGCCCCATGGGAACAGTCCAGACCGAACTGCCAGGCCAGGTCCTCCCTGGACCGGAAACAAGCATCCTGGGACCGGTTTCAGGGTATGTCACCCTTCTTCAGCCAGGCTAGCTTGAATCCAGTGGCACAGTGAGCAAGGGACCCACGTCTGGGCATACCCATCCCACTTAGGGCGAAAAGTGTTACAGCAAACAAATGATGAACGGAATGCTGACAATGCAAACATTCTCCCCCAGTCAAAAGATCTGGGTTAAATCCATCGTTCTTTTGCCCACTACACCACCCCAGTTTGGACCCAGCCATATGCAAATCAGTCTTGACCCTGTGCCCCATGGGAACAGTCCAGACCGAACTGCCAGGCCAGGTCCTCCCTGGACCGGAAACAAGCATCCTGGGAGTCTTTTGACTGGGGGAGAATGTTTGCATTGTCAGCATTCCATTCATCATTTGTTTGCTGTAACACTTTTCGCCCTAAGTGGGATGCTTGTTTCCGGTCCAGGGAAGACATGGCTTGGCAGTTCGGGCTGGACTGTTCCCATGAGGCACAGGGTTAGACTGATTTGCATATGGCCATGTCTGAACTGGGGTGGTGGAGTGAGCTAAAGAATGATGATGGATTAAACCCAGATCACTTGACTGGGGGTGAGTGTTTGATTTGCTCAGGCGCTCCGTCCATCATCCCCTTTGGTATCGCTTTGTTCGCCCTAGGTTGGCAGGGTATGCCCAGATGTGGGTCCCTTGCTCACTTTGCCACTGGATTCAAGCTAGCCTGGCTGATGACGGCTGAATAGTCAGAAACCGGTCCCAGGATGCTTGTTTCCGGTCCAGGGAAGACATGGCTTGGCAGTTCGGGCTGGACTGTTCCCATGAGGCACAGGGTTAGACTGATTTGCATATGGCCATGTCTGAACTGGGGTGGTGGAGTGAGCTAAAGAATGATGATGGATTAAACCCAGATCACTTGACTGGGGGTGAGTGTTTGATTTGCTCAGGCGCTCCGTCCATCATCCCCTTTGGTATCGCGTTACTATTTTATTACCATACGTAATGTCAACCCCACAAGTGTAGTTGGATTGTTTGTTTGGCCGCTGGGCCCGACTGCAGCAAACCCCTTGTCTCGCAAGGCCATTGGTTGCAGGGGCTGGCCATCCAACCCCGCATGGTCAGCCAACACTATGCTGTGCACAGCCCCATTAGTCTCAGGGCCTAGCCTGGAGCAGGTCATGCCTCCAACTCCTCGCAGGCAAACAACCCCACCCCATGCACAGACTTTATCCTTCGGCCGTTCACACAGTGTGGTTGTCTGCAATGCCCGACCGCAGGCCAACCTGATGCCATGCCCTTCTGTTGGTCATGGGGCCTGGCCTGTGTCAGGACCTGGTTCCAACCCCAGTCTGGCAAATAACCTTAGCCCAAGGATAGCTTCATGGCTTTGAACATATGTGGAGTGAGGGTGGCTGCAGGCCAACCCCTCGTGGGCAGGCAATCCAATGCTGTGCTCAGTGTTGGTCGCAGGGCATGGCCTGCAACCAGATTCTGCATCCAACCCCTTGCTGGCAGCCACCCCATGCTGTGCACAGTGCAGTAAGTCTAAGGGCTTGGCTACTCTTATATGCAAACAACCCCATGCTGCACATTGCCTTCAGCCTTTGGCATTGTGAAGAGTGGGGTTAGCTGCAGGTTCTGGCCGCAGGCCTACCCCTCACAGGCAGCCAACCCCATGCCAACCCCATGCCATGCACCGCCTGCGTCCAGGCTCTGTGTCCATCTCCTAATGGTAACCCACCCCTTTCCAAGCTTGGCCATTAGTCGCAACAAAACAATCCGATCATGGCCTTCGATCATTGCCATGCTCAGCACAGGATTGGCCTGCATCCAAACCCTCATGAGCAGCCAGCCTCAGACCACACACAACCTTTTGCCTTTGGCCATGCTTGGAGTGGGGTTGGCCTGTGTCAGGCCTTGTGTCCAAATCCTCACAATCAGCCAACCCCACGCCCTACATGTACTTCTGGCATGCTCAGCAAGCGTTTGGTCTCGCAGGTCCTGGCTGCACTCAGGAAGACATACTGACTTATAAAAAATGGGCTCATTGGCTTAATCAAGGGGTGATCATATCAATATATATATATATATATATATATAAAGCAGATCTGTCATCTTTTCCCAATAATCACTAATATTTTTAATCAATGTATATTTCAGTAATTCACACAATAAAAGACTTAATAATAGTGATTATTGTGAAAATGTTTAATAACGTTTTAATAAAATAATAAAATAATATCTTGTCTGTGAGCCTTTCCTTTAACATAGTTTTTGATACCTTGTGGGCTGAAAAATGTTGAAAGAAAGACTGAGAGGTTATTTTCAAAAAATAAATATAAAACCAGCATGACTCTGAGTCTTTATTTCAACATTTTTCAGCCCACAAAAAACAATTGTAAAGAACATAACAAGCGGACCTTGCGCTCCAGCTGAAGAGCACCAGGCTCCAGCTAGGAGTGTTTTTGAAAAAGTTCTCCTGGGGTTATGGATTCAAAGACCCAGGAGTCTTATTGTTTTTTTAAAAGTTGCTTAGAAGTTGCTGCACTCCTGCATCTTCTAGGGGTATCACAGCCATCAAAATATATTATGTTTAAATGCCCTAGGGTGCTATGTGGTGCTCCTTGTTAAGAGCAGTGTCGGACATGGCCCTTCTTAGGGGATTTCCCTAAAATGTTTTGTTTTTTTGGTGATTCTATTTTGTGGCCTTTTGGACTCAGGGCACTTTCCCACTGTAATGCAGTGTGAAAGCATGCACACCCTTTCTACACATCTGATCAGTTTTAGTGTGGTACCTGTGAGTGCCCTGTAAATAGGTAAACCAAATACCCAGGGCAGGTACTGCACTGGCTACTTGTGGGCCATAGCACTGATTGTGCCACCCATCAGAATAGCCTTAAAACATGTATCAAGCCTGCCATTGCAGGCCTGTGTGTGTGCAGTTGCACTTATGCTCAGGTTGGCATTTCTAAACTATTAACCAATGTTAAGTGGGCTGTTCACTACCACTAGGATACCCCTGGGTAAGCCCTGATGGGTGGGGCAAGCAGTATGAGAAAGGCAGGGAAGGTACACATGTGGGTTATCCCTACCTAGGGCCACAGCACAAATTATGCCATCCACAAGAATAGTCTTTCAAACATGTCTGAAGCCTTGCCCTGTTATTTGTGGAGGTCTCATGGACATCAAATACCTCCTGTGAGGGTACAGACACGGTGGCAGGGTGTATCTTGCTGCATCAACTACCAGTGTTTTGAATTCAAAAAAGCTGCATTTAGTTTGCTAATAGTCAATGCCCACCTCCCGAAACCAGCCACCCAAAATTCGTTTCAAATACAATACATAAACACAAAAGGTGGGAGAGGCATTGATAACTGGGCAAATATTCATAGGGTTTAAATCCCACAGCGAGAGGATGACTGTGATGACAGAAATAGTAGTTCTTTCACATTGATGGTGTTGTAAATTCTCTTTATTCAATATTTAAAACACAGCAGCCAACGCGTTTCACCCATACAGGCTTCTTAAGGGCAAGATAAGTGGTCCACACAGTTCATAGAGGGGGTGGGGAGATTTCTCCGGGAGTTGTCACAGGTCAGTCCACACTAGTTAAAATAATTATTTATGATGCAGAACCTGAAAAATATTCAATCTATGAACCTCCGTAGTGGCTGTCCTCTTCAAGGAGGTTCATAGATTGGTAGAGCGGGTAACTGAGAGGTGAGAGAGGGATTGTGCCACGGGGTCTGCATTCACATTATCAACTAACGTGTTAGACATCATTTGCACTGCATTACGGTGCTGAGTGCATGTGTAGGCGAGTGTGCTTCATGTGGGCCTGCTGATTTCTTTTGTACCACATTATGGTACTGACTGAGTGCAGAAGAGTGTGCTGCATGAGAAAAGCCTGTTAATAGTTATACTGTGCAAAGGTGTTTTACTTGGTTGTTTCATTACCTAACATACTCCATTTTGACATTGGTTTGACCCGTGCTGCCTTGGCTCACGGTGCTGCTGAAAAGTGTTATAAATTATTGTGTGTACACATTCCTGATATTGTTGTGAACTGAGGTGCACCCTAGAAATGTGTGCATTTGAATTGTGTTAATTGGCAGGGCGGGACCAGTTCTGACAACATATCACACAGCATAAGGGTGCTGGGGTAAAATAGGATTTTTCCCATGTGTGCATATTATTGATGTAAATTTAATTGTGATGTAGAGTGGAGTGGCATAGAGGGTAGTGGTGTAGAGTGCAGTGGCTTAGAGTGCAATGGTTTAGAGTGGAATGGTGCAAGGTGGAGTGGCGTAGAGAAGAGTGGCATTGAGTGGAAAGGCATAGAGTGAAGTGCTGTAGAGTTGAGTGGAGTAGAGAGGAATAGCGTAAAGTGGAGTGACACAGAATGTAGTGGCATTGAATGGAGTGGTGTTTTGTAGAGTAGAGTCGAGAAATGTAGAGTTGAGTGGCATAGAGTGGAGTAACATAGAGTGTAGTGGCATAGAGTGGATTGGCAAAGAGTGGAGTGGCGTAGAGTGGAGTGGAGTACAGGATAATGGTATGTCATAGAGTAGAGTTGAGTGGAGTGTCATGTCATAGAGTGGTGTGTTGTACAGTATGTTAGAGTGGAGTAGTGTAGAGTGGAGTGGTGCAGAATAGAGTAGAGTGTCATAGAGTACATTGGAGTAAAATCGCGCAGAGTGTCGCAGAATGGAACACTGTGTTGTAGAGTGGTATAGAGTTGAGTAGAGTGTTGTATAGTGGAAGGGTGTGGAGTGGAGTAAAGTGGTATAGAGTGGAGTGCCATGGAGTGGAATGTCATAGAGTGTTTTGTCATTGCTAATATTGAGAAAGTCAATGTCAGAATGAATAATGATACATTTATGTATAAGAACGAAATCGCATCTCTTTTGATGAATTCGCCCATTATGAACTCCACGTGAACCTCAACTCAGAAATACATAGACAGGCAGGCTCTGAGACCCAGTCCCAAGATCACTGGTTGACAGACCACATGTGGGGTGGCACATAGTCAGCAGACAAATGCATGAACAGGAAATCCTAGATCTATCCCACAGATAGGTGGAGTGACACCACAATGGTCCTGGGAGATTGGCCCCAATAAAGAACCCATGGCCGGAGGAGTAAGTGCATTCCCAAAACATCATAAAGTCAGCTGCCACATGAAGTTTGGAACACATAGCCAATCAAGACACAACAAACACAGTATGTGCTGTAATCATGCGTTTCCCCATGCCGGACATCTGGGCACTTTACCCTCTGGCTGCATTGTGTCCACGCAAGGTCACGGCCACCTGGATTACTCATCAAATGCCTTAAGTTATGGCTCCATAGACAACTGTTCACATTCCATACCTAAAAAGGATGGCTGGAACTGTTTTATTGCATTAAAAGAATTGTATAAAACAACATGGCCGATTGATTGTAAATTGAGACAGCCATCAGACCCTATGACTGTAACTGTTTTCCCAGAAAAACTGTATATTCATAAAATGGACTGTTCCTGTTTTGCCAAATGCCTTTTGTCTCTTGTTTTTTTGAAGGTATTTGATGTTCAAGCAAAATCATGGAGTGTATTGGTGTATGGTGTATTGTGAGATAGAGTGGCATACAGTGTCACAGCATATAGTGGAGAAGCATAGTGTGGATTGGCATAGAATGGAGTGGTTTATAGTTGAGTGGGATAGAGTGCAGTGGTGTAGACTTGAATGGCGTAGAGTGGAGTGGTGTACAGTGGATTGGCGTGTCGTAGAGCACATTGGCATGGAGTGGCATGTTTCAGAGTGGAGTAGTGTGTTGTAGAGTGGAATGGAGTGGAATGGAGTGGCATATTGTAGAGTGTCTTCTGTCATACTTACATTTTAATGCTTTGATTTCAGTTGGTACCGTAGGGCCGAATTCACAAAGGTAAACTTACTCTTTACTACTTTTTGGTATTCACAAGGGTGAACTTAGACCAAATGCTTTGATTTCAGTTGGTACCGAGGACTGGAGTGGCATGTCATACAATAGAGTAGATTGCTGTCACGTAGAGTAGTGTGCCATATATTTTAGAATGAAGGTGCGTGGACTGGAGTGTCATACAGTGAAGTGGCATGCCATACAGTGGAGTGAAGCATCTTGCAGTGTAGTGGCATGTCATACAGTGGAGGGACATGGAGTGATGCACAGTGCAGTGGCGAGTCATAGATTGTTGTAACCTGTTGTTGATCAAAGTTGCATGTTGTAGAGTGGAGTGGCATGAAGTACAGTGGAGTGGTGTGAATTGTAAGTGTCTTATGTATTTTCCATCGACTTTTTAGACAGAGGTGGTGGTAAAATGGCTGAGTTGTTGGTTTGTATGTGAGATATACCTTATTACTATTTTTTAACATATAGGAAGAGATACTTTACCAAACTGTGAATAAATAGGAAAAAGTATTTTTACTGTTTTTACATTTTTTTTAAAAAGGTAACAGAGTACTCCGGTACTATCTTGGATGTACCACGGTGCCTATTGAAATAAAAAGAAAAAAGGATTCATTTCAAACAATAAAAGATCTTTTTTTATTGTTGCTTATCATTCTTTTATTGTTTGTCATTAATCTTTTATTTCAATTTCAAAAGGTACCTCTGTATTTCCTAAATAGTCAGTTACCTTATTTAAAGATATATACAACAATAAAAATACTTTTCCCTAACTATTCACACTATTGTAAAGTGTCTCATGTCTTCCTATATGTGAGAAACACGTAGGGCCGAATTCACAAAGGTAAACTTACTCTTTACTACTTTTTGGTATTCACAAGGGTGAACTTAGACCAAAAGCCAGACTTTACTACTTTTGGTATTCACAAAGGTAAACTTACCTTTGTGAATACTGAAAAGAAGTAGAGTTAGACTTTTGGTCTAAGTTTACCTTTGTGAATACTGAAAAGTAGCAAAGTTAGACTTTTGCTCTAAGTTTACCTTTGTGAATACCAAAAAGAAGTAAACTTACACAAAAGTGTATGTTTACCTTTGTGAATCGGGCCCATAGTAATAACGTATATCTGATGTACAAACCCAGAACACAGCCAAAGTGTGGTACACAGGGTGTTTGGACAAAATATTGAGTTTAAAATATCGGCAGATATAAATATCAGAAATTAAATATCGATACACACAGATATTGTTGACAGGAATATAGTTTTTTTGAGGTAAGTAATATCATTTTAAAGAATATCGTTGTCTTTAATATCGTTTTAAGTAATATAGGGCCTGATTACGAGTTCGGCGTACTTACTGCCAGACTGCCACATCAGCGACCCCAAGAAGACCGCAGAGTCGGTGGTCTCCCACCCACCTGCTGTATTATGATGTTACTGATGGCCCTGCGGCAGTGTAACAGATGGCAATGGATATTTTTCCATATGTGTTGATGCAGGTGTGTACATTTTTACTGCAAACGTGTCAAATGTACACGTATGCATGACATGTATTAAAATACCTAGTATGAGTACCGTCCCATTGCTGAAGTCCGGACCATATGTGCCCAGCCCAGTCAATGGGTGAAAAGATGCGAAAAGGACTTACCTGGACAGGGTAGTTTTCTTAGGGGTCAAGTTGCTGCTGTGAAGAGGGGTTCTGGGGGAAAGGATTCATGTGGGAGACCGAAGGGAAGATAAGGAAATTGGGGAGTATGCACCCCGAATCCTTCGATTCCACTGACTCAAAGCAGGCGGCTCCACCACCATGGTCAGCTCAATGGAAATGCAACTTGCAATCCCAACGGTGCTCTCTTTGTCTGTACCGCCCTCTGACAGCTGTTCTTCCCCTGGTAGTGGTGTTGCCGATTCTCTGGCAGTCTTTCCTGCCACAAAGCACCAACATCATAATACGGCGGCCGGAATGCCAATGGTGCTGCGGGTATTCCAACGGAATGACCGTCCAGAGACCGCCGAACTTGTAATCTAGCCCATAGTTGTTAAAAGTATCAATTTTTAATCATTTCATTGTGTTTTATTTGATATATTAATTTTATGTTAAAATGTTTTATATAAATGTTAATATTATTTTAAACTATAGCTTGTAATGTAAATGATTTAGAATTTTTATTTAATCATAAATAGTAATTTATAGTGTTGTAGCCGGTCGTTGTTTTTGGTAGGGGATAAGGTGGGAAGTTAATTAAATTATTATTAATCTGAATTATTTAATGCCTTTTATTTAATTATATGATTGGTATTTATTTTGTACTTTATAGAATACTTTTTTAGTTACATTGTTTTTGCTATCTGCTAGGTTTGTAGGGTCTAGGGTGTAAAGTTAATCAATAATAATCAATTAACAATTAAATATTAGTTGTAGATACATCATTTCATTGATTTTTTTATTATGTTAAATATTTTACTTATATTTTAGTTGGAGGCTGCTAGGTTTGTAGGGGTATACAGCAGGAAGTTAATTAAGTAATAATTAATTAACTATTAATTATTATTTTAAATGAATTAGTTAATTGAATTTTAACTATGTAAATAATTATGTTTTTGTTATATTTCAGGTGTGGGCTTCAAGGTTTGTAGGGGTATAGGGTGAGACGTTAATTAATTAATAATGTAATACCAATTTATTACTTGATAATTAATTGTTTTATTGAATAGCAATTATGTAAATTAAATCATTGTTTTTTTCTTTATACATAGGTGGTTGCCAGTAGGTATTTATAGTTATGTCTGCTTCTCCGTAGACAGAGCATTTTTTGGTTTGATAATAACTTTGGCCATGTCTGACAAATCTTCACAAAACTTTCCCCAAAAAACAATCATCCATTTGAGCTCCTTCATTGACAGATTCAGGGCGATCCATCCAGCGGGGGAGGAGAAAAAAGGGGGATCCTCAAACATAAAAACTCCATGCATTTTCCAGACAAGGCTATAGCAAAAACAGATGAATGGAATTACACTCAATTTGGCAGGAAGATAGATCTTGACCCACAGATTGACCTTTTCCTAATTTGGTGTAAATCTGTTCAGTGGTTTTTGAGATATTAAGGAGTCAAAAATAATTGTAGATTTTGGCAATTGGGCTCGCGAGGGTCCTACCACGTAGAACAAGTTGTAAAATCAAAAGTGGAGGCCTGAAATTGGTCGAGAGCCTAATTTTTCCCGTGAGCCTTCACACTCTGGCTGAAGTGAGAGGATCCCACGAGTCTCGCAAGAGTAAGCACTCTAATTTGCTGCCTGTTGCACTGTAAGAAATAAAATTGTCACCATTACTGTTTACTGTAACAAATCGCAGGTGTATATAAGGGGGCAGCAGAAAGGCATGCTCTCCCTCTGGATTTAGAGAGGAGGTGTCTAAGGGATAAGTACTGTAAAGATAACAAATAAATATTGTTTTTAACCAATTTCTATGATTTCACTGGGCTTTCATGGGATCGAGAATAGTAAAAAGGAGTAGATCAGTTCTCAATACACTCTATTAGTAGGAATGCATATTGTGGTCCTTGTTTTTCAGGAGAAATGTGTAACAGATAAGTACTGTGATGAGTAAGTAGTCTATCAATCAATCAAACATTTGTAAAGGACAACAAATTACCCATGAGGGTCAAGGCACTAAATATGCTGCTTACTAGGTGCTGGTTTGTTCATTCGAACAGTCAGGTCTTGAGATCTTTCCTGAATTGCTGGAGTGATGGGGTGGTCCTGAGGTGCTGGGGAAGGTCATTCAAAGCCTTGGCCATTAGGTGCAAGAAAGAGTGTCCTCCACTGTTGATTCAGCGGATCCGGGAGGGTGTCTGCGAGGAAGAAGGAAGCAGATCGTTGGTGTCTGGTCGTATGGTGGAAGGTCAGGCATTTGTTCATGTATGCTGGTCTTTCATTGTACTGGGTTTTGTATGCATGAGTCAGCATCTTGAATTGCCATCCCTTCTGGATCAGGAGCTAGTGCAGTTTCTTCAGGTGAGGTGTGATGTCGGTTCTTCTGGGGAGGTTGAGGATGAGTCTTGCAGCAGAGTTTTGTATTGTCTGTAGTCTCTTCAGGAGGCATGCATTGATTTGTACGTAGAGTGTGTTTATGTGGTCCAGTCTGCTGGTGACGTGGGCCTGCTTGCCATCCTTCTGGTGTTGACTGGGAGCCACCTGCAGATCTTGCAGAGCATGTGTAGGGTGTGGAAGAAGGCGGATGAAACTGCGTTAACTTGTTTCTTCATAGAAAGCTTGCTGTCCAGGATGATGCCGAGGTTGCGGGGGTGATATGTCAGTGCCGGGGTTGACCGAGTCCCACGGGACACTATGTGTCTTTCCAACCATGTGTATTTCCATTGGGAGGTGTTGTTCCCAAAGATGAGGACTTCTGTCTTTTCCGTGTTGAGTTTGGTACATTGAAATGGTTAATTCTTATTTCAAAAAAAGATTACGATCTCGTGAGACTGTTGTGGTATCGTGCAAAATAGGAAGGAGTAGGGGATGTTTGAATACACTCTGCTATGCACACTTGTTACTGTAGAAATTAATTTTACTGAAAGCAGTGCTTATCAAAGTCTACTATTTATGCTGATTGGCTTGGGAAGAGTTGTGAACACAGTTAAGGCTCATCTACCCACCCTAATATGCACATCCATCATATGAGATAGAGGTCTGAAAGGAGAGGTTAGTCCCTCCCCCCACCATACTATGCACACTGTCTTCCGAGAGAGAGGTCTGAAAGAGGGCCCAAATCCTCCCCACACCCTACTACGCACACCCATCATTACAGAGAGAGGTCTTAGCAGATAGGCTAGGTCCCCACACACCCTACGGTGCACACATGCCATCTGAGAGAGAGGTCTGAAAGGCTCACCCAGTCCCTCTCCATACCCTACTACATGCACCCGTCATCCAAGAGAGAGGTCTGAGTGGACAGGCCAGTCCCTATCCACATCCTATTATGCCCACCCATCATTTGTGAGAAGGATCTGAAAGGAAAGACCAGCCCATTCACACACCCTACTATACACACCCATCAACTGAGAGAGTGGTTTCCTGCCAGAGAGGGCAGTCTCTCTCCCCACATCTTACAATGTGATCTGAGGGAGAGGTCTGACAGAAGAGGCCAGTCCCTCCACACACACTTCTATGCACATCCGTCATCTGATAGAGAGAGGTCTCAAAGGAGAGACCTGTCATTCGCTATATATGCTACTATGCACATCCATTATCTGATAGAGAGGTATGAAAGTAGAGGCCAGTCCACACTCAAACCCTACTATGCACACCCATCATTTGAGAGATAGAGATCTAAAAGGAGAGGGCAGTCCCTCTCCACTCACTACTACACACACCCATCATTTTAGAGAGAGGTCTCAAAGGAGAGACCAGTCCAGCCACACACCTGTCAATAGAAAGAGACATCTCAAAGGAGAGGCCAGTCTCGCTCTATACACACTACTATGCACACCCGTCACCTGAAAGAGAGGTCATAAAGGAGAGTCCAGTCTATCTGTACACCCTACTACGCATACCTGTCGTGAGAGACAGGTCTCAAAGGAGAGGCCAGTTGCTCCACATACACCCTCCTACACACACCGGTCATTTGAGAGAGAGGTCTCAATGGAGAGGGCAGTCCCTCCCAACTGACAAATATGCACACCTGTTATTTGGGAGTGAGGTCTCAATGGAGGGGGATTGGCTGCAGGGCCCTGTGCGGTAGGGGGTTGCATTTACATATGGTAATTAAGTATTATTTCACATGAAAAAAACATAGAAACTCACTGAAAAAAACAGTGATGTCATCAATGATGTCCTTTGAGATGTCATCCATGATGTCATAAATGATGTCATAGAACATGTAATGAGTGATCCTATATGTGAGGTCATAAGCAGTGCATGGCAGTGGCATAAGTTATACGTAGCGCTGCTAACTGTAACTGGTGAATTTCTATGTTATTTTTAGATCAAAATGTTAATGTTATCACTGTCAAAAACAAATCCTTTTGTCACACCTAGCAATAACATTACGTGAACCTCTGTTTTTTATGTGTGTATTTATATACATATATATTTTCAAACAAAAGTCGCTGCACTCTGAAATCCGATATTCAAGTTTAATTACACTTGTAACGCTTCACCAACGCGTTTTGGCCTCGCAGGGCCTTTGTCACAGTTAATGAGTCCTTTTTCTATTGCACTATTTATACATACCACATTAGCCTTTTATGTGGCATTGTGGGTAATGTAGTGCAAATTATCTTTACAACTTTATTTGCAAATATTTACAGAAAAAGACTTTGACTGTTGTTGATCTCAAGTTCGGCAATACGCTAGTACAACCAGGATCATAAGCAGTATTGTACTGTGCTTAGGAGTTTCAGATTGTCCCATTTTGTGGATCAACAGCTTATCGTTATGCTGCTGTCATATTCTTCACTTAAACAGTTTTTTGTACTTAGTATACATTTTATTTATTATCATATTTTGTCACAGTGCCATGACCCATTTATTTGTATAGCATTGTTTATTTCCAGTGATTTTTTACCCGATGCCTCGACTGTTCTTGGTATAGTACCCATGTTTCCCATTCTTAGACCAGGGTTTCTACTCTCATTATTCGTGTTAGTTCTCATCCTCGTATTCTTTCATTTTCTGTGTTTTTTTCATTAGTGGAAAGAACAAATATTACACATTTTGTGTTCCTTTACTATTGTTCTTATAAATTTTTTCCTTGTTCAATCTAGATGTACATATAATTCTTCATCATTGTTGATTCCTGACAGGGCCTTGGTTCATAATCTTATTATGTAGCGCAATTCCAATTGTCGAAGTTTCTATATTCAATCCCTGCAGCGTTCTGTTGTTGTCACGGCATGGATGCCCAAAAAGTTCATTGCTTTCCAGTTACTATTTTGGCATTGTGCCATATGTTTTGCTTTTGCATATGTCATATCCTTGTTTTTCACGGCTCTTATGTGTTCCAGGATTCTTTTTTCAACATGCAAATAGTGCTCCCTATATATTGTAATCCACAATTGCATTTGATGACATATATCTCAAATTTGGTGGTACAGGTGATTTGTTTGGTTAATTTCTATCATTTTTCTATCTCAATCTTGAATATTTATCCGATTGATCCCAATTTTGCAAGCTTTGCATGTATCACATTTTTTTAAACCTCTTTGTTGTTCCCAGAGCCAGTTTGATTTTGGATTTTCTTGGAAGTGGCTGTTTACTAGTAGATCTTTTATGATTTTGTTTTCCTAAATATCACCAGTGGCCTGATCCCTAGTAGTGAGCCAACATCTGGATCATTCACAATCAGATGGCAATATTTTTGTATTTTGTGCACAATTTGACCACTCTCTTTGCCTGAAGTCACGATGAATCTTGGAGTCTCCTTATTTTCCTTTCTTTGTGGTTCCATTTCCCTTTTGGTGGTTAAGATTTCTTCTCGAGATTGATTACAATTTTTTTTCTTACTTTTCTTAAGTGTTGTGTCTTTATAGCCTCTAATTCTCAATCTTGAGGTTGTTTCAACAATTTCTTCCTCTGTATCTTTTTCCTTAGAACAATTTCGGTCCATCTTTACGAATTCTCCATAAGGAATGCTTTCCAGTAATGACCTAGGATGGAAGCTGGTACCATGCAGAATACTGTTTGTCACAGGTTCTTTCCTGAACAGCATTGAATGAATCTGATCGTCCTCTATGTAAATCCATGTGTCTAAAAAGGCAATTTTTTTTTGCTGATTGTACATGTGAAGGATAGACATACATTATTTTGATTGAGATTTTGAAAGTATGTCTTGAAATCATTTTCTGTTCCATTCCATATTATGAAAAGGTCGTTGATGTATCAGACCCAAAGGATTACCTTTTCCAATTCCATCTGATTTTCTGTGCCCCATGCTATTGTCTTCTCCCACCATCCCATGGTGATATTAGCATAGTTGGGTGAAAAGGATATGCCCATCACTGTCCCACATTTCTGTTAAATAGTTCTCGATTCTATTTCTATTTAATTAATTTGTAAAGCGCATGGCTGCCCGAGGGCTTCCCAGCGCTAACAGGAATACTGACACTGACAAGCTGATCCAACGCCCAATTAATGTGGAATAAGCCAGGTTTTCAGATTTTTCCTGAAGGCCAATTCGTGAGGGGTGGCTCGAATTTCCAGTGGGAGGGCATTCCACAGCCTAGGTATCAGATGGGCAAAAGATCTGCCACCCCATCTGGCTCTTTTAACTCTAGTAGTCTTGAGGAGATGTTGATGGGCAGATCTAAGTAGCCTGGAAGGGATGTACCTGGATATAAGGTTCCTCATCTTTTCGGGTCCAGAGTTGTTAATAGCTTTACGAGCTATGCAAAGAGTTTTACATTTTACTCTTGCCTCAATAGGCAGCCAGTGGAGCTGTTTAAGTGCTTCTTTAGCGGAGATGTGTTTGGGGATCTTCAACAGCAGCCTAGCAGCCGCATTCTGTACCACTTGCAACCTCCTAGTGACAAACTTAGGTGAACCCAGATAGAGGGAATTTCCATAGTCCAACCGCGAGATGAGGAGGGATTGTATCACCATTTTCCTCAGATGCTCCGGGATTGTATCAATGATTTTCCTTAACATCTTAAGCAGGGAGAAACATAACCCTGAAAGTTTCCTGGATTGACGATCCAGTGTCAGCGAGTCCTCCAGCCAAATCCCCAGGTTTTTTATGGCGGCTTTGGCAATGGGAGGGTTTCCCATGCATTTGGGCCAGTGTATCAGAGGTGAGTGGATGCCCGGATCTCCGAGCACCATGAGCTCCATTTTCCCCCATTCAGCTTCAGACAGCTGTTGGACATCCAACTCACCACTCTCTCCAGACAGGTAGGTAGTTGGTTATTTCTAACTTCAGGGCCATTAGAAAGAGACACCACTAACTGGGTGTCATCGGCATATGACACTACCGATATTCCAAATTCCTGTACCACCTCAGCCAACTGACGGACATAGACATTAAACAAAGTCGGACTGAGGGACGAACCCTACGGGACGCCACAAGTGGTAGGGTGGTGTTCTGAGGCGCAGTCCCCTTCCTTCACCTGGAAAGATCTATTATCCAGGAAGGAAGCGAGCCACTCCAAGGCTTTTCCCTGAATTCCCACTTCCCCCAATCTCGCTTTTAAAATGGTATGATCCACAGTGTCAAAGGCAGCACTGAGATCTAGCAGGAGGATGGCGGCAGACCGACCCTCGTCAAGTGTAGATTTGAGCTCTTCGGTAACTGTCAGTAAGGCTGACTCAGTGCTGTATGTGGCTACCCATCTGGGTAGGATGGAGAATGTCATTGGACTCCAGGAAGTTAGTTAGGGAGTGATTAACATGCTTCTCCAGGAGTTTGCCCAGGTATGGTAAAAGGGAAATGGGGCGGAGATTATTCAACATTGTCGGATCGAGGTTGGCTTTCTTTTGGAGTGGCTTGATGATAGCATGTTTCCAGGTTTTTGGAACTAGCGCCAAATATAGTAAGAGGTTGAGAAGTTCAGTCACTGAAGGTGAGAGAATATCAAGTGCGTCCAATAGGAGACGAGGGGGCACTGGGTCCAATGGAGAGCCCGATTTAATTGTCCTAAGAAGCTGTTGGACCTTCTCTTCCTCTAATCTGGGAAAATGATCCAGGGAAGAGGTAGGGGGTGGTTTAACCATTGTAACAGTGGTAGGTTCCCTGTTTTTGGGAAATTTATCATAAATTTCTGTCA
The DNA here is from genome assembly GCA_963921515.1 of Calotriton arnoldi. Classification (NCBI taxonomy): domain Eukaryota; kingdom Metazoa; phylum Chordata; class Amphibia; order Caudata; family Salamandridae; genus Calotriton; species Calotriton arnoldi. The sequence continues at coordinate 46,960 of CAWUFW010007709.1, forward strand.
CCTTGTTGGAAAAATATCTTTTAATGGAAGTAATAGGGGCATTTGTATTTTTGTGTGGGTTGGACAGGGTTTTTACTACCTTGAATAATTCCTTAGGGAGTTTACTGCCCGGGCTATTTTTTCTCCATAAAATTTGGATTGGGCTGTCTTCATTTCATTATGGTATGATCTGATTAACAACTTGTAGTCAGATTTGAGAGAGGGGTCATAATTTTTCCTCCAGCCTCTCTCTAATTTTTTGCATTGTTTTTTTAGCGTCAGAAGCTGCTCATTATACCATGGAGTGATATTAGAGAGAGGTTTGCTATTAAAGGTTCTTTTAGGATTCGGTAATCCAGTGTTCCCACTGCTGGTATTTCTCTTCTAGGTTCCCCGAGAGGATAGGGGAATTTTCCTTGAGGGTGGTTTGCAATGTTTTAGGGTCCACTTTAGACCAACTCCTCTTAGTAATACTTTGACCTAGAGGTGTTTACACTTGCAGAGGCCTAGGTAAGGTGAACGTAATTAGGCAATGATCTGACCAGGGTACTGGCAGGGGTTTAGAAACTGTGAGTTATGGATCATTAGAAAAAATAAGATCCAAAATATGGCCTTTCTCGTGGGTAGGTAGAGTTACAAGTTGGGCAAATTGGAATGCTTCCATGTCGCCATGCAGCTGTCTAATATGATTGGAGTCATGCTTGTCTGCATGAAGGTTAAAATCACCAAGGATTGTCAGTTGGGTCTTCTCTATTGTAAGACTGGATAGTTGATCAGGTAGTGCCTCTAAAAATCTGCTACTAGCGCCAGGGGGCCTGTAGATCAGTACTCCTGAGAATGTGTGGTTGGGAGATAAGGCTATACTAAACTGGGCGCTTTCACAATTGAAGAAAAAGATATTGTTTGTCAGACACGTTTCTATCATTGACAACAACCTTTGTGTGTGTTCCAATTCCGTTATTCGTCTTTGCCTCAGAAAGTATTTAAATGCTTTTAGCCCAATTTTATGTTGGATTGATGTATACAGGGAAACTGTGTCTATCCGCTTCGCTGCGCGGCCGATTCCGCCCAGGTGCTGGGCGTTCTAAAGACTGGGCGTGTCTCGGACGGCCCCCGCGCGTCCTGAGCACATGCCCACCGTGACTCATGACGGCTCCCGGCCGTCATGAGCACGGAAGAGGCTATAGTAGCCCATATGTAGTTTATGTTCCAACAAATCCCTGTTAATGTTCTTAAGAAATCCCCTGTGTCTCTGATATATGAGCTTAGGCTTTGTGCTATTGGCACCAAATATTGGTCAACATATTTTGATATATTCTCATACAGAGAATCACATGAGGGCACAATTGGTCTGCCAGGAGAATTCTCCAGTGTCTTGTGAATTTTTGGTAAGAAATATATTGTTGGATTCGTCGGGAAATCATTGTGAGAAATTGAAATTCATCATCATTAAGTAGATTTACTTTATGCCAATCCTGTCATTTCCGATTCAGATCCATTGTCATTTCGTTGATTGGATTATTCTGAGGTTTGCAATATTTGGTGGTATCCTTCAATTGCCTCTGCGCTCCATTCATATAGTCTCTTTTGTCCATCACTACTATGTTTCCACCCTTGTCTGCGGGTTTTATTATTATTTCTTGGTTTTCCATTAATTTTTTCAATGCCCCTCATTCACCACAACTTAGATTTTCTTTTTTAGTTTGATGTCTTATTTTTGGCATTTTTTCTAGTTCCCCTATTATTGCTTCCACAAAAAGATCAAATTTGTTACCGGGTGATAGGGATGGACAATATTTTGACTTCTTTTTTAGCACACTCGCAACGTGTTTGTCAGTCTCTATTGCTAGTTCTTGCAAAATTTGTTTCTCAGTCATTTCATCCTCGTTTAGATTGAACATTAAATCAAACATATTTTTTTGGTCCAGTATTTGGTCAATGCTTAGTTTTGTTTCATCTTGATTTGATGGATCGTTTTCATTTTGTCAATGTGTCACAGGATTTTGTTGGGATGAGGTTTTGCCAATTTTTGTTTCCTTATATACTTATTTAGGTCAATTCTCGTCTGAGTATAATCATAATGCCTTTCCCAACAGAAAGAGAGTCCTTTGTTAAGTAATGCTGTTTCATCATTTGTTAATGTGTGTTTGGACAAGTTTATGATTAGATTTGTATTTTCAATTTTTTCTTGTTCAAGTTGCATAGTGGGTATTGTTTTCTTTCGTTTTGTTTTTCTTGTGCTCTTGTAGTATTTAGGTCTACTTTGCCACAGCCTGTGTTTGTGCCCCTTCCTCGTCCCCTCGTTAGCGTTTGGTCTATATGCATCAATCGCATTTATTCTAAAAAAGTTGTCTTTGGTGGTATGTTCACTCCACTTGCTCCCACTCCCTCACTCACATCTAATTCACTTGTTATTTCGCCTATTGAGGTAGCGATGTTGGCAGGATAATTCCTTTTAAGTGTGTCAAACCTTTTCGCGAATGTTAGGATTCTTCCTTGTTTATAATCATATTCGTCCCTCTTGAATTTTCTTTCTCTTTGTTCGTGTATTTCTACCTCATATTTTTCCATTCGTATTTCCATCTCCTTTCTCATTTTTGTTGATTCCTCTTTATTAGATTGAGCATTGATTTTTTCCTCTAATTCCCTTATGTTTTTTGTTAGTTCATCCAGGTCAATTCTTGCATGCCTAATTCATATTTTCATCATATTCAGGGAGCATTGTGTATTGTTTTGATTCCATTCCTCCAATAGTTCCGTTTTGGTGTCCGAGTGTGTTGGCATTATGAAAATATGTAGTCCTCTGGGAATCCGATTGACTTCTATATATTTTTCAAGAGCTATGGCTTACCAACTTTTGTTAATTTCTTTTTGTACATCCGTTCAATTTGAAAGAATAATTGTTTCAAGGACATATGCAACTGCAAAACATATGGCACAATGCTGAGATAGTAACTCGAAAGCAATGAACTTTTTTGGCATCCATGCCGTGACAACAACAGAACGCGGCTGGGATAGAATAAAGAAACTTCGACAATTGGAATCACGCTACATAAAAATATTAAGAACCAAGGCTCTGTCAGGAATCAACAATGATGAAGAATTATATGTGAACAGGGAAAAAAATTATAAGAACAATGGTACAGGAACACAAAATGTGTAATATTTGTTCTTTCCACTAATGAAAAAACCACAGACAATGAAAGAATACGAGGATGAGAACTAACACGAATAATGAGAGTAGAAACCCTGGTCTAAGAATGGGAAACACGGGTACTATACCAAGAACCGTTGAGGCATCGGGTAAAAAAATCACTGGAAATAAACAAACAATGCTATACAAATAAATGGGTCCTGGCACTGTGACAAAATATGATAATAATTAAAATGTATACTAAGTACAAAAAACTGTTTAAGTGAAGAATATGACAGCAGCATAACGATAAGCTGTTGATCCACAAAATGGGACAAGCTGAACCTCTTACGCACAGTACTATACTGCTTATGATCCTGGTTGTACTAGCGTATTGCCGAACTTGAAATCAACAACAGTCAATGTCTTTTTCTGTAAATATTTGTAAATAAAGTTGTAAAGATAATTTGCACTACATTACCCACAATGCCACATAAAAGGCTAATGTGGTATGTATAAATAGTGCAATAGAAAAAGGACTCACTGACCGCGACAAGGGCCCTGCGAGGCTGAAACGCGTTGGTGAAGCGTTACAAGTGTAATTAAACTGAATATCGGATTCCAGAGTGCAGCGTCTTTTGTTTGAGAAAAACAAATTATATATATATATATACATATATATACAAGGCTCGAGTCCACCAGATAAGCGCACCAGCACTCAGGAGCGGGTGCGGCATTGGCGTGGCGGTGGGTCCACGTTGTTATATCAGCTCACACTTCTCCATGAAAAAGAAGATGCCGCACTCTCGGGTGATATCACTCGGTATTTATTCAACCAAAAGCGGGACGCGTTTCGGCTCGCGCCTTTTTCGACCACAATGTTTACCTAATGGGCAGCACCATTTTTATTTTACATTAGCGCATGTGCACACGCGTTTACGACATGAAAATAAGGGATGAAGAAACGCCTGTTAGCATATGAGGAAAAAATTAAACAACGAAAACATAGTAAATTCAATCGTGATGCACAGGATTACGAACAAGGACGCGTGTTAACATTTGCACGCAAGTACGATGAGCCAAGAAGAGCTTTAAGTTCCAATGCTGCACTTAAAACGATTGAACAACGTGAAACCTCTGAATCAGATATAACAACCGATGCTGAACAATCAGGAGAAGAAGGGGCGGATCAAAACCTTTCACGCTCCCTTTTTGACGAGGAATTTTAACTAATGCGACAGACGTGGCAAAGGGGAGGACGAGGCAAACGCCTGGAATGGAGAAACCAACAAAGAAAAGAAAAACAAGGTGAGGAGGCTTCAGCAAGTGCGGGCATACCTTCACAAACGAGAAGCAAGAGAAACGTCAGGAAATAGATGATACTGACGAACTAACTATTGTCAACTTGACACCAAGGAAATTAACCAAAATTGAAGAAGCAACACTCAAGAAGGGACTCACGTTTTCCCCGACACAAAAGTTCGAATACACACAATCACGGATTGACCTTTTCTTATTTACAAGGAAGTTGAAATTGTACACGTTTTTCAAAATACGAGGACATTTAGATCAACCTCAGGTCAGACCTTTCTCTGAAATCACACAGACCGCGACAGATGTGTTAACAGGAGAGGACTTAGCTCTCCTCTGAGTGTTGGCGGATGAAGAATCCATCTCTGGAACACAAGAGATAACAAATATTGAAAGTTTTGGAATTGAACAAAGAAGTATCAAATCGGGGCTGAAAGTTAAATCTACCTTCATCCCGAACACACCGTTTGATACCATTGATGCTTTTGAGGAAGCAGTAAAGATTGAATTACAACAAATGAGAATGAACAAATCCAAAAGGACAAGAGGAAACTGACCGAAATCAAACTTTACATATGAACAGAAAAAGGCAATCATGGGAATTCAACCGGATTCCAACATCGTATGTAAACCATCTGACAAGGGGGGAAACATTGTTTCATTGACTGAAGACTAGTACATCATGGAAGCATTACGCCAGCTATCAGATACAGCAAACTATGCAAAAATAACCAAGGAAAGGTACAACCAAAGTATCATAGAACATCATGAAGTGATACAAAAATGGTTTAGTCGAGGGATGCTCGATCACGAGGAAATGAGCTTTTTAAACTGTGCACATCCAATTGTACCAACATTTTACCATCTTCCAAAGTTGCACAAGGATGCAAGCAGACCCCCAGGCCGCCCAATTATTTCCTCCATTGGGAGCCTTACCGAACATATGTCGCAATTCGTTGATGTCTTCTTAACCCCCCTTGTAAAGACTTTGTCATCTCATGTGCGTGACACAACTGATTTTATTAGAATAATTTCGAATATCTGTTGGGAACCAGACATGTTGATGATAGTGTTAGACATAACCAGTCTATACACAAGTATTGATCATTTTCAAGGAGTGAAAGCAATTGAATACTTCTTAAAGGGCAGATGGTTGAAATTAGCTGAACATAGCCAAATGCTGCTCGAATTTGTTACATTTTGTCTGTACAACAATATCTTTCTCTTCCAGCAACAATTGTACTTACAATTGAAAGGTACGGCCATGGGCACCTGCTTCGCCCCAGCTACGCAAATTTATTCGTGGGCTGGTGGGAGAAGCAGGTGGCCTGGGCTGATGACAATCATGGATGGGTTTCCTATATAGTGGGCTGGCACCGTTATATAGATGACCTATTTATCCTATGGAAAGGACCTAAAGAAGAGGCAGAACAATATAGTGCAGTACTCAATGATAATAATGTCAACTTACGCTTTAGTGGAGAAATAAGTGCCACAGAAGTAAACTTCTTAGATTTAAAAGTTTTTATTGCAGAGGGCATAATATGCACTTCCCTGTTTCGTAAGCCAACTGCTGGGAATTCAATTTTGGCAGCCCGCAGTAGTCATCCAGCTCCCCTAATAAAAAGCATCCCATATGGGGAATTTTTACGACTAAAAAGAAATTGCACGAGGCAGTCAGATTTTGAGCAGGCAGCCCAAGAAGCCGCAAAGAGATTCAAAAGACGAGGATATTCTGAAAACTTATTAAAATCAACTCTTAAATGGGTTGATAGAATTCCTAGGAAGTTTATTTTAAAAGATAAAATACAGAAACAACTAGTGCTACAAACCCAGCGTTCAGACTGATTACGACTTTTACTGATGAAGCCCAAAATGTGTCCCAAATTTTCAAACGTAATTGGCACATTCTTAAAACAGATCCAGTAATGGGAAGAAACTTGTCAGATTACCCTAGAATTACAAATAGGAGAAGTAGGTCACTAAAGGACAGTTTGATCCAAAGTCATTTAGATAAAGGCATAAGGAACCCACGTATAAGTGAGTTGACTGGATTTTTTTCTTGCACCAAATGCAAGGCGTGCAAACATAGCAGCAAAACACTATCATATAAAGTATCTGGCTATGAAAAACATAGGAAGATAAATAAATTTCTTACATGTAATACTCCCTTTTGTGTGTATTGCTTGTTATGTCCCTGTAATCTTATGTATATAGGGAGTACTATCCACTCCACAAAAAAACGAATCTTGGAGCATGCCAGAGCCATAGAAAAGAAGGATCCACCCTATCCTATTACTAGGCATTTCGCCCAATCACATTCCAGTGATAGAAACCTATTACGTTTTTTTTGCATTGACCATGTCCCACAGAATGAAAGAGGAGGTAACAGAGAGCTCAGACTACGCAGACTTGAGTCCAGATTTATAATAGATCTCCAGACTAGGACCCCTGGAGGTCTTAATACTGAGGAAGAGTTGGCCATACATTTAGGTTAAAGTACTTCTATGGAATTGATTGTTCACCACCTAATGCCACTTTATCATTTGTAATATACTTTAATTTAATAATTCTAATCAGTTTTTGGGTTGCTCGTGATATTTATAGGAAAATATTCAGTGGTTTCTAGAGTTAAGTTAGGAACAATGGAAATGCTCATTCAGAGCTTAATCAATTGATCATATAATGATGTTATGTGGAATCTAAAATGCGCAGTGTTCCAATATGTCAACAATGCAAATACGATGTCGATATATGTCCAACTATGAATTTAATGAGGTTGAATATATGGTGCGTAAACTCATATAGAGCTATTTGAGTAAAAACGAAAATGCTCATTCAGAGCTTTATCATGTTATGCGCCGTCATTTACATGTCCAAATGGTGGAGAATGAACATTTGGGCATTGAATTAATTGTTTTTGAACTCATCAATGTTGGATAAAAAATTATGCGCAAGCTCATATAGAAGGAGATTGTAAAGATGAAATAATTAATTGATTTTATACTCACAATATGATCAATGTTGAATCAAGTGGAACTTTAAGTTTTAAAACCACTTGAAAATGGCGATGCATTTTGCAGCCCACGAAAAGTTAAGTCCGGTTTTTATTTTCATGTCGTAAACGCGTGTGCACATACGCTAATGTAAAATAAAAATGGCGCTGCCCATTAGGTAAACATTGTGGTTGAAAAAGGCGCGAGCCGAAACGCGTCCCGGTTTTGGTTGAATAAATACCGAGCGATCTCACCTGAGAGTGTGGCATCTTCTTTTTCATGGAGAAGTGTGAGCTGATATACATATATATATATATAAATATATATATATATATTTTTTTTAAACACACCACAAAACAAACTGGGAGAATATATACGATATTTTGGAATCGCAACTATCCCAACCCATGAAAGAGGAGGCAATCGCACTCTTAAACTAAGAAGATTGCAATCGCGCTTAATCATTAAGTTCAAAACCAAGACTCCTTTTGGGCTCAACGGAGATGAAGAATTACATGTACACCTATAATTGTTCAGAAGACTGAACTGACACTTCAATATTGGGGTACTAAACCCGAAAATAAACTGCTCATAAACAACAACAAAAAAATATGCGAGTCACTCTCGAAATAGGTACTGAACCTAGAATAGGCAAATAGAAAATGGATGACACCGTAATGCGCATAACAAAAGCGCTAATAAAGTTTGTTCAAATTGAAAAAGAAGTTTGAGAAGTTAAATACTCGCTAAACACTACAAAGTATATTATAATATTTGAGATATATTTTCAAAGTGCCAACATAAACATATGGACTAATGTACAATGTAAATTCATTAAATGTGACTCGTTTTAAAATACAAATTCCAGAATGCAATGGAACTGGGAACATAAACTAACACTATAAAGGATGAAATCGACAAAGGACTCACATAACTGTGACAAAGACCATTTCTTGGTCGAAACGTTTGGTGGTGGTAATGGTGGCGGTAACTATGCTTTATTAAAAGCTTCGTTAAACCACACGACTTCTGGAGTGCAGTACCTTATTTTTGATTGAAGATATATATATATATATATATATATATATATATCATACAAAAAAAGCACTCCTTCCGGGAACTGGAGACCCTCGGGAGGTGGCGTGTGAGCCGGCGGAGTAACCGGCAGTCTTCCACAGTAATAAGCCACAATACACGCGCTCTCAGGAACCACGATAATATATATATATATATATATATAATGCACACATAAAAACAGAGGTTGACGTAATGATATTGCTAGGTGTGACAAAAGGATTTGTTTTTGCCAGTGATAACATTAACGTTTTGATCTAAAAATAACACAGAAATTCTCCAGTTACAGTTAGCAGCACTAAGTATAACTTGTGCCACCACCATGCACTGCTTATGACCTCACATCTAACATCACTCATTACATGTTCTATGACATCATTTATGACATCATGGATGACATCTCAAAGTACATCATTGATGACATCACTGTTTTTTTCAGTGAATTTCTATGTTTTTTTAATGTGAGTCCATACATTTTACATCTGAGCTTTAGAAGCATCTAAGTAAACGCCCAGCTCAGAGACTTAAGTCCTGGTATGATTCCCTCTATCCGGCTCCATCTCATACCCGACCAGGCAGACTCAGACAAGCCGAAGACGACCAGGCCGATATCGAGAGCTGCTGTTCACATCGACCAGCAAAAAATGGGTCCGGATAGACCCAATTGCAGAAGCCTGTCATCAGGGGAGCATTTCAGTGCCACATACCACCTCTGGGCAAGCCAGGTCCTGGTGTGATACACATTTCACCCACTTTCACTGGCAGACACGCCCGCTGGATACCTCATGGTAGCATCCAGGAGCGGTGTCAGCAACCTGTCTGCAGTGGCATGGGAAAAAATGTAAGAGTGTCCTACTAGCAAGGCATGAGCACAGACCAGTCAGCGTCACCTCCCCCTCCAAATGAGGTATGGGGAGACAGACCAGTGTGGACTTGGCAGTGCCGCTGTCCTCAGTGGCATAATGCAAAATCATGGGGCCTCACTGCAGAATGTAATGAGGGGGCACTGAGTTCCCATATCTCTCAGATATTCATTTACCTTGCCCTGAATAGGTTCCCTGGAGGTTTGGAGCCCCTGAAGTGGTGTGCCCCTATCCCACTGGGGTTTGTTATGCCCCTGGCCATACCCCTTCAAGTAAAGTAGAACGAGAAACACAAGCGCTGACTGCCCTCTTTGCAAGCTATGAGCTGAAAGACAAGTACAAGCTGGCCTAGAGTCCTTCCAGTAAGGTGCTTTTATAAACAGACCAATGCAGAGCCTTTCTGCCGCAGTATGAGAACTGTGCAAACATGGCAGGTGGTACTCCCTGCTAGATACAAGTAACAGTCTAGGGCCTACCAGTAAAGTCAGAACAAACGAGTGCAGACGTCTCCCTTTCCCAGGCACACTCTTAGGCTAACAAGTGCATAACTGGTTGGTTCCCCACCAGCCAGGGATGCCCATCCTCCTCAATATCCCCCAATATATAACCTTGACTGCAAATAATAAATATCCCCTCAGCCAGGCGTGGTCATCATACGTCATTCCTGTCCGAGCTATACAGAGACCTTCGTCTCTGCAAGATGGGTTCAGATGCACACCCGAGCTAAAAGGCCACAGTCCTTGCCTGGCATAGAGGAATGTCAGACAGGGCAAAGGACTACTATCCCCGTCAATGACACGGATACTGGTTGGCAGGTTGAGGAGTCATACACTGATCCACATGTCCCTGTGTGGACACTGATCGTTATGCTAAGTAGGCCCGAAAACCCACATAAGAACACACCCAGGGGGATATTCTCAAGAATGTGCGATAATCATCGCCAAAATAGGTTAACGCAAGTTTTCATATCGCCGTCTATCGCAGGAAAATAACTCTGTGTTAACGTGGCATTCTCAACACGTCAGTAACATGCGATAGTACCCCGATAACGCGGCAAATGTCCGCGATAACACTACCGGGACGGCGATAAAAATCTCAACCCGAATGTGAAAAAAGTTGCGATGTGCCCAACCGCAATAAAAAATCCAGCGATAAGCAGCGCCAGGCCTGCAAGTCCCACAAGTCAGGCTGCAAAAAGCACAATAAAAGCGGCAACACAAAACACAAACAAAACACAAACAACTGCGAAGCACCATGGAGGTAGCCGGAGCAAGCACAGAGGACAACCAGAACCCCACAAGCCCCACGGAGGACCAGCCTGGGACCTCGGGGTCAGGGAAGGGCAAGGAGAAGAAGAAGAGGAAGACGCGGTTCAGTCCGCAGGAAAACAGGATCCTGATCACGGAGGTGATAGAACACCATCAACAACTGTTCGTCACCTCCACTGTGTCATTGGCAACAAAAAATGGAATATGGCAGTCCATCCTGGACAAGGCGAATGCAGTCGGAGTGCTGAGGAGGACAATGGACGAGGTCAAGAGGTGCTGGAATGATGTGAAGCGCAAGACCAAGCAGAAACTCGCAGACAACTAGAAGGCAGCAATGCAGACTCGAGGTGGGAGTCCAGCGCCACAGGAGGAGCTGAATGAGATGGAGGAAATGGTGACCACAGTCATCAGTGTGGAGACGGTGGCAGGAGTTGGGGGACCGGACACTGCTCAACATGACCCGACACAACAGCAACAGGGTGAGTAACCACCAGGGATTGGGGGGACGGGGGGAGATGGGCACAATGGCACACATGCACAATTAAGTAGAGCACATCTGCGGACAAACCATGGCCAAGAGTCACAACACCAACCAAGAGCCCAATTTACCCAAGTCTGCAACATCACAGCACTGCATAAGCACAGAAGTGAAAGCCACGCCACCTGAAAGGGATAAGGGCCAGCCAAATCAGAGCTGAAGGGGCAACTCACCTACAATGCAGCACACACACATAAGATCCAGAGCACTGCAACATTTACAACAATGTTGAACAGCAACACCAGCAAAACAGAACAGAGGACACAACTGCTGCCGCTTGTGTGTGGAAAATGGCCATTCGCATGTGGCATAGCAGGAAACTGTGAGATGATAATGTACTAGTACAACCCCACATCCCTGATGGTGTAGTAATGCATGTATGGCCGTGACCCAGATAGGCAGTGAGACACACATTGTCATACAAATCAACACTCATCACAGTTGAATACAAGTGAAGGTGCGTAGACTTTATTAGCATATGCGTGTCAGTACGGGCAAGATAAGTGGCACAACATGCAGACCAATGCAGCAGTATGTCAGAATGTGGAACGTTGCCAAGCGCCGCTGTCCACTCTAGGGGAGTGCTGCACCATTCACAGGTGTGTGTTTACCAGCGTTGTTGTCCGCTCATGTATTCAGAGTCCAGGCGAATGCAGCCATGTCCACTGTCGTCGTGGGAGATCTGACCAGAGCCCCAAGTTCCAACAAGGTGTCGGGACATGTGCAATGTGTTCCAAACTGTTGTGTCTGCAGGTACGTAGTTACACGTCCATGAAAGCTAGTGCAGCTTCGTAGGCAATCATTTCCAACATGAGGTCGTTAGCGACTTCATCGAACAGGACGGCGAGGGTAACCATTAGCAGGTCCGGACAGATGTGCTGCGTTCACCCCCTTTCACCAATTAGCACTACAGCCCAATAGGGGAGTGGCTCAATTTGGTCATTGCACACGAGGAGTTCTGCAATCTCCCAGGTCCAGCTGCCAGCATTAATGCCAAGTATCCAGGCAACTCATAGACGGGTGTCACGGTGACACTCATGGTCGTGGGCCAACAGGGGGCGCACACACATGTTGAAATCCAGTTCGGCTACCGTCCTGTTGGATAGGCAGACATCCATGGACCACTCAAATATGCACGAGCGACAATGCAACACAGGCTGCACGCAGGTGACGTTGGCAAGGCGGAAGCTTAGCCGATAACTGATCCGCAGCACTATCAATGGCAGTGCCCCCAGTAAATGCAGCATATGTGCACGGTACAGTTCCACGTGACAGGGGTTGTGCATGTGTCTGGGATGTTCTGCCATTGCGTTAGTGGCCCTGGTTGAAGCGGCACTGTTCTGACCTGCGCCAATTCTGTGGATGAAATGCTACAGCTCGGATCAATGAGTTGTTGAAGTGTGCAACGGTTGTACGCCTGGGATGGTGTGGGAGTGAGTGTGAAGGCCATTCCATGCAAGATAACTTCGAGCAAGGACTTCTGTGTGTGGGGTGTGTATACGTTGGTCTTTCGTCGGGCTGTACGTAGTGTGGGAGTCGTCATCAGCTGCTATAGTATCTGTCAGGGGGTGCCGGGCACATGCAATTCCGAGGTCGGAGGTGCAGATGTGCTTCCGCCTGATAGTTCAGACAAAGGAGCTTTCATCCCTAATGTTAGTTTCTCATCTGCTTGCATTCAGGAAATGTGAAGTGGCTTGTTGGGGGTGGGGTGGGATGTGTGCGACTTTGGGATTCATGTTTGACATGTCTTGCATGTGGCAAATGAGCGGCATCACTGTGTGTTACATTGCCTCACAGCTGCTCCTCCCTCCCCCTGAGCCTATTTACTTGTGTGCGCTGCGCGGTTGCATCACTTGCACTCCTACAGCACACCATTGTCATGCCTGTCTGCGCATGTCCACAAGCCTGACAACAACACTGTGATGTTGGCCGTTGGAGGTGGGAGGCCACGTGAGTGTAGGCCTGTGGGAAGGATAGGGCGGACACAGATGTAGAGTTCATGCCTGGCTGAACTCGCGCTGCGATTAAGGCTAGGCATTTGGCTCATGCTGCGGCAATACAGATACACACAACACTTGGCATGTATGAGCCAAGACCCCGAGCGGTCTTGCGCTCCTTCATTTCCCAGTTCGTGCGAGCCCGCCCTCCTGGTGCATGCTACATTGCAACATTGTCGATTGCGGACTGGGTGGCGCCGACACTACAACAGTGACACACTCATTAGTTACTTCCTTCTCCAGGCCAGAACTGAACCACGCCCAGAGCCCCGGGCAAATCCTTCACACCCCTATGCTGGCTTGGCGTACGCAGGCCCAGCCCACTCCGCTTACGCTTACAGGGGGATGACAAAGCTATGTGTCCAAGGTCTTACCCACTGCCTGAGGTGACATGGTTGCACCCGCTGTCCACAGCACAATGTAATGTGGTAGGGCCCTGGCCCATCATGCATACATAATGACCACACGGACACACTTAGATAAATAGTGGAACTAGCTACGGGTACGTGCGCCCGGCCCCTTTTTATTACCAGAGTCACATGTCCAGTGACGCCTGTGCTGGATGGGTGTGGGGTGAGTGTAAGCCAGCCCTCAGGGAGTGGTTGGTGCGGGCAACAACTAGAACAGTGATCATCGGATCACACACACAGATTCAATCATAAAGGGTCCATGAGTTGTGGTGCACTGAGTTAGTGGCACCTGAAGAGCTGAGCAGGGTATCAAGCTCATGATGGCATCCAAGACAGGTGTGAGCAACTTAGATAGGCTGGCTGTGAGACTCCTCCGACTCTGGCAGTTGTTGGTTGGAGGTGGTCCTGGCTGTGGTGGCAGGTGTGCAGCCAGCGATGATGGCGTGTCCTTGCAGGTCAGGATTGGATTTGATTTGCGAGCCCTGCTGACCGCAGTGTAGGCCAGAGGCAGTGGTCAGCAAGGGCACACAGCCACGTGATGATGACTTGTGGTGCACTGAGTTAGTGGCACCTGGAGCGCTTGGCGGGTGCGCGGCCTGCACTGATGTGTCGTCCGGGCGGGCCGCCCTGGAAGCAATGTCTGTTGCCTACTGGACTCTGCCATAAATGAATCAAGACTGAAATTGGCTTGGGGGACCTGCTGACCGCAGTGTAGGCCGGAGGCAGTGGTCAGCAAGGGCACACAGCCACGTGGCGTCGACTTGTGGTGCACTGAGTTAGTGGCACCTGGAGCGCTCGGTGGGTGCGCGGCCTGCGCTGATGCCTCGTCCGGGTGGGCCGCCCTGGAAGCAATGTCTGTTGCCTACTGGACTCTGCCATAAATGAATCAAGACTGAAATTGATTCGGGGGACCTGCTGACCGCAGTGTAGGCCGGAGGCAGCGGTCAGCAAGAGCACACAGCCACGTGGCGTCGACTTGTGTTGCACAGGGTCAGTGGCACCTGGAACGCTCAGCAGGTGCACAGCCAACGATGATGCGTCGTCCGGGTGGGCCGCACTGGGGGCAATGTCTGTTGACTAGTGGTTTCCTCCATTAACAGAAATGTGGCACAATTTGAATTGTGGTACCTGCTGACCGCAGTGTAGGACTAAGGCAGTATCCGCAACACACATGACTCCGTGTTGCTGTGCCGCTGGATGCGCTGGGGGCCTGTGTCGTGGAGTCTGGAGGTCACGGCGGCGGACTTGTGGCAGGTTGAGGTGCGCCGCCCTGGCAGACGCGTTGCCCATCACGGAAGAGAACCACACCCAGAGCCCCGGCCTTTTTATCCACACTCCTACGCTGGAATGGCGTACGCTGGCCCAGCCCACTGTGCTTACGCTTACAGGGGGGGACGGCACAGCTACATGTCCAAGGTCTTCCCCACTGCCTGAGGTAACATGTTTGCGTCCACTGTCCACAACACTACAAACCCCAGCAGTATATGTCCACATGGACATGTCTGTGCTCTGCATTCTGTGGTCTGTCCAGCACATCACCGCCACACTTGGCATTGTGTACATTCTTCTTCATGGGAGAGTTGCCTCCTTCACACATACTTGGTTCCCACCTCTCCCCTCATTCTGCACTTGTGTGGCTGAGGGGCCATACTGTTTTCGGAAGGTCTGCTGTCTTGTCCTATGCTGCCTCGGTGGTAGTCCAGGGGGAGAGTCCGGAGGGGGGGGGGGTCCTGGGGGTGGTGGCGGTGAGTGTTGTGGCCCTCTTGGGTCTCCGAGCTGCATGTTCATTGGCTCCATGGCATCTGTGGGTCTTCAGATGTGGCTCTGGGCTGGGCTCCCTTTCATACTGCAGGTAGTCGTCCTGCTTAGCACCAGCAGAAGGTAGGTGTTAAATCCCTGCAGCTAACGCGCCTTATCGCCTGTTCTTGGTTCGCATCGCAGATCTGACTGGTCGTTGAGAATCTTGCAAAGTGGTGTTTTCGTGCGTTTTTGCACGGGAACGCCTACTCTGCATATTATTAGCGTTAGTTGTCACACTCATCCGTGGCAATGTTTTTTGCGGTTGCTATCGCAGGAAAACTGGCGATGTCGGCAGTTTGCACCAGCTTGTGAATGGGGCGATGAATCTATCGCCACTTTTGCGGCACTAAAGTGCCGATAAATCGGCGATGACTCCTTGAGAATATGCCCCCCAGTGTCCGCTCTCCTGGTGAGGCATTGCAGTGCATGCGAGATTGGGAACATTGCACACCTCCCAGGCTCCACTGTAACCATGTAAAGAATAACAAGATCATGCCTATTCTAACATCAGGATTCTTAGGCCGTTTATAAAATCACCATCTTGTGAGGGATACTATGGGCCAGATGTACGACCTGTTTTTGCATGCGCAAACGGATTTGCGAACCCGTTTGCGCATGCAGAAACATCATGGGCCATCTACAAAGCCTATTTAGCGAGTTGCAATTTATTTGCGACTCGCTAAATAGGATTTGCGACTTGCTATTTGGAAGGGGCGCTCCCTTGCATATATTGGAGTGGTGTAGAGTCGATTAGCATATACTGCAGTGACATACAGTGTGAGAGAGTACAGTGGAGAGTCATAGAGTGTAATAGCGCAGAGTGGAGTAGTGCACAGTGGAGTGGCATACAATTGTGCAGCATACAGTGGAATAGTGTAGAGTAGAGTGGTGTACAGTTAAATAACATAGATTGGAGTGGTGTAGAATGGAGTGCCATACAGTGGATTGGCATAAAGCAGAATAGCATGGAGTGGCATAGAGTGGAGTGGCGTGCAGTGCAATAGGGTAGACTGGAGTATAGTACAGTGCAGAGAGGTGGAGTGGAATAGTATACAGTGGAGTAGCGTAGAGTGTAGTGGGATACAATGGAGTGACATAGACGGGAGTATCGTACAGTGGAGTGGGGTGGAGTAGAATAGCATAGAGTGGAGTGGCACAGAGTGGAATTGGGTACAGTGGAATATGGTACAGTGGTTTGGTGTAGAGTGCAGTGGTATAGAGTGGAGTGGGGTGCAGTGGAATAGCATAGAAAGGAGTGGTGTAGAGTGGAGGGACATACAGTGTAATAGCATAGTAGATTGGAGTAGCAAAGAAGGGAGTGGCATAGAGTGGAGCAGTGCAGTATATTGCCTTACAGTGGAATAGCGTAGAGTGCATGGTGCCGAGTTTCATACAGAAGAATAGCGTAAAGATGAATGCCTTACACTGAGTGGAGGACAGTGGAATAGCTTAGAGTGGAGTAGTGTACAGTAGAATAGCGTATAGTGAAGTGGTGTAGAGTGGACTGGTGTACAGTAGAATGGCATGTACTGAAGTTAGATAGAGTTGTGTAGATTAGAATAGAGCATAGTGAAGTGGAGTGGAGTTGTATAGAGTGGAGTCATGTAGAGTGGAATGCTATATACTGGAATAGTGTAGAGTGGAGTGGCATATGGTTGTACATGTAATTTGTCAGGAGTGTTCAAAAAGGTGTGCAGAGTAACTCAAGACAGCGATTTGCACTGCCATGCATTTCTGTAGATTTTCCGAGCAATGCAGGCCCAAGAATGGTGGCCTTGTGTTAGTGTGCAAATTGGACTTATGTATTGTGTTGCCTATGCGACACAGAGTGTGAGGCAAGAGTAATACAATCGAATAATTCTTGTGGGCCTCAGTTAACTATTGTGCCATGGTATACCGCAGTAACTGCGTGGTGTACTGTGGTACATGGTGATGCCAAGGCAGTATATAATTGGCTGCTGACTGTCTTTACAAAATTAAAAGGCAGGCCTATTATTTTTGCTACACTTTACCTGTGTTCTTATGGCCTTAGAAATAGGTAAGTGGTAGTTTTTATCATTGTTTCCTACCTGTTACCACTGTATTAAAGTAATATGGAAATTTGTATTTATTACCGCAGTATTGCATTGACTTTTTGTAAAGAATAAAATATGTTAAAAATAGAATATGCACTGTAGTGTACTGGATTGTATTGTGTAATATAGTGTAGTACAATGTATTTTTACATTTTTTCTTTTTTTCTAAGTACTAAAGTACTTCCTTGGAAGTGAGTGAAGTGAAGTGAAAGTGATTTATAAAGCACAATCTCATGCCCAAGGGCGTCTTGGCGCTGTAGAAACGGCTATAGCTACAGAGCTAAAGGTTTCTGCAGATACTCTGATATCTCCTAGTCCTGGGAGAAGAGCCAGGTTGTCAAGGCCTTTCTAAAGGCAAGTAGTGAAGTAGCAGCTTTTAGTTCCAATTGTAGGGTGTTCAAAAGCACAGCAGTGGTCCTGAAGAAGCTTCCCACCCCATGTTGTCCTCCTAAAAATGGGGACTACCAGGTTCATAGCTGAACCTGAGCGAAGCGTCCTCCCTGGGGTTTAGCATTTGAGCTTATCCTTGAACCGGGCTGGCCCCAGTTCCTGTAATGATTTGTAGGCCAGGCAAAAAGCCTTGAACCTAACAAGTTGTTTGACTGGGAGCCAGTGAAGTTTCCTGATGGCTCCTCTAGCTGATTCGTATTTAGGAATTTTAGAGAGAAATCGTGCAGCTGCATTCTGCAGAATCTGAAGTTTATTTCAAGAGCCTCGGGCAAGATTGAGATATAGGCTATTACAGTAATCAATCCTCGAGAGTACCAGAGCGATGATTACTGTCTTCAAGAGCTCTGGTGGCAAAAATGTTTCAATCTTTTTGAAAAGCCTCAAGGAACAGAATGAGACAGATGTGATTTTTTTCACTTGGTCTTTAAGCTTCAGCTCGTTATCTAGCAAGAAACCCACATGTTTTACTTTATTTACTGTGTCAGGGAGGAGGCCTAGCTCAGGAGGCCACCATTCTGGCGTCCAGAAGGAGAGGTTATTGCCAAAGATGATGACTTCAGTTTTAGCAGCATTCAGGTTAAGACAATTGTTGTCCATTCAATTACTTACATTGCTCATGCAGGTTCTAAATGCAGAGCCTGAGTTGTTCTCAAGTTTTGCAAGTGACACAGCAATTTGAGTGTCATCTGCGTATGATGCTAGCGAGAAGCCAGATTTTTTGATAAGTGAAGCCAGTGGTGTGACATAAAGATTGAACAGTGTCGGGCTCGTTGCCGAGCCCTGAGGGACTCCACAGGGCAGAGAGAAAGGCCTGGATGTAAATTTGCTAAACACCACACTTTGTTGTCTGTTGACTAAAAAGGATTGAAGGAGACCTAGTGCTGTATCTGCTAACCCCAAACTCTGCATGCGTTCAACCAGGAGCTGATGGCTGACCATATCAAACGCTGCGGATAGGTCCAGCAAAATCAGAGCTGCAGTCCCCCCCCCCTGTCCAGCGTTTCACGAATCTCTTCGGTGGCCGCCACCAAGGCGGATTCCCGTGTTGGGTATCATCCAGTAAACAATTTTCTTCAATGTAGTCTGATTGCTGTTCGTTCATTACTTTCAACTTAGCAGCAAAGGGAATCCTAGATATGGGGCAATAGTTGTTTGCGTCCAACGCATTGAGATCATCCTTTTTTAGCAGAGGCAGGATAGAGGCAGATTTCCAGTGTGCAGGGAAAACACCCCCCTCAAACACTGTATTGAAAATTTGCCCCAGATATTGTGCCACTTGTGCTGTAATCAGATGAAATATTTTAGGAGGGCAAGGGTCTTGCGGAGTGCCAGATTCGATTAGTGGGATTAGATTAATGAGTTGTTTTTCAAGAGGAACATTAAAGGTAGAGAATCTGGCTAGACCTGATACCACATTAGGGGGTTGCTCCTCCGGTTGTGAGGCTGTCCTGCCTGTGGAAAATTTCTTAAAGATGTTGGCTACCTGGACTTGAAAGAAATCCGCTAGAGCTTCACAAACTTTTTGATTAATTACTGCTGGATTGAAGCTGGCTGGTACTACCAATTTTTTTATTACTTGAAAGAGAGTTTTATCTGCACCGCATGCTACTTTTATTTGCTCAGAATAGTAGGAGTTTTTAGCAGCTACTATACATCTTTTATGTTCAGCTAGTTTGTTTTTATAGATAGTTCTCTCTTCGACCGCATAGTTTTTCCTCCATTTCTGTTCTTGCTTACGGCAGTCCCGCCTTGATGTCCTAAGGGTCTCATTATACCATGTCTGGGAGACTTTCTTTGTTAAGGTTTTTAGTTTGACCGGGGCTGAGATATCGAAACCCGTGTTTAGCCAGAGAGAGACATTTTCAACGTTCTGCTCCAGATTGTCAGCAGGTTGCCAGGATGAAGTTGTAAGGATGGCTGCCAATTCGGCCGGCTATATTGTATGCCAGGCTCTACTTGAGGTTTGTTGCACTACGTTTCTGTATATAGAGATTGTTTGGGCCTTAATCTGCCAATTGACTGCCCAATGGTCGGACCAGGTAAGAGGAAGGGGTGGTACTATATTGATGAATGAAAGATTGGATAAAAGCCTGTCTATCATATGTCCAGCCTTATGCATTGGGCCTCTGGAAATTAAGGCTAATCCGAACGCATTCATGACGTCGATCAGCCTTATAGAGTCTGAATCTGTCTCATTTTCCAGATGGAAATTAAAATCACCTAGGACTGACAAGTTGGAATTATGAATAGATGATTCAAAAGTAGTGCTAAGCTCATCAACGAAACCACATCTAGATCCCGGTGTGCGGTAGATTAGCAGACCCTTGAATGGCTGCATGTTGGACGGTTGCACCGAATATGCTAGGGCCTCAAAGCTGAGAGTTGTTAGCGGCTCAAAGGGTAGCTTTAAAGTGATTACGATATAAAACAGCCTGTCCCCCTCCCTTTTTTAATTGCCTATCAAGCCTATGGATGGCAAATCCTGGTGGGGTGGAGGCAACAATTTTTGGGCCAGAGTTTAAGTCTGCCCATGTTTTGTGTACGAACACTATATCTGTGTGTTGTGCCTGCACTAGGTCAGAAAGCTCTTGGTGGTGCTTCACGAGAGACCTAGTGTTCAAAAGCATGCATATAATATTCATGTGTGTTTGGTTGGTGTTTTTTCTGTTCTGCTGGTCAGGTATCCCTATATGGGCTAAGGTTCTTACTAATTTTGGACTTGAACGCTTGGCATGATTATGGCAGGGAAGGTAGGGTGTGACCAGGAAAGAGGTATTAGACTTAATGTGCACGGGGCACTTACCATGGGATCCTAGTGCTAAGAGGGCTTCTTGTGGGTAGCAAAAATTCTTTACTGAATCTGCAATTGTCCGGCAAGGAGGACGGGCGCTGGGCGCGATCCAGGCCTGGACGGGCGCAGATGGGCTTGCCTTTAGCGCCCCGTCCGCGCGCCCGCTGCACGCCCACTGTGTATCGGCACCCTCCTCTGTCTATATACAGGGAGGAAATGAGCCTGGGAGGGAGACTAGACCATCTCTCTTTCAAGATGGCGTCGGAGGAATGGCACACCGGAAACAAGTATGCGGACCAGACCTCCCTCCACTCAATGAGTACACAGGTGCTGCGGTGGACCGGAGAGGAATGGTGGCATGGGGTTAGCCCTAAGAGCAGGTAAGTGTGAAATAAGAGTGTGAAGCCCCTATGGCTGTGTGTATAGCAGCCAGTCAACAGCCAGTCAATTATACCACTAACAATGTTCACAAGAAGAAATCAAAGTGATTTTAAAAAGCGAGTAAAAAGTAATTAAGAGTCAGGAGATTATGAGAAGGCCGTCCAGTAACTTTTTCTGCAGCCATTAACCGCCATGATACTTTTTAAAAATATATAGAAACAATATAAAAGGTTTCCCTACCTATTTTTTTAAGTGGTAATAGGTAGGAGAAAATTACCTTTATCTAAGCCCCTAATCCAGAACACAGGGAAATTGGCCTTAAAACAACATGGCTGCCTTTAACTTTTGTAAAGGCAGTCATTGGCCTTTCACATAATGACTTGTAATTCCCATGTACCATGGTAATTCCATGAAATATTGTGAAATAATGTGAAAGTTTTCAAAACTACCTCAACAACAGATATCACTAAGTTAAAATGCCTTATAACTTAAAAAATACTAACCCTTCTTACATGTAGTACTGAAAAGGTCCAGCGGCACACTATAATATGCAATCTTTCAGCCACTTTTGCCTATTTCAAGTATATAAAAAATGAAGGAAAATGCGTTTGTGGAAAATAGCATTTTGGGACACCCCTTTTATCTTCGCACTCTCTTGACCTATCACCGCTAAACTTGCCATCCTCTGCCAATGTAGAAAAAGCTACATGGAGATTTGCCAAATAGGGCAAATTTATTGGTGAGCAAATATCTAAACGAATTCCTATACCTAGGAGTACTCTCTGTGTATATATATACATGTATATATATGTACATGTTACCTACTGGCGGTCGCCAGTAGGTAGTTATAGGTAGGATGCAGTTTGCATCGGAAGAGCATTTTTTCGTTTGACAATAGCTTTGGTGTTGTTTGATGAACCTCCCTGAAATTTTCAAAACTATCAGGACAGTCACTTCATCTGCTGTCTTGAAAATTTCAGAGTGATCATCAAGCGGGCCGAGAAAAAGGGGGGGCCCTAAAACGCCTTTTCTCCATGTTAATTTTGATAAGAAACTTTAGACACGGCTACAGCCCAAACTGCTGTAAGGAATCACACCAAATTTGGCAAAAAGGTATCTCTTGGTCCAGAAAGCAACCTTTTTGTTAAATGGTGTAAATCCATTCAGTACTGGCTGAGAAATGTAAAGATTTCTCAGATATACAACTATGGCTGCGGTGGATCTGCGACCCCTCCCGATCTTGTGCCTCAGCTCCGACTGGCTGCCCACACCTCAAACCAGGAAGTGCTGGCAGCCATCTGGTGACTCAGTTGAAAGGAGTCACCCAAAAAATGTAATAAAAAAGAAAATGGGGGCAGGGTAAAAATACACTGACCCCTTAGGCCTCTTGGGAGGGTCCCACATGGACCCCCAGGGCCAAAAACAGATTTTTAAAAAAGAATTTCAGCAGGAGTCGGGTGGGATTTGTGACTCCTGCCAAAAATGAAAAAAAAAACGAAGTGCAGGCTATAGCGCTTCATTTAATTTGGGCCCTGGGTGGGCCAGGTCCCAGGGGCAATTAAAAATAATGCAGCCCTATATTAAAAAATTATGCATAGGGGGCTCTGGCCCCCCACACAGCCCCGGGGACCGCCAGCTCCCTTGGGCAACTCTATATTTAATTACACATAGGGGCCGCGTGGTCCCCGCAGCCCTGGGGACCTCCACCTCCCTGGGGCTTAATTAATGTTGGAGGGGGCCACACGGCCCCCCTCATGGAACCGTAGATTGCCCCGGGGACTGCCACACCTTAGGTCCGGCTCCAGCAATGTCCTAGGGTGCCCACCCCTGGGACATTGCAGTTTGCAATGGCTTGGTGTGAGCTCCGCACCCACCAAGCCATAGCAAACACTGCTCTGCTTCATGGAAGCAAGGGCATTTAAAATGCTCTTGCTTCCATGAAGCAGGACAGAATTGCTTTTAGACAGAGGGAGCTGCATGTCAGCAGCTCCCTCTGTCCAAAAGCAATGCTGTCTACTGCAGGAGGTGGGGAGCCAGCTCCCGCAGGAGGTGAGAAACCAGCAGGGACCACGGGGGCTTCAGGCTCCCCAGCGGTCCCCAAAAAAGTTGCCATGCCCTGGGGGATCTGGTCCCTGGGGCAATATCAACCTGGGGAGGGTGGTCGAACAGGCCCCTCTCCCCATTTTAAAAAAAAAGATGAAGGCCTGGGGATGGGGTCCCTGGGGCCGAAATAGGCCTCAGGAGGGGAGCCACTCGCCCCCCCTCCCATTTAAATTTTTTAAATAAAATAAAGGGCAGGCCCCAGGGGACGGGGTCCGTGGGGCCAAAATTGTCCCAGGGAAGGGGGGCCATGAGGCCCTTTCTCCACCCCTCTGCAAACGTGATTACTAGTTAAAAAATTATAGAAATTCACTGAAAAAAACAAAGGTTACAGGGACATTATAGTTTGGAATTAGCTTTTAAAAAACCTTAGAAATGCACTGAAAAAACCAAAGGTTATAGGGACGTTATAATTAGGAAATAGAGTTGAAACAAAAACCTTACAAATTTACTCAAAAAACCAAAGGTTACAAGGACATTATAGCTAGGCTGACATTTCACTAGTACAATACCAGAGAAATTCAGCAGGTATAATTAGCTGAGCTAACTATAATTTGTGCCCCCCCGCAATGCACTGCTTATGACCTCATATATTACATCACTCATGACATGGTCAGTGACAACACTCATGACATCATGCATGACATCTCAAATGACATCACTGATTACATCATCCACAGAATCTCTGACGCACCCACTCACACCCCAATATAGCCTTTCACACACCATTCCAGCTTCCACACTACCATTCTCAAAACAATTGACACACCCATACCAGTACTTACACACCCACTCACTGATTCATAGGTCTACACACACATCCACACATACACCCTTACAGCCACTCACACACTGTCAGTCACCCATAGAGCTACTCACACACCTAGGCAGTCACCCAATGTCAATCACACAACCAGTTACTCACCTATACAGTTATACACACACCCACTCACTTATTCATACAGACACCAACACATACTCTCTCACCTATACTGTCAGTGACACAAGCACACACTCACCCATACAGCCACTCTCACAATCACTCACTCACACATACAATCACTCATATACTCCAACACTCACCTATACTGCCTTCCACATATGCAGTTATTCACCCAAATACCACTGATACATCCATTCACTCATCAACACAGCCATACATCTACTCAGTCACCTATACAGCCCCTCACAGATGCACTCACAAACCCATACAGACACTGACTCATCCACTCACTCATTCATGCAGGCAGTCACACACACCCTCACCCACACAGATATTCATACACCCATATAGGTACTCAGACAACCAATCAATCACCCACACAGCCATTCATGTACCCACTCACCAACCCATACAGCCACTTAGACACCAACTGACAGGCTGATACAGGCATTCACACAGCCTATTCACTCACCCATACATTCACTGAGACACCTAATCACTAAGTTATACAGTCAGTCACACACTGAATCATCCATACATACACTCATACACCCACTGATTCATCAATACACCTTGGTATATATTGAACATTCATTGTGGGTTATATGGGAACTAGATACAAACAACTGAAATGATGCGCCTCAGTTTGGACCACATTACTTACAGCTCTTGGGGTATGTTACATCGATGATCTCTTCATTATTTGGAGAGGCAATGAAGAGAGTGCTACAGGATTTATAAACAAATTGAATCAGAATAACTATAACCTAAAACTGTCATCCAACATGAGCAGGGTTACCATTGAATTTCTTGATGTGGGTATTAAGATAGTTATTAACACAATACACACCAATCTTTTTCGCAAAACCACAGCAGGCAACAGTCTTCTCCATGCTCTCAGGAGTCACCCGGAGAACTTGAAATGAAGCTTATGACATGGAGAAAACCAATATGGTTAAGAGATTTTGGGAATAGGGTTGCCCTAACTGGGTTCTCAATAAAGCTGTATCCAAGGCCAGCAAAATAACGAGAGCTCATACCCTGGCAGATCACAAAGTTGGGGAACATGAAGACAGTTCCACCAACACCAGGGTTATACTCACGTACAACACTAACTCACAGGAGATACATAAAATCCTGGCTAAGAACTGGGATATCCTCACCAGTGATCCCGTTATCGGTCATACCCTGCATGAGAGACAGAGGGTCACTTACAAAAGGGGTAGTACATTACGTGATATTCTAGTGCATGGTGATATCACACTGTAACATCAGTCCAGTGAACATAACCTTCTGGGCTTAACGCAGTAGCTACATGAAAAAAGATTACACATCATCCAGAAACAATACGAAAATCATGCAATTCCTGGCCTGCAGTGTACATTCTTGAGTGCCCCTGCAACCTACATTACCTGGGCAACACAACATTCATGGTGAAGAAAAGAATATTGGAGCATATGCGGGCAATAAACAAAAAGGATGTACATTACCCCATTGCAAGGCATTTTTTCCCTTCTCTGGTATTTTACAGTTGAACAGGTACATGGCGACCCAAGAGGTGGTAACAGGATGCTTAATCTAAGAAAAAAGGCCTCCAAATATATTTTGGAACTAGAAACCAAAACCCCGGGTGTCACAACCAAGTTGAGGGGTTGAGTATACACTTACATGACTAAAATCTGATTCAGGGTTGCAGGATATTTTATGCGCTGATCGCACAGAACGTTTTTATGATCATTTGTACCTTCTTAATGATCTTTTGTATTTTGCTTTGTATTGATATGCAATCAAATTTCCTCTAGTCCTTTACATGAATCTATGTTTTTGCTTGAGTTACCTACAGTTCTTGGGGTAACATGTTTATACTTAATTTAATATGGATTGGAAAAAAAAAAAATTAGGAGGAAAGGAAGGGACCCACTTCTGTTTGAGTTATACAGTCAGTCACGCACTGAATCATCCGTACAGGCACTCATACACCCACTGATTCATCAATACACCTTGGTATATATATTTAACATTCATTGTGGGTTATATGGAGAACTAGATGCAAACAACTAAATTGATGCACCTCAGTTTGGACCGCATTACCTACAGTTCTTGGGGTAACAAGTTTACACTTGATTTAATATGGATTTGTTATATTTTATTTTAGGAGGAAAGGAAGGGACCTACTTATATTTGGAGTCACTGGGCACTGAGATCCCTACCCTTTTCCTCAAGATTTCACTTACAACGGGTGATTGACATTGCAGAGATAATGAGTTTTCAATATGTTCTGTGTCAACTTAACACTCTTTTATTCTTTATCTAGAGAACATTCATTAGAATTTTTATTTTATTTTACTACATGGTATTTTCTCTGGCTTTATCTTCTTTGTCACCTTTGAGATTTTTGGCTTCTCTATTTGTTATGGTTTACAGCTTTGGAAGCGATTATGTACTCTGTGCATAGTCTTTGTTGGGATTGTGCATCCTGGGTTGCTATTGTATCTGAATTTGAAGTCAATTTTAGATAAATATCTTGTTTTTTGACATTCCATTAATATGATGTTTTGGTGTTCATCTATTGCGAATTTTAACCCACTATGGGGCACATGCATCAAAGGTTTTTGCGATCGCAAACGGTGCGAATCGCAAAAATCGGCCGTTTGCGATCGCAAATT
The DNA here is from genome assembly GCA_963921515.1 of Calotriton arnoldi. Taxonomy (NCBI): domain Eukaryota; kingdom Metazoa; phylum Chordata; class Amphibia; order Caudata; family Salamandridae; genus Calotriton; species Calotriton arnoldi. Next base: position 73,735 of record CAWUFW010007709.1, read on the forward strand.
GGCCTTTGGAGATGCATGAAAGTAGTTTCTATGCGCAATTTAAGAATTCGCAATTAATTGCGAATTCCTAAATTACGATTGCATTTAAGGAATCGCAATTTGCGATTCCTTAAATGCAATGCTAGAAGCACTTTCAAATAGCGATTTCGCTATTTGGGACCGCAAATTACAGACAAATCAAACTTGTCTGTAATTTGCAAAACCTTCGAAAAATGCTCTAAAATGCATTTTTAAGTTTTAGGTTACACACACACATGCCCTTGGGGCATGTGTGTGCGCAACATGGGTGCACATCACAATTTCAGGGTGCAACAGGGTGTCATTTTGACACCCTGGCACCCTTGAAATTGCATTCTCAATTTGCGATTCTCTAATTGCGAATCGCTAATTGAGAATGTCTTCCCATTCATTCCTATGGGCCTCTAGGCCCATAGGAATTAATGGGAGGTATTCCTTAATTGCAACTCGCAATTAGCGAGTCGCAATTAAGGAATGTTTAGGAATCGCTATTTTTATAGCGATTCCTACATGCATAGGCTTTTGCGATTCCTTAATTGCGATTCCTTAATAATCGCAATTAAGGAATCGCAAAAGCCTACCTTGATGCATGTGCCCCTAAGGGTCTAATGCAGTCCAAACTGAGGGGCATCAATATAGTTGTTTGTATCTAGTTCTCCATATAACTCACTCGCGTACCAGATGTATGATCATGAATTCATGGGGATTAGTAGATACATGGTAAGGGGCTTCGTTCCCGGTTATACCTATTTCATAATAATTTCTTTAAAAATGGGTTACATCTGATTATTTAGTTGTATGACACTATGTGGAAGCATAGCGATTGGTGTTTTTACACCAATGCTTATGATTTGAGGTTAAATACTCAGACAGCTCAGGTAAACCGATCATGCTACAAGATGGCTGCCTAACAAACTGACACTACTGACAGTATTTGGTCATTTCAATCGGTTATCTCTTTATTTAGGATATGTAAACATACCTCTATTTCACATTGTGGGGGACTGGGTGCCTGCTCATTGCTCACTATGAAAAAGTGCAACTTTCATGTGTAACCGTATCAGCACCCAAAGAACTGTTTGGGTTCCAGTTCACATACATCGGATTGTTCCCTTATATCTTCTAAGATGGCCGCCATTTGTACAATAGATTGTATCTATAGTTGGTCATTGATGTTTTTTCAGGGTATGTAATCGTGCTTTACTGATTCTGTGTGTGAACTAGACTGTTTATTCAGTCGAAACGAGTTACAGGAATTATTCAATAATAGCTTCATTGAACTGACTGTGGAATATATATGACTTAAAAAAGTCTTTATTATCCGCAAAACAGATGCATGCATTCTGATGTTAGTTGCAGTCTGCCTGACTCATAACTCGGGTGGTGCGGTCCTCCACGGCCGAGCTGCCGTGAAAAAAATGTCCATGACAGGTGCTCTGAAAATGAGGACGCACTCGAGCAGCAGATGACTTCAAAAGTCTTTTTATCCGGAAAACAGATGCATGCATTCTGATGTTAGTTGCAGTCTGTCTGACGCGTTTCGTAGTTCATACTCCTTACTCATAGGCTCAGCTCAAATGTTCGTGCTGCTACTGGCACACCTATACATAATTAATTGCCCTCCAAAGGGCTACTCCGGTGAGTTGTCTCCATTGCTTTCTGGGATTTGCAGTGCGTCAGTAGCAGAAATCATTACCCTGATGGGCAATGTATCACCTCGAACTGACAAATTAACAAAATATATTCGAAACCCTCCAATGGGCCTCAGAATGCGAATCTATTTTCAATCCACAGGAACTGCTTTTTCACCTTAAGGCCTTGGCATAATTCCAAGTCTGTGGCCCCTCATACAATCACCCAGATGGTGTGGTCCTCCACGGCCGAGCTGCCGTGAAAAAAATGTCCATGACAGGTGCTCTGAAAATGAGGACGCACACGAGCAGCAGATGACTTCAAAAAGTCTTTATTATATGGAAAACAGATGCATCTATTCTGATGTTAGTTGCAGGCTGCCTGTCGCGTTTCAGAGTTCATACTCATTCATAGGCTCAGCTCAAATATTTGCGCTGCTACCGGCACACCTATACACAATTAGTTGCCCTCCAATGGGCTACTCCGGTGAGTTGTCTCCATTGCTTTCTGGAATTTGTAGTGCGTCAGTAGCAGAAATCCTTACCCTGATGGGCGATGTATCACCTCAAACTGACAAATTAACAAAATATAATCAAAACCCTCCAATGGACCTCAGTATGCGAGTCTATTTTCAATTCACAGGACTGCTGTTCCACCTTAAGGACCTGGCATAATTCCGAGTCCCGTGGCCCCTCATACAATCACCCGGATTGTGCGGTCCTCCACGGCTGAGCTTCCGTGAAAAAATTTCCATGACAGGTGCTCTGAAAATGAGGACGCACTCGAGCAGCAGATGACTTCAAAAAGTCTTTTTTATCCGGAAAACAGATGCATGCATTCTGATGTTAGTTGCAGTCTGTCTGACGCGTTTCGTAGTTCATACTCCTTACTCATAGGCTCAGCTCAAATGTTCGTGCTGCTACTGGCACACCTATACATAATTAATTGCCCTCCAATGGGCTACTCCGGTGAGTTGTCTCCATTGCTTTCTGGGATTTGCAGTGCGTCAGTAGCAGAAATCATTACCCTGATGGGCAATGTATCACCTCGAACTGACAAATTAACAAAATATATTCGAAACCCTCCAATGGGCCTCAGAATGCGAATCTATTTTCAATCCACAGGAACTGCTTTTTCACCTTAAGGACCTGGCATAATTCCAAGTCTGTGGCCCCTCATACAATCACCCAGATGGTGTGGTCCTCCACGGCCGAGCTGCCGTGAAAAAAATGTCCATGACAGGTGCTCTGAAAATGAGGACGCACACGAGCAGCAGATGACTTCAAAAAGTCTTTATTATATGGAAAACAGATGCATCTATTCTGATGTTAGTTGCAGGCTGCCTGACGCATTTCAGAGTTCATACTCATTCATAGGCTCAGCTCAAATATTTGCGCTGCTACCGGCACACCTATACACAATTAGTTGCCCTCCAATGGGCTACTCCGGTGAGTTGTCTCCATTGCTTTCTGGAATTTGTAGTGCGTCAGTAGCAGAAATCCTTACCCTGATGGGCGATGTATCACCTCAAACTGACAAATTAACAAAATATAATCAAAACCCTCCAATGGACCTCAGTATGCGAGTCTATTTTCAATTCACAGGACTGCTGTTCCACCTTAAGGACCTGGCATAATTCCGAGTCCCGTGGCCCCTCATACAATCACCCGGATTGTGCGGTCCTCCACGGCTGAGCTTCCGTGAAAAAATTTCCATGACAGGTGCTCTGAAAATGAGGACGCACTCGAGCAGCAGATGACTTTAAAAAGTCTTTATTATCCGGAAAACAGATGCATCTATTCTGATGTTAGTTGCAGGCTGCCTGACGCGTTTCGGAGTTCATACTCCTTATTCATAGGCTCAGCTCAAATGTTCGCGGTGCTACCTGCACACCTATACATAATTAATTGCCCTCCAATGGGCTACTCAGGTGAGTTGTCTCCATTGCTTTCTGGGATTTGCAGTGCGTCAGTAGCAGAAATCCTTACCCTGATTGATGATGTATCACCTCGAGCTGACAAATTAACAAAATATATTCAAAACCCTCCAATGGGCCTCAGAATGCAAGTATATTTCCAATCCACAGGAACTGCTGTTCCACCTTAAAGACCTGGCATAATTCCGAGTCCTGTGGCCCCTAATACAATCACCTGGATAGTGCGGTCCTCCACAGACGAGCTGGCGTGAAAAAAATGTCCATGACAGGTGCTCTGAAAATGAGGATGCACTCGAGCAGCAGATGACTTCAAAAAGTCTTTATTATATGGAAAACAGATGCATGCATTCTGATGTTAGTTGCAGTCTGAGGCTGCCCGCGGCCCCCGCAGGGGGCCACCCTAAAAGGGCGGCCCCTTTAGTGGCATTTGGGCACTTCCCCACCCCCCGTTTTGTGCTATTGCGGGACTCCAGGCGGAGTCCCCTTACATGACGTTCCAAGCACGCGACTTCCGGCTTGGCTTGGGGAGGGGAGGGTATTTAGGCCTCCCCACTCCATTTTGTGCCCTCTTTGATGCCTGGCACGCCGTTTCCCACCCTACCTCTTACCCGGCGTGGGGGCTGGCAGGCAAATTACAGAGGACGTGGTAATGTTTTCTTTGTCGTTGCAGGCGGAGTTACAGGGCGATCTGGACGCATGATGGGTACAGAACAGTACCTCTGCAAGAGCACAATAGGTGTGCCAGAGCCAAACCCCAGGAACCTCGTGGGAGGGTCCTGGAACAATTACGTCGGCGCCCCGTTAGTCCTTCGGGCGGTTGTGGGCCTGAACAACCGGGGGCTTGCCTTGCTACGCTCCGCCCTGAAAGGGGTGTGAGTAATAGGGACCAATGTGTCACGTGATCCAGTAAGGTGATCACCCCCATAAGGGTAGCGCCGATTGGGTTCTCCACGGTGCTTGGCTCAGCAGGCGGGCTGGCAGCATAGGTTGGTTTAGCTGCCTGCCCTTGGATCGCCCGTAAGATAACCCACCATGTTTGCATACTTTTGTATGGAATAAACCTGCAGCAATATTTTCTCCAAACAAAGGTGTGTGGCGTATTTATTTATGCATGCCTACTCTATTGTGGTGGGTGGGGGTCGTGTGCCAATAATGGAACTATGCCTGATGCGTTTCGTAGTTCATACTCCTTATTCATAGGCTCAGCTCAAATGTTCGTGCTGCTACCGACACACCTACACCTAATTAAATGCCCTCCAATGGGCTTCTCGGGTGAGTTGTCTCCATTGCTTTCTGGGATTTGTAGGGCGTCAGTAGCAGAAATCCTATATATATATATATGTATTCAGGAAAGCTTCTGCGGAAATGCCCTGCTTTACCCACACCATCACCATGACCAACAGAAGGACAGCACACAGGAATCCTTTATGGAAGCGATTTATTTGGCTTCAAATGCTCCCATAAGTTATAAGTAGGGCTCCCGGTTTTATGGTATTTATTTTTTTGCCATTTCCGTCTGTATTTATCCGTATTTATTTTTTGGGCATTTTTTCTGTATTATATCCACATTTATTTTTGCCACACGCAAAAGACGACGCTACAGCTAGTATTTTTCCACATTTATTTAAATTGAAAACACAGCGAAAATAAAATGCCTTTCTACACTTGAAGTTGAAGGCATTGAGTAAACTTAGTGCTGCACTACTTCTATAATATACAAGAAATGCATTGCATTTGTTAGTATCACAGTATTAATTGATCCAACTTTCGAGTGCCATGCTACATACATTAGCTGCAATTCCAACAGTAAAAACGTCTGCATTTTTCAAAGTAATTTTTTTTTTTTTTAATGTTTCCATACCGGTGCTTTGGTAGCCATAGTTCATTCAGGGCCATTTTTCAGCCTGTCCCTCTCTTGCTCTGGATTAAAGTAAGTCCAGGCCCCCAAAAATGTGTTCTGGGTGACAACACCTTCACAGACGAGGTGCTGCAAGTACTGCAGGAGTGAGGGGAAACAGGTCGGGACCTTAGTTCAACAGGTGCAGTGTGCTCTTGGGCAGATGTGTACACGTTTTCCATGGACCTGAAAGTAATGGGGAGCTGATGAGGAGCCATTAGTGCTTGAGCCACAAATGAGGGGGGGGGAGTCCAGCCGCTGCAACACTGTTTGAATCCCGGCCGAGCAGACTCAGGCTTTCATCCTTCTGAGTGCAATAAAATGAGTAAGATATAGTTGGGCGTTAGTGGCAGTAGTTATTTGTAGCTCTGCGAAGCTGCAAACCTGAAACAGCAAGCGCTATATAAATGAATACATTGTTGTCACGTTACACTCTGTGCTGGAAAACGCATCTCTGTAGCTTGTGTTTGCCGTGTCTTTGAACCATGGCAAGGGGTGGAAAAGAGAACGCCTCACTCTCTGTAACTCGATCAAGCCCAGGGGGACCTTTCTTCACGGGGAGGAAACGCCTGGCATTCCCCGAACAGACCGGGCCTTGTCTGCCTCTCATGACATCGAGTTCAGGAAGGAATGCCCGTCCCTGGCCGTCCATTGTTGGAGGGTGAGGCGTGAAGCCGCAGCTCCTGTGTAAACAGCTCCTGGCACCCCGCACCAGGGCCTGGTGGCACCAGGCACAATGGGCCGGTGTCAGCTTTCTCAAGGCCCGTGCTTTGTTCAGTGTTTATCAGAGCACCCGGGGAGCTTAGCTGCGATAAGCCCCAGGAGTTAAAAAGTTCTTGGGGCCAGCTCGCACTTCTCTTCGGGACTCCACGGGATGCAACAGCCCCTCCCCGACCTCGCACAGGCTGTGGACAGCCCATTGTCATTCTGACTGCAGATGATTATCACATTTAGAATGACAATGGGCCGTCTGCCTTTAACATAACGTGCACTGCAAGTGAGTGTCTTTGAGGCGAGTGACTCACTTGGCGCCAGTAGATTGTAGCAGAGGAGCTTAACGTGCGCCCGAGGTGTGCTTCCTCACTGCTGATTAGCATTTGCCAGAAGGCGACCTCATCCATGCACAGTTTTACTAGTATTTTGCCGTTTCTAAATATAAATACAGACAAAGGAAAAATAGTTTTCCGTCTGTATTTATATGTAAAAATCCGTAAAAACGGAAAACCGGGAGCCCTAGTTATAAGGCAAATAACCAGCAAAGTGGAAGGTGCATGTTAACCACAAATCAGACCTAATCGTTTCGGCCATAGCCTCCTACTGGGTCATAGAGTTTAGTGCATAGAGTGCCATTTTAAAGGGACAGCTGTACCTTTTACCCTCCACCAATTAAAAACGTCATATGGCATTAAAGGGGAAACAACATATTTCTAATTCTAAATAAAGTATATCATTGCTGCAGTTCGTTATCAAAGCAAGCAAACAGTCAAAAAGTCAAAAAGAATCATTGTAAAGTACACAGTTAATAAACATAACTCTTAAAGGTCACAAGTTTCAAACGTTTACGCAGACAGATATTGTGCTTGGCTACGTACACATTCCTAATGGGCAGGTATTTATAGAGTGGATGTGTAATCTATAATGATGTAATATTATTTTTCTTCAAAAAAGAAGAATGGACCAATGCTGACTGCATCACTAATACTCTATTTCAGCTGAAACAATTCCACAATGCCTGTGTATTCATGTTGACATATGTATCAATCTATAAAGTGCAAAGTGCTTATCATAATATGTAATAAACATTAAAAATACACAGATAAAAAGAATTGTAAAGTGTAATGTGCTATCTCAGTAAAGTACTGAAACAATTCCACAATACCTGTGTATTCATGTTGACATATGCATCAATATATAAAGTGCGAAGTACTTTTCATAATATGTAATGTGCAGTAAAATACACAGATAAAATGAAATGTAAAGTGCAATATGCTATCACAGTTAAGTCCCAGCGATAAGAGGTGCTTCACAGAAAAACAGGCAACTTGGTATTCAAATCCAGACCAATCCAAACTTGGATATAAAGTGCAAGGTGCTCTTTCTGTCCCATATACAAGTTAGAAAGTGCCATATGTGTATATATATATATTCACTCAAAAAACCATAGGTTTTAGGGACAGTTATAGTTAGTTGGACATTTCACTCGTACAAAACCATAGAAATTCCCCCGTTATAGTTAGTTCAGCTAACTATAACTCGCGCCCCGCAATGCACTGCTGATGACGTCACATATTACATCACTCATGACATGGTCAGTGACATCACTGATGACATCACTGATGACATCTCAAATGACATCACTGATGACATCATCCAGTGACTGTGTTTCTGTAAAGTTTAAATATTTTTAATATATAGGGAAAGGTGTATTGAAGAATGAGTGGGTGTATAAGTGTGTGGATGAAGGATTTAGTAGGTGCGTGACTGACTCTATAAGTGAGTGATTAAACGTATCTTACTGAATGCAAGGGTTAGTGACTAAACTGGGTGAATGTCTGTAACTGTCTGTCTGTTGCTGTGTAAGTGGCTGCATAGGTTTGTGAATAGCTACATGAGTGTCTATATGAGTTATTGATTGGTTGTCTGAGTATCTGTATGGGTGCCTGAGTGTTTGTGTGGGTGGGGTGTGTGCGACTCTGTGCATAGATGTGTGAGGGGTGATTCACTGGGTGGATGGTTTCAAGAGTGCATCTGTGATAGGCTGTATGGGTGGGTAAGTGTGTGTAAGAGTGTGTTAGTGAGTGAATGTATGTCCCAGTGGTACATGTGTGAGTAACTACATATGTGAAAGGCAGTATATATGTGTGTTTGGGTATATAAATAGCTATAAGCGAGAGTGTGTGATTGTGATAGTGGCTGTATGGATGAGTGTGTGCTTGTATCAGTGATTGTATAAGAGCGTAAGAATGTGCTAGTATTTGTATGAGTAAGTGAGCTGGTGTGTGTATAACTGTATAGGTGAGTAAATGGCAGTGTGTTTAATTATTTGCATGACTGACTAGGTGTGTGAGTACCTCTATGGATCAGTGGCGGTGTTTGAGTGTCTATATAGGAGTATGAGTGCATATGATAGTCCTGTACTGAGTGACCGTAAGTATGAGTGACTGTACGGGTGAGTGAGTGGATGTGTGTGTAGACCTAAGAATCAGTGAGTGGGTATGTAGTTATTGGTGTTGGAGTGTCTATGGTTTTGCGAATGGCAGTCTGTAATTTAGAGTGGGTGTATCAAAGGTTATATTAGGGTGTGAGGAGGTGCATCAGATTATCACCTGGATGATGTCATCAGTGATGTCATCAGTGATGTCATTTGAGATGTCATCAGTGATGTCATCAGTGATGTCACTGACCATGTCATGAGTGATGTAATATGTGACGTCATCAGCAGTGCATTGCGGGGCGCGAGTTATAGTTAGCTGAACTAACTATAACGGGGAATTTCTATGGTTTTGTACGAGTGAAATGTACAACTAACTATAACTGTCCCTAAAACCTATGGTTTTTTCAGTGAATTTCAAAGGTTTTTTAAATGCTAATTTCTAACTATAACGTGTCTGAAACCTATGGTTTTTTCAGTGAATTTCATTTTTTTTTTTTTTTTTAATTTAAAAGTTTTTATTATAGCACAGCAGCTTATCCAAAATAAACATACAGAAATTATCTAAATAATATACAAACTTATAGTACAAATAAGCGATACAAGTGATCATACAAAAAAAAAAAAATTTTCAAACCCCATAAGTAACATGCCGAACATCACTAATACTACATAACTGGTTCATGAAGGGACCATAAAACCAGTACTGTCCATGATATCCGCAGCGAGCTATCATTTATGATTGGCTTTCCTTCCACCGATATATGGGGCCCCAGATCCGTTTACCAAGCAATCTGCCCTTTTACCCTTTCTCTCGTAAATTCCCTTTTCAAGATTGAATATCGACAGCAATCTGGCAAGCCACTGCTGAAACGTTGGTGGTGCCTTATCAAGCCAGGCTGTAGCTATGCAGATTCGCATTACTGACATAGCCACAAAAATAAAGCTTTCAGGTGGGTCTGACCTGTCCTCATTGCTTATCCCCAACAAGATTATAGACGAGGTGAGGCGGACTCTAATATCTAATGTTTTATCAAGAAACACTTCTATCTTATTCCTCAGAGTTTGCAATTGAGGACATGACGCAAACATGTGAATTATCTCCGCGTCCGTACCGTCACACCGAGGGCACCGAATTCCTGTCTGTCCCCCCCATTGTGCGATCCGTGCAGGTGTATAGTATAAGAAAAAGATTGTTTTATACTGTTGAGCTTGAAGCCCTGCGGAACAAAGAAGAGTTTGGCCTAGCTCTAAAGAAACCTTAAAGGTATCCTTATCTATGCCAAGTTTATCTGTCCATTTCTTCTCATATTTTCCGAGATCATCCTGTTTAAGTATAGAAAGTTCAGCGTATATCCTCCGAATAGTACAGTCTTCCCCTTCTCTAATTATCTCCATAATTTTGTTATCACTGAACCCACAAGGCCCCCTTTTTCCTACCTATAAAACTACGAATTTGAAGATATTTAAAAAGCCTCTTTTGCTGATACCGAAGCTATTCTGTATATCTACAAACTGCCGAATTCCATAGGGCCCCATTAAATCTCCCACTCTCCGGATCCCACACCCTTCCCATTCCGCCATTGTGGAGTCTGAAAAGATTTCGCCAGGAAGGGTGGGGTTTCGGAACAGCCGCGTATAGCCATTTAATCGACCAAGGCCGGTCTTTTTACAAAATGCTGACCAGATTTTGTATGCAGCCATCAGGGTCTTGAACCTAGTTCTCTTAAAATAGCTAGGCTCAGTAAATTTCAAAAAACAATTCTGAGCATCTTCTCCGAGCAACATTGCGTATATATCAGTTGGATCCGGCCTAGCCCGGGGTCCGATCAGATCTCCCCCAGTTAACCCACACATATACTGAAAAGCCGCCGCCCAATAATACATTTTAAAATCAGGAACAGCCCATCCACCTCTTTCCCTTGGCAAAGACATATACCGCAGTGCCCTCCTGGTCTTCCCATGTGCCCAGATAAATCTATTAACCATATGCTCCAGTGCCGTGAACCATTTTTTCTGAAATTCGAGCGGGATAGCCCTAAATAAATACAAGATTTTTGGCAGAAAAATCATCTTCACCACGTTACACCGCCCGACTAGTGACAGATGCAGGTTGTGTGTTCTATCAAAGTCCTTCTTCGCCTTACTGATTATAGGCCCGATGTTTCTTTCTACGGTCTTCCCCAAGTCTGCTGAGACCCTTATCCCCAAATAAACAGCAGAATCTGTTGCCCGTACATCATCACACACCACCCCCGCATTCTTAACTATTTGAGTCTTAGATTTATTTAAAGCGTACCCTGAGACCTGACCAAACTCTTGAGCTTCTGTCTCCATTACGATCAAAGCATCCGCTGGACCGGGGTAACCAACGCAATATCATCTGCGTATGCCAGGGTTTTATATTCCATACCTTGAAATCTCATAGGGATAATGCCTTTATTTAAATCCAATCTCCGGATGAGAGGATCAATATATATCGCAAAAGCAATGGTGAACACGGACAACCCTGCCGTGTACCACGCTTAATTGCCAGTGATGCCGTATAACCCCCATTCACTTTGAGTCGAGCTGTTGGATCTTTATATAGAGCCTGAACTGCACTAACAAAACCGCCTCCAATACCATAGTGCTTCATAACCGCCCAAAGGTAGTCCCAGGAGACCCGGTCAAAAGCCTTTTCGGCGTCCATTAGCATTGCTGCCATGGGGTCCCCTGAGACTTCCGCCGCATCGAACAGGGTTATAACCCGGCGAACATGCTGCGTTGTACCTCTCCCTGGGATAAAACCATGCTGATTGGGGTTAACCATCTTACTAATTATGTTGCTTAACCTGGTCGCCAAAGTTTTAGAGAAGATTTTAGCATCACAGTTCATAAGTGTTATTGGCCTATATGACCCTGGTTCTCTAGATGGTTTCCCCTTTTTTAAAAAGACTACAATATCTGCACCGGCCCATGTTGCTGGAACAGAACTGCCTAATTGAGCTTGAGACATTATCGCCACAAGATCAGATCCAATTACTGCTAGAAAGGTTTTATAAAATTCTAGCGGTATCTGGTCGGGCCCTGCTGCCTTGCCCGAGGGAGGCTGCCTAAGGCGGCATAGATCTCTTCTGCTGTAAATGGAGCTTCCAGTGCCTCCCTGTCCTCGTCGGCAATTGGATGTACTAGAATTCCATTCAAATACTTTTGTACTAGGAGGGAATCCTGCGCCTGTTCTTCATTATATAATTTAGCATAAAAGTGCCTAAATGTCTCTCGGATCCCTATTGGATCGTTGACTATATCCCCACTTTCATCCGTTATTTCCCTATTCTCTCCAGCTGCGTCTTTCTGCCTTATGCGCACAGCTAATGTGTGCCCGACCCGTTCATTAAACTCATAGCATTGCTGCTTTCTTACCAGAAAAGTTGCTGCTGCCTTGGAGGCAATGTGGTCCTGAGCTTTGGATTTGGCTAAGGCCAATCTGAGCAGAATGGTATCGAGCGGAGCACCCAAGGCGATCGCCATATTCAGCTCCTCTTCTATTTCCGTTATTACCTTACACATCTGCTTCTGAAGCAATGCCTCTTGCTTATGTCTATGCAGGCTATAACTGAGCGTCTCACCTCGCACCCCAGCTTTAAGTGTATCCCAGACTACCCCTGGACTAGCGCTATTTCTGTTAATTTCCATAAAACCCATAATCCAATCCTTCATGTGACTTAGGTATCCGGGATCTTTCAAAAGCCCTCTCTCAAAAGTCCATATCCGCTCTGGTCGCCCCCATTGAAATATCCATTGTTAACACTAATGGGTTATGATCTGAGATAATCCGAGGGAACTTCTCAATCTGACACCGGGGGACTAATTGGTTAGAGATAAAAAGTAGTCGAGTCTGACAACCAACTTATGTGGAGCCGAATAATATGTGCTGCCAGGATCGTCAGGCTTTAATCTGGCCCACAAATCAACCAATAGGTTATTCCGGACTAGGCTGGAGATTGCGCGAAACACCTTTTTCTTCCGACCCGCATACCAATCCCCAATCTCAGTCCATAATCCACCCAATCCATTTATATTGAAATCTCCGCACATAATAACTGGTACAGGCCAGGAAGCTAGTTCTAGGTCTAAAAATTCAAAGATATCGGGGTCATCCTCAGTCGAGCCATACACCGAACAGATAGTGAGCGTCTCACCCAATGTCGTACACTCCACAAGCACCCATCTGCCCCATTTATCCTCCAGCTTCCTCCTAACTATTAAATCACTACGTCTAGAGAGTATGGCGACCCCTCTAGTCTTGGTACCTTGCCTAGTGTGAGCGATGAGGCGAAAACCAAGCTGTTCCAACAAACTACCTCTTATACCCTCTATATGAGTCTCTTGAAGACATAGAAGATCTAAGCGCATTGTTCTCAGTATCGCTGCCACCCGCTGCCTTTTGACCTGATCGTTTAAGCCGCAGACATTGATTGAGGCAATTCGTAAACCCATTTAATGAACATCAAACTGCAGACCGACCGAATTGCCCCTTAGATTCATCTTTGAGATTTTTATTTTTATTCCTAGCTTTCCCCTTTCCGGTGTCTTGTTACTCTTCATGTGTTTAACTATATGTCTCAGATACCATGCTGTGCTGTGCCATACCCTTACCCCCCTCCCACCCCGCCCCCACCCCTCAGGACCGCCCCCCACCCTACCCCTCCCCCTCACTGGCAAATAGGTCAGGCATGACCTATGCGTGGCAGCCGGAGCCCATAGCTTGCATCGCAGCCACCCCCCCATTCTCCCTTGAGGTGCCACTGTGCTCAATGTGAAACACTAACCCAACTTATAATGCAGAAAACCAAAAAAAAAACAGTATTTTCCGCCTGTGATATACGTGATACAGTTTTTCATTAAACCATCTCGCTAAGGTTTTTAAATGCAAATTTCTAACTATAACGTGCCTGAAACCTATGGTTTTTCAGTGAATTTCAAAGGTTTTTAAATGCTAATTTCTAAATATAACGTGCCTGAAACCTATGGTTTTTTCAGTGAATTTGTAAGGTTTTTAAATGCTAATTTCTAACTATAACGTGCCTGAAACCTATGGTTTTTTTCAGTGAATTTCAAAGGTTTTGTAAATGACAATTTTTTAATTGTATTAATTGTTATATTTATTTTTTTGATACTGATTTACAACATTTTTTTCAACTATTTATTTTTAGATATTTTATTTTTTAAATTACATTGTAATTACATTATACATTGACTTTTGCTGTTTCCTTCTCTTTTCCCATCCATCCGTTGCTCCTGTCCCCTTTCACGGAGGTAGACCCCCTGGTGGGACGAGGGTCCCAGGGGCTACAGTGCTGCTCCTCAACGCTCCAGAAATCCACCACTACACCTGGGGGAGGACTTCAACGTCCAGAGTGCACCGCACCATCACGCAGCTGCCGCGAGTGAGGGGGAGGCGTGTCCAACGCGCTTATAGCGCAGCCTCTACCCCCGTGGCGTGGGTGACTTTTGCTGTTTCCTTTTCTTTTCCCGTCCATCCGTTGCTCCTGTCCCCTTTCACGGAGGTAGACCCCTGGTGGGACGAGGGTCCCAGGGGCTACAGTGCTGCTCCTCAATGCTCCAGAAGTCCACCACTACACCTGGGGGAGGACTTCAACCTCCAGAGTGCACCGCACCATCACGCAGCTGCCACGAGTGAGGGGGAGGCGTGTCCAACGCGCTTATAGCGCAGCCTCTACCACCGCGTCGCGGGACGCGCGCGGGACGAAGCCCGGACCAAGGGCGGGCCCGTCTAAGCCCGTCCGAGACCGATCGAGGCCGGGTCGGGCCACCCCCCTGTTATTTACCCAGATATGTGTGTTTAGTTTCTGTCCATTCATGTTTGCTATCTAAGTGTCCTATTGTTTTCATCTGGGCCCACAGGACTACTGAAAGAAAAGTAAGGACAAGTTTTAATCATTGTCTCAAATCGTGGTTTTACTGTACTCATATATTTGTCCATAACTGTTCACTGCAAATTGGATTTGGGTTTCCCTTTAAGTGAAATCAACATGGGAAAGGTCACTGCCCCTTTAACAAAGCCAAATACTAGGCAGAAAACCCAAACTCGTTCATTGACACCTAAACCCACAGCGATAGATAAAATGCTGCAGCATGCGTTAGGTGTTGTTTCTAGTGAAATTGAACGAACTGAAAGACGTCTCTCTTTAACACCGACTCTTCCAAGGTTCTCTGCCCACTCGGAGCTTATTGCCCCAAATCCCCATCAACTTCTAGATTCCCCACTTACCATAGAACCTTCGTCTGCACAAGCAGACTTAGTTAGGGAATCTCCTAAGAAAACACCTATAAGGGAGGTTGTTAAAAAAAAAAAGGGCCCATACCGAAAAAATTAAAAACCAAAAGGGAGGGAAACAAGGGTACTTACTACCTGAGGTGGCGCTTATTCAAAACTCCAAAACCAATGTACGTAGTGACAGGAGCAAAACCTTTATGGAGGCGCCACCATGGGCCCAAAATTCGATCGAAGAGCTCAAAACCCATTTTGAACTACTTATTAAATATGAGCTTGAACTAGTATTGACACGTATTGACAGGCTGTCCTCCTTGGTCACGTCTTGGGGTAACAAAGTCGAGGCCATTTGGCATGCCACTAAGCTACCAGAAATCCAGATCTCTGAAAGATCCCTCCAACTTCATCCAAATCTAGAAATTCCATCTGTAGCAACTGTGCCCCCTTCTTTTATAGGCCAAGCACCATTAGTATCTCTAGCCCAATCATCTGCCCGTGTAGAGTCTATCTCTCCACCTCAACAACAGCAGGGCTCTGATCCACCTCAGCACAGGATGCAAAATACAACTGATCGAACACGAGGCTCCAAGGTGGCGACAATTAAACTTGGTCCATTAACTGACCATGTACTTAGTAATACTAAGAGTAATAATAAAGATAACTCACTCCAACTAAATCAAAGGGATTCCAACTTATCACTGCCATGTATCGACCTACCGCCTGCTTCTACCCCATATGTTGTCGTACTTGCAGGTGTTCCAAGGCTAGATCCAGGATATGTGGAGACTTATCTAGACCTAAAAAACAAAGTTACGCATTGGCTTAATGAAAATAGACCCCTTCCCCTTCATACACATAGTGAAATTTTATTCACACGTAGGGTTGGCTGGGTGGGACAGACAGAAAGACATCAAGGGAGACTGTGTGTTGGTTAATTTTAGAGACAGTCGGGTGACCCAGCACATCTTCGAATGGTGCCAACGCGGGATGAGTAGTGCCATCCAGACCCTTCCTTTGGGCTATTTTTACCCTCCCAGTCCCTTGCCAGAGAGAATGGGAAGTGTGTATAAGAAATGGGAATCAAAGGCCCAGCCAAGTAGTGCACAAAGCAGGGGATGGATTTCTAATTTAACACCTTTCTTTCCCATCCCTGTTAGTAATAGGTACAGTCCCCTAGATTTGGTTGATTGACTAACCTTGCATTCCACACAACATTCCTGTATAGGCACCCGTAGAGACAAGTCCCAACTCCAAGAGAGATTAGAGCATTTAAGTAATGACACATCTGTCCCTAATGACTATGCAACGGGAAACAACTTAGCTCCCCCGGGTCATTTTACGGGAATACACCAGGTAATCACCTCACGGTCCAGCATCTTATGTGCCCCCTCTAGTCCACCTAGGGCCCTTGGTAATAGCTTTTTGAGTCAAGAAGTGACTCAACATCAAGATTTGCTAACAGAGAGGGACCTTTTGATTACACCTCCAGGACCTGTAGATATTGAGCAGAGTTTTAAAATTCTGTCCTGGAACATAGCGGGTTTAGCCGCGAAAATGGACATCCCGGACTGGGGAGAATTTGTAGAATCCAATGGGGTATGTCTCTTCCAAGAAACATGGGCCACAACAGCTCTGCACAGGGTAGGGTATGCTACTTACTTCATTCCAGCTGTTCGGGGGCCCAGGGGGAGACCATCTGGAGGCCTATGTACTTGGGTCGGTACCCATCTAGGTTGTACGACTAAGTTGATAGACACGTTCTCACCAGATATTCTATGTGTCCTTCTTTCAATCGAAAATCTTCCTAAGTTGGCCATTATTAACATCTACTCTCGTCCGGTGAGGCATGGGCTCACTTCACCTACTCTAGATTCCCTTCTTCTATTTCTTCCCACTTTATCCAACTCCACTAAAGTAATAATTGGAGGTGACTTTAATTGTCATTTTGAGCCTCTTTCTGGCATGACTCCTAACATCACTAGTGAGGAAGACTCCGTTTGGTCAATTCCGGAATGTAACACCTATCAGATAAGAGGGTGGACCCCTCTTGTCCTTCAAATGAATACCTTGACACTTAGCCACTCGCTTAGGGCATGCAATGGTCGCTTTCCCTGTGATAGTCCGGGCAACTTTACTTTTGAGAAACCCGGACAGGGCTCCATAATTGATTATATCCTAGTTGATGTTGAGTTATGGCACAGAATTCGCAGTTTTTCGGTCTTATCTAGATGTGAGAGCGATCACAACCCACTGGTCCTAACCTTAGAGCAACCACAAAACATAGGGGCCCTTGGTGTGAGGCACCAACCTCCCTTGAATTTAATAGCAATTGAAGGGGGCAGAAGAATACGCTGGGCAACAATTGTGCAAGCCCCGGAAAAAATGGCTGCCATGTACAATTGTATTATTCCACACCTAGTTGCCGCTTTTTCAGTTTTTGAAAACAGTGATGCTCTAGAATTTTTCTTGGCATTAGGTAAGAATCACCAAGATCTAGTTTCAACCCTTGCTGAGTTTTTTTACAATGGTAGGAGCCCTGCTACTTCTGCATTGAAAGCTAGAAATCCTTGGTATACCAAGGCGTGCAGGGCAGCTAAATGCGCCCTGACATTAAAGATCAGGGAAGGTAACAGTCTGGGTATCAAGGAGTCTAGAGCGCACTATAAAAATATTCTGGCGGCAGCAAAAGCAGAATGGGAAATTGACAGATGGGACGCGATTAAGAAGACGCTAGAATCAAGGGACATGAGATCTTTTTGGGCCTTAGTCAAAACAGGGAAATTGGAAGGTAATACGGCTTTGGAACCAAATTTGGGGGAGGAAGTATGGAGATCCCATTTTAAAGTTTTATATTCAAAATCTAAAGATAGTGATAAAGTTAGAGATCAAGATAGCAGGGTCCTCGATTCCAATGAAATTGCCATTAAAGAGCATCCCCCACCTCTGTGCACACTGGCAGAAGTCTTATTGGCATTGTCCAAACTACTTCCCAATAAGGCTCCAGGGTTGGACAGGATCCCTGGTGATCTTTTTAGAAATGAACAAGTGGTTTGGGCCCCCTATCTACAAACTCTATTTAATGCCATCTTGTGTGGTATGGCTGTTCCATCAACATGGGTAGGGGCAGAAATTATCCCCATTTTTAAAAAGGCTCTCCATTAGACCCAGCAAATTATAGACCAATAAGTCTCATTGATGTCAGCCAAAAGTTATTTGCTCGTGTTCTTTTGGGTCGACTGCAATCCTGGATGGATGAGACGACAGTTTTAACACCACTACAAGCCGGATTTAGGTCTAAAATATCAACAATGGATCAGTTATTCAGGTTGCAGTTGATCCATTGGAAAACTGTTATTCTGGGTGGTGGTACCCTTTACTTAACTTTTGTGGATCTCAAATCCGCGTTTGACATGGTCCCCGCGATCAACTATGGGCCCTTCTTCGCGATATGGGAGCCCCAGTATATTTATGTCATCTCCTGAAGCGCTTACATGAAGGCACTTATGCTAGGATTAGATATGGCAAGCATGGGGAGCTGTCAGCTCCATTTCCGGTTGAGAAGGGGTGAGACAGGGTTGTGTCTTGGCTCCGACCCTGTTCTCCCTCTTCTTGAACGGTTTAGTGAAAACCTTGCTTTCAGTTAAAGAGATCGATTCCCCAAGGCTAGCCAATCGCAAAATGCCAGCCCTAATGTTTGCAGATGACACGTTGCTTCTATCAAAGTCGCCAATGGGTATGCAGCGGGTTTTGAATGAATTCAGTCTCTTCTGTAAGAGAAGAGACTTGGAGATTAACCTCCAGAAGACCAAATATATGGTATTTGGAGTTAATTCTAGAAATTGCCTGCACCCTCGCTTGGATGGTAGATCACTTGAGCGAGTATCTATTTTTGACTACCTGGGTCTCACACTCAACGACAAGATGAAGTGGGGGACTCAAGTTAAGAGAGCTAATCTTAAATTGACCCAGTCAATAGGGGGAATCATAAAAGTATTTAATAATTGCACTCATAAAGTATTAGCTCCCCCAGTAGAAATTTATAAAATCCAAGCGAGGGGAGCCTCACTATACGGTGCTGAACTTTGGGGCCACTGCCCGACAAATTTACTTACAAAAACCGAGAATAACTTCATCAGACAGCTGACACGGCTTCCCATGAGTACTCCCTTAACCCCATTAAGGATGGACCTGGGTATTAATTCAATAGCCGATCAAATTGCCTCTCGTCCTCTCCATTATTGGCGACGCCTTTGGAGTACGCCCGAGCTACAACCATATAGGGAGGAACTACAGGATGTTATGTCTATCTTGGGAGCAGGTAACATACCGTGGTTGACTTACATTAGGAACACGTGCCACCAAATGGGTTGGGCTAACATGTGGACGACTCCTGAAGTGACCTGCTCAGCTATCCCAAAAAAATCTCTTACAATTGCTTTTAAAAATTTCAAGTTAGCCTTGATTTTCCAGTGCTCAGCTTCTTCCTCCTTGACGTCCAGGTTTTTGGACATTAAACATCAATACATTCTTGAGCCTGTCCTGGATAGTATCCAATTCCCCATGGCTAGGAAACTATATTTACAATTTAGGCATGGGACGCTCCCGCTACGTGCACTTACTAACAAATGGAAGGGTGCTAGAATCCAAGAATGCCCGGGGTGTACCTATAATGAAGAAACTGAGCTTCATGTTATCCTCTTTTGCCCCGCATATAGGAATGCGAGGTCTAAGTGGATTCTTCAGCTTTGTAGGAACCTGGGGATTAGACATTATGTTGAAGTGTTCAGGCTTTTAAAATATGACTTGCAGCCTCTATTTGTAATTGTCACCTCAAGATATCTCTTTGCAATGTGGAATATACGGAGAAATATTATTAAGACGCAAGAGTTGGGAAATAACACAGTTTCACTTTCCTTTTAGACAAATTAGCATATTTGCACAAAGTTTAAAAAAAAAAAAAAAAGAGAGAAACTTTGTTTCCTCTCTCATCTAGGAAAGCTTCCCTCAATTGTTTTTTAAAACTATTATAAGATTAGACATTATCAAGTCTTTTTATCGTTTTTAACCTATATTAAATACTTTTGATATTAGAGGATTCATAGTCTAGTTTTAACCTAGGTGATGACCTGGAATTTGGGGATGATGATTGATTTCTTATTGATGAGGTGTAATGTTGTCCATTTGTTATATATTTGTCTTACAAATGTTCTTTTTATTTTTATTATCCCGATCATAAGTGTAACCAATCTTAAATTTCTCTAAAAAAGTTTGTTTTAAAAAATGTTATTGTACTTTTATGGCTGATCAGCCGAAATAAAGATCTTTTGATTGATTGATTGACATTATACATTACATTACAAAATATACTTTCTCAGAATGAATTACTTTAGTTTAAATACTTTGCAAATAGGCAATAGACTTTTAAGTACAGTAGTTACAGTTGTTGCAATGGGCAACACAATTTCAAACACAATGCAACATTGAGCTCAATGTGAATTTCTAGTTAAATGCAATTAGTTACTTTATGGATTACTTTTCTAACCACAGGACTGGATCCTAGATTCAGTCCTGGGACATCTCCTGTAAACAGTTGAGTAAAAGCGTTTTGGTTACAGTAGTGATATTTAAGGAATATTATTGTATTTTAAAAGTTGACACTTCGAAACTTTTTCACATAGAATCACCAATGTTATCCTATGGGAGGAAATTCACTTAGCAGGTAAGTAGTGTTATCGTTACTTTTTCTTACTCAGTGGTGGATCCTGTATCCAGCACTGGTGCATCTCATGAAAACAGTTGAAAGAATGCGTTTAAGTCATACAGGCGATTTTTAAGGAATATTTGTAGTTTGTGAAAATCGACACTTTGAAACTTTTCTGCTGAAAACCAGACAATGGATTCCAATGGAAGGAAATACAAGTTACTGGTAAGTACGGTTAGAATTACTTTTCAGGGTCAGTGCTGGGCTAAAAGATGCAGCACTGGGTTCTCTCCTGATAACAGGTGAGTAAATCGGAATTCGTAGTTCAGCTGATTTTAGAGGAATATTATGAAGTTCCAAAACTCCACACTTAGAAGAATTTCCAAGTGAAACCAGTCAATGTTAGCCTATGGAAGGAAATTCAAGTTACTGGTAAGTACGGTTAAAATTACTTTTCAGGATCAGTACTGGGCTCAAAGATGCAGCACTGAGGTCTCTCCTGATAACAGGTGAGTAAATCGGAATTCGTAGTTCTGCTGATTTTAGAGGAATATTTGTATGTTTCAAAAATCGACACTTTGAAACTTTTCTGCTGAAAACCAGACAATGGATTCCTATGGAAGGAAATACAAGTTACTGGTAAGTACGGTTAGAATTACTTTTCAGGGTCAGTGCTGGGCTAAAAGATGCAGCATTGGGTTCTCTCCTGATAACAGGTGAGTAAATCGGAATTCGTAGTTCAGCTGATTTTAGAGGAATATTTGTATGTTTCAAAAATCGACACTTAGAAACTTTTTCAGCAAAAAGCAGGCAATGATATCCTATGGAAGGAAATTCAAGTTACTGGTAAGTACGGTTAAAATTACTTTTCAGGATCAGTACTGGGCTGAAAGATGCAGCACTGAGGTCTCTCCTGATAACAGGTGAGTAAATCGGAATTCGTATTTTGGCTGATTTTAGAGGAATATTATAAAGTTCCAAAACTCCACACGTAGAAGAATTTCCAAGTGAAACCAGTCAATGTTAGCCTATGGAAGGAAATTCAAGTTACTGGTAAGTACGGTTAAAATTACTTTTCAGGATCAGTACTGGGCTCAAAGATGCAGCACTGAGGTCTCTCCTGATAACAGGTGAGTAAATTGGAATTCGTAGTTCGGCTGATTTTAGAGGAATATTTGGACAATGGTGAAGGGAGGGGGCGGGGCCTGAGGTGACATCTGTGCAAACGCGCCCCATGGCGCGTTTTAAGTTGGGGGATTAAGTCCCCTTGAATCATGAGGGTCCCTGGGGTCCAACTAGCCCACCCTGTACCTCCAGTATGCGCCAGGAGCTGCGTTGCAGAGAGGTGTTCAGAGGCCACGCCCCTTTTGCACCTCTCTGCAACGCAGCTCTGTGGCACTTTCTGGACGTACCTGGTGGGCTAGTTGGCCCCAGGGACCCTCAGGATTGAAGGGGATTTCATTCCCCATCTTAAAATGCGCCACGGGGCCTGTTTGCACACATGTCACCTGAAGCCCCGCCCTCCCTTCACCACTAGTGCAAACGCGCCCGTGGCGCGTTTTAAGTTGGGGAATGAAATCCCCTTCAATCCTGAGGGTCCCTGGAGTCCAACTAGCCCACCATGTACCTCCAAAAAGCGCCACAGAGCTGCGTTGCAAAATGGCTGCCAACACTTCCTGATTTGGAGTGTTGACAGCCAATTAGCATGCAGCTCGTGATCGGGAGGGTGCGCGAATCCGACGCGGCCATAGATATATATGTGATTTTCATTTTGATTTTCACAGGAACTACTGAACGGATTTACACCATTTAACAAAAAGGGTTCTTTCTGAACCAAGAACTACCTCTTTGCCAAATTTGGTGTAATTCCGTTCAGCAGTTCGGGCTGTAGCCGTGTCTAAAGTTTCCTATGGGAAAATGAATGGGGAAAACACGTTTTGGGACCCCCTTTTTCTCGGCCCCCGCTTGACGAATCACCCCGAAACTTTTAGGGTAGGAGCGGACCGGAGCGGGCCATAAAGTTTGAAAATTTCGCGAAGATTCGTCAACCGACGCAAGAGTTATTTCAAATAGAATGTCGCAAATTTCCTATGGAAAATAGGTCCTAACTATAACTATCTACTGGCGACCGCCAGTAGATAATATATATATATATATATATATATATATATATATATATATATATATATATATATATATATATATATATATATATATATATAATGTCACAATCCTCCTATTTGTGTGAGCCCCAGACCCTGCAGGGCAGTTTCAGCTAGCAGGTACGGAGAGTCCTGTTACTTGGTGCAGCCAAAAGAAAAGAAAAATGTTGAAACCTACTTGGGAGCACAGGTGCTTTAATAAACATCCAAAGGGCTGCAGCTTCTCTGACGCATTTCAGCCCCCAATGAGCCTTAATCATAGAGTAGCAATCCAAAAGTGAAGTGACCACAGCTGTTACATATGGACTCTCGCAGTTTTGTCTCAGAGTCCTTCATTGCCCAGCATGCACCAAAAGTAAGTAATGAATGGAATGCAGTGCACATAGATATTCACAGTTCAATGCACCCAGCACTGCAGCCTCAAAAACAAAATTGCACTTCAAGGAGCTTCACTGTTAATGTTGCAGGGGCTGCCGCAGTTCTTACTGTCTCTCTCAACCACTGGGCCTCAAGTTAGTAGGAGGAGAATGACGCCTCTCACTTCCCTTTCTCGCAGCCTCTCATTTTTCCATTTAGCTCACGAAAATCCTTTTTCTCAGAAAATGTAGTTGCAATCAGGCCAGGCTCACTACATTGGAAAGAAAAAGAACCTCTATGCCGACCTATTCAATTTATTACACAACCAGAAAGGTTCTATGTTAACATCATACCCTCATAATATGCAGCTATTTGGATATATATCCTAATTACATAGATAACTCATCAGACTTTTACTACTTTTCCAAAACATTTTATTGTACAAATTATTTCTTTGATTATATAATTTTTTATAAAAGTAAGTTGAAAAGGTACATACATTTATAACACATAAGATGGGCTAAATTTTCGCAAATAATTGTTTTTGAATATCAATCCATTATTTTAACATAAGACATCCCAAAACGAACACAGAATAAAGATAAAACTGACTCTCATCATCCACTACCCAAAAATGTTACTGTCATTCATCCACATTTATACCATACCACACATTTCATAGAACATACAAGTTAAAAAGTTTCGACCCTGTGGAGGGTCCCAAAATGGTTGCATAAGAGCTGATGAAGATGTTTTCAAAAGACCCAGCTCAAAAATATTATGCTCCAAGGGACCACTTCTCAAAAGACATATATGGTCTACGCGCGTTTCAATGGAAAAACCATCTTCCTCAGGACCAAGATGTAGTAAAACTCAATTAAGACATGGGATGTATGAAAATAGAAAAAAAATGTTGCCAATAAGCTAGAGGGAGATGAAAACAATGATAATTCAAGTAAAATTAATTTGTTACTTTGGATTATATTTTTATCCTTACTCATACTGGTGCTCAACTTCAGTGAGAAAATGACATCTGGCGGTGCAGTGAAATATTTTGTGCCATGCTAATAAATACAGTGAATTAGAATCAATAGAGAAACAAATACCAGATAATATCCAGATTGTGTACTAGGACAGGATTGAAAAGGGTTTACAGAAACAGCAAAGAATAAAAGAATTCATTCCAAAAGATACAGAAACCGATACCTACCCAGGTGAGCTATATTTCCAACAGAGAGACCAGACTTGTAGTAGAAAAACTACTAAACAGTACCTCAAAATAATTCTCATATGCGACCTGCTCCAGTTAGTATATCATCTGGCAGCAGCAAAGTAGGATAATGTACTACAAATGAGAATAAGTCAAAAGTGAGTTAAAGAGAATCTGATTTCTGTGGTGAAACATAAAGGTCAAAATATACTTCCCAGTACCTCTAGAAATGATGTCCAGAGACAGTAAACTTCAATGTTTATTTTCAACCTGCAAGCCAGCAAGTGGAAGCCAAAATACTGCAAAATAATAATTAGCACGTCAGGGTTTGTCTTTGGGAATCTTATAAGCGAAAAAAGGTAGATCTATCAAATACATATGTATTTACCCTTAAAAGAAATGAAGCCTCATTCCTTTATACGATGATGAAACTGGGACCATAAAGTGCAAGCTGTGAATATGCGTTCTGGATTCTTCTGTCACAGGCTTTTTTTAGACCTTTTCAAAAATCTGCCAATGGGGAAGACACAGATATTCCTCTTAGTATATGTCAGAGAGACTGCCTACACCCTCCAACCGCAAAGAGAGGCAGCGACACTATGCTATCAGAACCAAGTTCTTGAATGCCAGTAACTCTTCAACCTTGCAGATAACCTCTAAGACAACCGTGTAATTTCGTTTTCCAAAGCCGAGGAGGAACTACATTTTATTATTTATATATGAGCCTTTCTTCCAGTATGTATTTACAAATGTTTCCTCTCACACCTATAACCTTCTAACCATAAACTCACACTCGGGGGAGGACGCCAATACTACTCTACCCAGAAAGAACCTTGACCTTAGCTACTGGAACATACTCAGCAGTGCAAAAACGGGCATGAGCCCGGCCAGGTAGAACCCACTATCTAAGTGCAAGAAAACGGCATGGAGACCTTACCTCTGATATATATCGTCCCGCTGTTAGAAACACCATCCGCGTGCGGTATACAACCGTGCGTGCAAAGAATCTATTTGTACGTGTAACCATTGCGCAAACTAGCGCGTAGCGTGCCTGTCAAAACTCGCGTTGTTTGACGCGACCAACAAAAAGCCCTCAAAAACAGCCGCCATGTTGTAGTGGATGTAACTACCGATCCCTATTGTGAGAGTTTTATCGTCGTCTTACTCATGCCATCCCCTCTTGAGCTAAGGGGTCTAATATCTAACAATTCAGAAAAGATGTGAAATATCCATATTCAAAATACTATGGGACATCCATACGATTATCGTTCCATCTTAATTGAAAATGGGACAAGGGCTGGCATCCATAAAAGTCCCAGAAAATGTTGTTCACATCTATCCACGTTCGAGAGTGTTAGGAAATATCTATTCAGACTTTAAATGGTATATGATGCAAATCAACATCCTATCTCACATTATATATGGTATTCTCACGGGAATCACCGGAAAGCGGCCGCCATATTTAAGTGGGAAGCTCAATATCAGAACGAAAGTATAACAAACTTGAAACCTCCAAATGTTACACGCCTACATAGTAATTTTCTACCTAATGGTCCCATATATCTGCATCTTTATCCCACAGTGAGTGCTAAAAATGTACTTAGGCTGCCATAAAGCATCAAGGGCTCTAAATAGGACAGGGTAATCGAGGTACTTTTAACAGGTTATAGTAAATAGTAGCACCTACTCTACCCATAGTCAAATACTATTAATTCAAATGCTCGTATATTATAAATTAGTATTAACGATCAAATGGTAAGACTCTGTCTACTAGTGTACTCTACCTAGTGCAATACACCTCGAGTACAACTAATTACAATCTAGGAAATAGAGATGCAGAAATAATAGGGCACTTATAAATGATACATTTATGTTACAATCCACGTGATTTCTTCGTTAAGACCTCTCCGTACTGTATCGCAATGGAAAATCCAAAAGGTTTCCTATTCTTTCTTACTTTTTCTGTATCATATCCTGGTTTCGGGTTGATTTTTCTAAAATCAGCCATTTGAGATCATGCTCACTATGATTATTTTCCATATAGTGTTTTACCATAGGGGCTTGTGTTTTATGTGTCCTAATGGCAGATTTGTGTTCCGACAGTCTCAGGCGAAGTTCTCTCCCTGTCTCTCCTATGTATCCAAGTCCACACGGAGACACAGGATAAGATATACTATATTACTACTTCTACAGTTTGTGTGGCTTTTGAGCTTCCCTGTTTTTGTGCCATAGGACCATACTTCCGTAGTCATAGTTGTTGGACATGCATGGCAGGTACCACATCTATGGTTACCTAAGACTGGTGGAAGCCCATCTAGTGTACTTTGCTCCCTGATTTTTGTAGGTGATTTTATTCTACTATGGACTAGCTTGTCTCTTAAGTTGGAATTTCTACGAAATGCCACAATCGGTTTCATTAGTGCCATACTGTCTTCGTTGGTGTTTTAAATCTTCCAATTCCTATGTAAAACCTGTTGTATTTTGTTGTTGTAGCTGGAATGATTAACAACACATACAAGCCTTTCCAAAGGTTGTTTTTCCTTACGCTAATCAGACTATCTCTATTATAGTATTTGGCACGTTTCATGGACTGTCTAATTAAACGTTTAGGATATCCTCTGAGCAGAAGTCTCTTTTTCAATTGCTCCGCGTGTGTCATAAAGTCATATATATTGGTACAGTTTCGCTTGATTCTCAAGAATTCCCCAAAGGGTATCGAGTCTTTTTGACATGAGGGATGAAAACTTGAATGCTGTAAAACTGTATTTTTAGCCGTAGGTTTCCTATACAGGCTAACCTCAATTCCCTCAATGCCACTCTTGATCCAAATATCCAAAAACTCTACTTTACAATGTGAATATTTGGCCGTAAACTTAAGGTTACAGTCACTCAAATTAAGCCACTCAATAAACTGGACTAGGCTGGGCTCATCACCTGTCCAGACAAAGAAAATGTCGTCTATAAATCTAAGCCAAGTTGTTATATTCTCGTAAAAAGGAGCCATCTCATTAAAAATATGTTTTAACTCAAATTCACCCATATATGTATTCGCCACACTGGGAGCACATGTAGCTCCCATACTGGTGCCCTGTATCTGTTGGTAAAGGTTCTCCTTAAACTCAAAGAAATTATAGTGCAGGACTATATCTAAGCACTCTATAATAAAATTGTTTGGTCTCTCCCCAGGAATTCTAGCCAATAGAGTTGCCACTGCCTCCATGGCTAGATCCTGGGGGATGTTGGTATACAAGGATTCTATATCCAGAGTGACCAGAAATTGTGTCTCACAGTTGAAAGGTTTATACT
Source organism: Calotriton arnoldi (assembly GCA_963921515.1). Lineage (NCBI taxonomy): Eukaryota > Metazoa > Chordata > Amphibia > Caudata > Salamandridae > Calotriton > Calotriton arnoldi. The sequence continues at coordinate 101,385 of CAWUFW010007709.1, forward strand.
CAATGGTCGCTATCATGTGTCCTGTGTCTTTTATGTATGACTCATACATTTTAGTAAGAGGACATAAAAATGAGTCCACATACTGGGAGAGAGGTTCAATACAAGAATTTATCGATGAGACAATGGGGCGCATGGGCGGATCCTGTATATTTTTATGTGTTTTCGGGACTCCATATAGAGCAGGAATAACTGAATTACTCTTATTCAGGAACTCCAACTCTTTTGGCAAATATCTCCATCCATAAAAGCTTTAGCTGTGCTCTCTTCTATTTTTCTCTTTAGATCTACTAGGACTGATCTGCGCACAGGTTGATAGTGCTCAGGTACAGATAACATGTTCTCCATTTTAGCCAAGTACTTATCACTGTCCATGACCACTATGCCCCCTGCCTTGTCACATGGCTTAATAGTGATGTGTGTATTATTCTGTAGGCTTTTGAGTGCCTGTGTTTCCAAATTGGTAAGATTAGGGAGTGGTTTACGGACATATTTGGTGAGCTTTTCCATTTCTTTTATCACAGTTTTCTCAAAAACTGCAACTTCAGGACCTATCATTTCAAGAGACGGTGTAAACTTAGATGGAGGCTTACACCCTGAGTAGTTGGTATCTTCTTCTATAGGTATGTTATTAGTCATAAATTTTTTTAAACAAATTTTTCGAAAAAAACGAAAAAAGATCTTTGTTCATAGTGAAGATGTCAGGTTGGATACTAGGGACAAAGGAGAGTCCTTTACTTAGTATACTAAGCTCTTCTGAGGTAAGATGATGGCTAGACAAGTTAAAGATGGGGATGTTTTCTCCATTAGAAGTATTACTCTCTAAGACCTCCAATACTGCTGGTTTCGTGTCCTCATGTATGGCTGTTGATGTACTTGCTCTGTCTGAGGATATTGGTTCCTGTCTTGTCTTTGAAATCTCACACGGCCCCTGCCCCTGCCTTGTTCTAAAAAGGCGACTGACCAGATTGCTGTTGGTTAAACGATTGTCCTCGACGATTTCTAGGATTATAACTTGGTCCTTCATTCGTTATAGGACCATCGTAATCTGAATCTGACGAATTTGTATCAGAAAAAGTTAGGGTTTTATGTCTTTTGTATGCACGTGCGTTAGTTTGACCTCCTTCATAGCGATCTTCTTGATAGAAGTTACTTTGGAGATAGGGATAAACCTTTTCTTGAGAGAACCAGCGAATGTCTTTTTTTAATTTTTCTGTTTTTTTCTTAAAGAGATAGTCTTCAAATTCCTGTAGCTCCTGGTTGATACTAAGCAATTTGTTCTTACCTTCTTCTACACTTGTGTTAGATTTGAGTTTTTCTTCTAGCTCTAGAATCTCTTGGTTTAAGACCTGTATCATCTCTTTCACTGTCTCAATGATAAGAATCATCCAGTCCCTGGAGCAACGGTTCGCGATCTGCGACCATCGCTCCAGGAACTGGCGCACCTCAACAAACAATGCTGGTATGTTTCTGACTCTCAATCCCGACGGGATAGCTCCTGCCTTTAAATACTCCAACATATAATGGGCATGAGACTCCATTCTCTTTGCCTTCTTTTTTAGATTTATCAATTTGTTCCATTCACTGTTATCCTTCACCATGCCTCTACCATCTCCATTGGTGCCAGCTATTTGACCGATGAGCGCCGAGAAATCATCATTGGAAAAACCAAAAGTTTTAAAACCTTCCATTGTCTAATGTCTGGTTTTTAAAGAAATAGGGAATGTACCCTCCACCAGTGAGAATCCTCTATTCACCAATATTTAGATATTCATCAATTACCAAGATCTCTCATATCTCCAACCATCAACAGACTCACCCGTGATTCACAAAAGTCTAACCAGTTGAGCAAGGAAATCAAAAGGAAAAATTCCCAAAAACCTTCGGTAAATACCGAAAAAGTCTAAAAGGAGGAAACAGGCCCTCCCTGAGTTACATGTAGGTCCAAGAGGAGGGAGGAAAAGGAACCAAGGAAAGAAAAAGAACCTCTATGCCGACCTATTCAATTTATTACACGACCAGAAAGGTTCTATGTTAACATCATACCCTCATAATATGCAGCTATTTGGATATATATCCTAATTACATAGATAACTCATCAGACTTTTACTACTTTTCCAAAACATTTTATTGTACAAATTATTTCTTTGATTATATAATTTTTTATAAAAGTAAGTTGAAAAGGTACATACATTTATAACACATAAGATGGGCTAAATTTTCGCAAATAATTGTTTTTGAATATCAATCCATTATTTTAACATAAGACATCCCAAAACGAACACAGAATAAAGATAAAACTGACTCTCATCATCCACTACCCAAAAATTTTACTGTCATTCATCCACATTTATACCATACCACACATTTCATAGAACATACAAGTTAAAACATTTTCGACCCTGTGGAGGGTCCCAAAATGGTTGCATAAGAGCTGATGAAGATGTTTTCAAAAGACCCAGCTCAAAAATATTATGCTCCAAGGGACCACTTCTCAAAAGACATATATGGTCTACGCGCGTTTCAATGGAAAAACCATCTTCCTCAGGACCAAGATGTAGTAAAACTCAATTAAGACATGGGATGTCTGAAAATAGAAAAAAAAATGTTGCCAATAAGCTAGAGGGAGATGAAAACAATGATAATTCAAGTAAAATTAATTTGTTACTTTGGATTATATTTTATATCCTTACTCATACTGGTGCTCAACTTCTGTGAGAAACTGGGACCATAAAGTGCAAGCTGTGAATATGCGTTCTGGATTCTTCTGTCACAGGCTTTTAGATCTTTTCAAAAATCTGCCAATGGGGAAGACATTGGCAGATTTTTGAAAAGGTCTAAAAAAAGCCTGTGACAGAAGAATCCAGAACGCATATTCACAGCTTGCACTTTATGGTCCCAGTTTCATCATCGTATAAAGGAATGAGGCTTCATTTCTTTTAAGGGTAAATACATATGTATTTGATAGATCTACCTTTTTTCGCTTATAAGATTCCCAAAGACAAACCCTGACGTGCTAATTATTATTTTGCAGTATTTTGGCTTCCACTTGCTGGCTTGCAGGTTGAAAATAAACATTGAAGTTTACTGTCTCTGGACATCATTTCTAGAGGTACTGGGAAGTATATTTTGACCTTTATGTTTCACCACAGAAATCAGATTCTCTTTAACTCACTTTTGACTTATTCTCATTTGTAGTACATTATCCTACTTTGCTGCTGCCACATGATATACTAACTGGAGCAGGTCGCATATGAGAATTATTTTGAGGTACTGTTTAGTAGTTTTTCTACTACAAGTCTGGTCTCTCTGTTGGAAATATAGCTCACCTGGGTAGGTATCGGTTTCTGTATCTTTTGGAATGAATTCTTTTATTCTTTGCTGTTTCTGTAAACCCTTTTCAATCCTGTCCTAGTACACAATCTGGATATTATCTGGTATTTGTTTCTCTATTGTTTCTAATTCACTGTATTTATTAGCATGGCACAAAATATTTCACTGCACCGCCAGATGTCATTTTCTCACTGAAGTTGAGCACCAGTATGAGTAAGGATATAAAATATAATCCAAAGTAACAAATTAATTTTACTTGAATTATCATTGTTTTCATCTTCCTCTAGCTTATTGGCAAATTTTTTTTTTTCTATTTTCAGACATCCCATGTCTTAATTGAGTTTTACTACATCTTGGTCCTGAGGAAGATGGTTTTTCCATTGAAACGCGCGTAGACCATATATGTCTTTTGAGAAGTGGTCCCTTGGAGCATAATATTTTTGAGCTGGGTCTTTTGAAAACATCTTCATCAGCTCTTATGCAACCATTTTGGGACCCTCCACAGGGTCGAAACTTTTTAACTTGTATGTTCTATGAAATGTGTGGTATGGTATAAATGTGGATGAATGACAGTAACATTTTTGGGTAGTGGATGATGAGAGTCAGTTTTATCTTTATTCTGTGTTCGTTTTGGGATGTCTTATGTTAAAATAATGGATTGATATTCAAAAACAATTATTTGCGAAAATTTAGCCCATCTTATGTGTTATAAATGTATGTACCTTTTCAACTTACTTTTATAAAAAATTATATAATCAAAGAAATAATTTGTACAATAAAATGTTTTGGAAAAGTAGTAAAAGTCTGATGAGTTATCTATGTAATTAGGATATATATCCAAATAGCTGCATATTATGAGGGTATGATGTTAACATAGAACCTTTCTGGTCGTGTAATAAATTGAATAGGTCGGCATAGAGGTTCTTTTTCTTTCCTTGGTTCCTTTTCCTCCCTCCTCTTGGACCTACATGTAACTCAGGGAGGGCCTGTTTCCTCCTTTTAGTCTTTTTCGGTATTTACCGAAGGTTTTTGGGAATTTTTCCTTTTGATTTCCTTGCTCAACTGGTTAGACTTTTGTGAATCACGGGTGAGTCTGTTGATGGTTGGAGATATGAGAGATCTTGGTAATTGATGAATATCTAAATATTGGTGAATAGAGGATTCTCACTGGTGGAGGGTACATTCACTATTTCTTTAAAAACCAGACATTAGACAATGGAAGGTTTTAAAACTTTTGGTTTTTCCAATGATGATTTCTCGGCGCTCATCGGTCAAATAGCTGGCACCAATGGAGATGGTAGAGGCATGGTGAAGGATAACAGTGAATGGAACAAATTGATAAATCTAAAAAAGAAGGCAAAGAGAATGGAGTCTCATGCCCATTATATGTTGGAGTATTTAAAGGCAGGAGCTATCCCGTCGGGATTGAGAGTCAGAAACATACCAGCATTGTTTGTTGAGGTGCGCCAGTTCCTGGACCGATGGTCGCAGATCGCGAACCGTTGCTCCAGGGACTGGATGATTCTTATCATTGAGACAGTGAAAGAGATGATACAGGTCTTAAACCAAGAGATTCTAGAGCTAGAAGAAAACTCAAATCTAACACAAGTGTAGAAGAAGGTAAGAACAAATTGCTTAGTATCAACCAGGAGCTACAGGAATTTGAAGACTATCTCTTTAAGAAAAAAACAGAAAAATTAAAAAAAGACATTCGCTGGTTCTCTCAAGAAAAGGTTTATCCCTATCTCCAAAGTAACTTCTATCAAGAAGATCGCTATGAAGGAGGTCAAACAAACGCACGTGTATACAAAAGACATAAAACCCTAACTTTTCTGATACAAATTGTCAGATTCAGATTACGATGGTCCTATAACGAATGAAGGACCAAGTTATAATCCTAGAAATCGTCGAGGACAATCGTTTAACCAACAGCAATCTGGTCAGTCGCCTTTTTTAGAACAAGGCAGGGGCCGTGTGAGATTTCAAAGACAAGACAGGAACCAATATCCTCAGACAGAGCAAGTACATCAACAGCCATACATGAGGACACGAAACCAGCAGTATTGGAGGTCTTAGAGAGTAATACTTCTAATGGAGAAAACATCCCCATCTTTAACTTGTCTAGCCATCATCTTACCTCAGAAGAGCTTAGTCTACTAAGTAAAGGACTCTCCTTTGTCCCTAGTATCCAACCTGACATCTTCACTATGAACAAAGATCTTTTTTCGTTTTTTTCGAAAAATTTGTTTAAAAAATTTATGACTAATAACATACCTATAGAAGAAGATACCAACTACTCAGGGTGTAAGCCTCCATCTAAGTTTACACCGTCTCTTGAAATGATAGGTCCTGAAGTTGCAGTTTTTGAGAAAACTGTGATAAAAGAAATGGAAAAGCTCACCAAATATGTCCGTAAACCACTCCCTAATCTTACCAATTTGGAAACACAGGCACTCAAAAGCCTACAGAATAATACACACATCACTATTAAGCCATGTGACAAGGCAGGGGGCATAGTGGTCATGGACAGTGATAAGTACTTGGCTAAAATGGAGAACATGTTATCTGTACCTGAGCACTATCAACCTGTGCGCAGATCAGTCCTAGTAGATCTAAAGAGAAAAATAGAAGAGAGCACAGCTAAAGCTTTTATGGATGGAGATATTTGCCAAAAGAGTTGGAGTTCCTGAATAAGAGTAATTCAGTTATTCCTGCTCTATATGGAGTCCCGAAAACACATAAAAATATACAGGATCCGCCCATGCGCCCCATTGTCTCATCGATAAATTCTTGTATTGAACCTCTCTCCCAGTATGTGGACTCATTTTTATGTCCTCTTACTAAAATGTATGAGTCATACATAAAAGACACAGGACACATGATAGCGACCATTGAGTATAAACCTTTCAACTGTGAGACACAATTTCTGGTCACTCTGGATATAGAATCCTTGTATACCAACATCCCCCAGGATCTAGCCATGGAGGCAGTGGCAACTCTATTGGCTAGAATTCCTGGGGAGAGACCAAACAATTTTATTATAGAGTGCTTAGATATAGTCCTGCACTATAATTTCTTTGAGTTTAAGGAGAACCTTTACCAACAGATACAGGGCACCAGTATGGGAGCTTCATGTGCTCCCAGTGTGGCGAATACATATATGGGTGAATTTGAGTTAAAACATATTTTTAATGAGATGGCTCCTTTCTACGAGAATATAACAACTTGGCTTAGATTTATAGACGACATTTTCTTTGTCTGGACAGGTGATGAGCCCAGCCTAGTCCAGTTTATTGAGTGGCTTAATTTGAGTGACTGTAACCTTAAGTTTACGGCCAAATATTCACATTGTAAAGTAGAGTTTTTGGATATTTGGATCAAGAGTGGCAATGAGGGAATTGAGGTTAGCCTGTATAGGAAACCTACGGCTAAAAATACAGTTTTACAGCATTCAAGTTTTCATCCCTCATGCCAAAAAGACTCGATACCCTTTGGGGAATTCTTGAGAATCAAGCGAAACTGTACCAATATATATGACTTTATGACACACGCGGAGCAATTGAAAAAGAGACTTCTGCTCAGAGGATATCCTAAACGTTTAATTAGACAGTCCATGAAACGTGCCAAATACTATAATAGAGATAGTCTGATTAGCGTAAGGGAAAAACAACCTTTGGAAAGGCTTGTATGTGTTGTTAATCATTCCAGCTACAACAACAAAATACAACAGGTTTTACATAGGAATTGGAAGATTTTAAACACCAACGAAGACAGTATGGCACTAATGAAACCGATTGTGGCATTTCGTAGAAATTCCAACTTAAGAGACAAGCTAGTCCATAGTAGAATAAAATCACCTACAAAAATCAGGGAGCAAAGTACACTAGATGGGCTTCCACCAGTCTTAGGTAACCATAGATGTGGTACCTGCCATGCATGTCCAACAGCTATGACTACGGAAGTATGGTCCTATGGCACAAAAACAGGGAAGCTCAAAAGCCACACAAACTGTAGAAGTAGTAATATAGTATATCTTATCCTGTGTCTCCGTGTGGACTTGGATACATAGGAGAGACAGGGAGAGAACTTCGCCTGAGACTGTCGGAACACAAATCTGCCATTAGGACACATAAAACACAAGCCCCTATGGTAAAACACTATATGGAAAATAATCATAGTGAGCATGATCTCAAATGGCTGATTTTAGAAAAAATCAACCCGAAACCGGGATATGATACAGAAAAAGTAAGAAAGAATAGGGAAACCTTTTGGATTTTCCATTGCAATACAGTACGGAGAGGTCTTAACGAAGAAATCACGTGGATTGTAACATAAATGTATCATTTATAAGTGCCCTATTATTTCTGCATCTCTATTTCCTAGATTGTAATTAGTTGTACTCGAGGTGTATTGCACTAGGTAGAGTACACTAGTAGACAGAGTCTTACCATTTGATCGTTAATACTAATTTATAATATACGAGCATTTGAATTAATAGTATTTGACTATGGGTAGAGTAGGTGCTACTATTTACTATAACCTGTTAAAAGTACCTCGATTACCCTGTCCTATTTAGAGCCCTTGATGCTTTATGGCAGCCTAAGTACATTTTTAGCACTCACTGTGGGATAAAGATGCAGATATATGGGACCATTAGGTAGAAAATTACTATGTAGGCGTGTAACATTTGGAGGTTTCAAGTTTGTTATACTTTCGTTCTGATATTGAGCTTCCCACTTAAATATGGCGGCCGCTTTCCGGTGATTCCCGTGAGAATACCATATATAATGTGAGATAGGATGTTGATTTGCATCATATACCATTTAAAGTCTGAATAGATATTTCCTAACACTCTCGAACGTGGATAGATGTGAACAACATTTTCTGGGACTTTTATGGATGCCAGCACTTGTCCCATTTTCAATTAAGATGGAACGATAATCGTATGGATGTCCCATAGTATTTTGAATATGGATATTTCACATCTTTTCTGAATTGTTAGATATTAGACCCCTTAGCTCAAGAGGGGATGGCATGAGTAAGACGACGATAAAACTCTCACAATAGGGATCGGTAGTTACATCCACTACAACATGGCAGCTGTTTTTTTAGGGCTTTTTGTTGGTCGCGTCAAACAACGCGAGTTTTGACAGGCACGCTACGCGCTAGTTTGCGCAATGGTTACACGTACAAATAGATCCTTTGCACGCACGGTTGTATACCGCACGCGGATGGTGTTTCTAACAGCGGGATGATATATATCAGAGGTAAGGTCTCCATGCCGTTTTCTTGCACTTAGATAGTGGGTTCTACCTGGCCGGGCTCATGCCCGTTTTTGCACTGCTGAGTATGTTCCAGTAGCTAAGGTCAAGGTTCTTTCTGGGTAGAGTAGTATTGGCGTCCTCCCCGAGTGTGAGTTTATGGTTAGAAGGTTATAGGTGTGAGAGGAAACATTTGTAAATACATACTGGAAGAAAGGCTCATATATAAATAATAAAATTTAGTTCCTCCTCGGCTTTGGAAAACGAAATTACACGGTTGTCTTAGAGGTTGTCTGCAAGGTTGAAGAGTTACTGGCATTCAAGAACTTGGTTCTGAAAGCATAGTGTCGCTGCCTCTCTTTGCGGTTGGAGGGAGTAGGCAGTCTCTCTGACATATACTAAGAGGAATATCTGTGACTTCCCCATTGGCAGATTTTTGAAAAGGTCTAAAAAAAGCCTGTGACAGAAGAATCCAGAACGCATATTCACAGCTTGCACTTTATGGTCCCAGTTTCATCATCGTATAAAGGAATGAGGCTTCATTTCTTTTAAGGGTAAATACATATGTATTTGATAGATCTACCTTTTTTTCGCTTATAAGATTCCCAAAGACAAACCCTGACGTGCTAATTATTATTTTGCAGTATTTTGGCTTCCTCTTGCTGGCTTGCAGGTTGAAAATAAACATTGAAGTTTACTGTCTCTGGACATCATTTCTAGAGGTACTGGGAAGTATATTTTGACCTTTATGTTTCACCACAGAAATCAGATTCTCTTTAACTCACTTTAAAATTATTCTCATTTGTAGTACATTATCCTACTTTGCTGCTGCCAGATGATATACTAACTGGAGCAGGTCGCATATGAGAATTATTTTGAGGTACTGTTTAGTAGTTTTTCTACTACAAGTCTGGTCTCTCTGTTGGAAATATAGCTCACCTGGGTAGGTATCGGTTTCTGTATCTTTTGGAATGAATTCTTTTATTCTTTGCTGTTTCTGTAAACCCTTTTCAATCCTGTCCTAGTACACAATCTGGATATTATCTGGTATTTGTTTCTCTATTGATTCTAATTCACTGTATTTATTAGCATGGCACAAAATATTTCACTGCACCGCCAGATGTCATTTTCTCACTGAAGTTGAGCACCAGTATGAGTAAGGATATAAAATATAATCCAAAGTAACAAATTAATTTTACTTGAATTATCATTGTTTTCATCTCCCTCTAGCTTATTGGCAAATTTTTTTTTTCTATTTTCAGACATCCCATGTCTTAATTGAGTTTTACTACATCTTGGTCCTGAGGAAGATGGTTTTTCCATTGAAACGCGCTGTAGACCATATATGTCTTTTGAGAAGTGGTCCCTTGGAGCATAATATTTTTGAGCTGGGTCTTTTGAAAACATCTTCATCAGCTCTTATGCAACCATTTTGGGACCCTCCACAGGGTCGAAACTTTTAACTTGTATGTTCTATGAAATGTGTGGTATGGTATAAATGTGGATGAATGACAGTAAAATTTTTGGGTAGTGGATGATGAGAGTCAGTTTTATCTTTATTCTGTGTTCGTTTTGGGATGTCTTATGTTAAAATAATGGATTGATATTCAAAAACAATTATTTGCGAAAATTTAGCCCATCTTATGTGTTATAAATGTATGTACCTTTTCAACTTACTTTTATAAAAAATTATATAATCAAAGAAATAATTTGTACAATAAAATGTTTTGGAAAAGTAGTAAAAGTCTGATGAGTTATCTATGTAATTAGGATATATATCCAAAAAGCTGCATATTTTGAGGGTATGATGTTAACATAGAACCTTTCTGGTCGTGTAATAAATTGAATAGGTCGGCATAGAGGTTCTTTTTCTTTCCTTGGTTCCTTTTCCTCCCTCCTCTTGGACCTACATGTAACTCAGGGAGGGCCTGTTTCCTCCTTTCAGGCTCACTACATTAACACAATGTCACAATCCTCCAATTTGTGTGAGCCTCAGACCCTGCAGGGCGGTTTCAGCTAGCAGGTACGGAGAGTCCTGTTACGTGGCGCAGCCAAAGGAAAAGAAAAATGCTGAAACCTACTTGGGAACACAGGTTCTTTAATAAACAACCAACCAAAGGGCAGCAGCTTCTCTGACGCGTTTCAGCCCCCAATGAGCCTTAATCATAGAGTAGTAATCGAAACGTGATGTGACCACAGCTGTTACATATGGACTCTTGTGTATATATATATATATTCACTGAAAAAACCGTAGGTTTCAGACATGTTATAGTTAGGAATTAGCATTTAAAAAACATTTGAAATTCACTGAAAAACCATAGGTTTCAGACACGTTATAGTTAGAAATTAGCATTTAAAAACCTTTGAAATTCACTGAAAAAACCATAGGTTTCAGGCACGTTATAGTTAGAAATTTGCATTTAAAAAACCTTAGAAATTCACTGAAAAACCATAAGGTTTTAGGGATAGTTATAGTTAGTTGGACATTGCACTCGTACAAAACCCGTGAAATTCCCCGTTATAGTTAGTTCAGGTAACTATAACTCGCGCCCCGCAATGCACTGCTGATGACGTCACATATTACATCACTCATGACATGGTCAGTGACATCACTGATGACATCACTGATGACATCTCAAATGACATCACTGATGACATCACTGATGACATCATCCAGTGACTGTGTGTTTCTGTAAAGTTTAAATATGTTTAATATATTTAGGGAAAGGCGTATTGAAGAATGAGTGGGTGTAGAAGCACCTGAATGGATGATTTAGTAGGTGCGTGACTGAGTCTATAAGTGAGTGATTAAACGTATCTTACTGGATGCATGGGTGAGTGACTAAACTGTGTGAATGTCTGTATCCGTCTGTCTGTTGTTGTGTAAGCAACTGCATGGGTTTCTGACTAGCTAAATGAGTGTCTATATGGGTTATGGATTGGTTCTCTGAGTATCTGTATGGGTGCCTCAGTGTTTGTGTGGGTGGGGTGTGTGTGACTCTGTGCATAGATGTGTGAGTGGGTGATTCACTGGGTGCATGGTTTCAAGAGTGCGTCTGTGATGGACTGTATGGGTGGGTGAGTGTGTGTATGGGTGTGTTAGTGATTTAATGTATATCTCAGTGGTACATGTGTGAGTAACTACATATGTGAAAGGCAGTATATATGTGTGTTGGAGTATATAAATGGCTATAAGTGAGAGTGTGTGATTGTGAGAGTGGCTATATGGATGAGTGTGTGCTTGCATCAGTGATTGCATAGGAGCGTAAGAATGTGCTAGTATTTTTATGAGTAAGTGAGCTGGTGTGTATAACTGTATAGGTGAGTAAATTGGAGTGTGATTAATTATTTGCATGACTGACTAGGTGTGTGAATACCTCTATGGATGAGTTGCGTTGTGTGAGTGTTTATATAGGTGTATGAGTGCATATGATAGTCCTGTACTGAGTGACTGTAAGTATGAGTGACTGTACGGGTGAGTGAGTAGATGTGTGTGTGTAGACCTAAGAATCAGTGAGTGGGTATGTACTTATTGGTATTGGAGTGTGTATGGTTTTGAGAATGGCAGTCTGTAATTTAGAGTGGGTGTTTCAAAACTTATATTAGGGTGTGAGAAGATGCATTAAATTCTCACATGGATGATGTCATCAGTGATGTCATCAGTGATGTCATTTGAGATGTCATCAGTGATGTCATCAGTGATGTCACTGACCATGTCATGAGTGATGTAATATGTGACGTCATCAGCAGTGCATTGCGGGGCGCGAGTTATAGTTACCTGAACTAACTATAACGGGGAATTTCACGGGTTTTGTACGAGTGCAATGTCGAACTAACTATAACTGTCCCTAAAACCTTATGGTTTTTTCAGTGAATTTCTAAGGTTTTTTAAATGCAAATTTCTAACTATAACGTGCCTGAAACCTATGGTTTTTTCAGTGAATTTCAAAGGTTTTTTAAATGCTAATTTCTAACTATAACGTGTCTGAAACCTATGGTTTTTTCAGTGAATTTCAAATGTTTTTTAAATGCTAATTCCTAAATATAACATGTCTGAAACCTACGGTTTTTTCAGTGAATTTCAAAGGTTTTGTAAATGACAATTTTTAAATGTATTAATTGTTATATTTATTTTTTTCATACTGATTTACTACATTTTTAGAAACATTTTTTTTTTACATATTTTATTTTTTAAATTACATTGTAATTACATTATACATTACAAAAATACTTTCTCAGAATGAATTACTTTAGTTTAAATACTTTGCACATAGGCAATAGACTTTTAAGTACAGTAGTTACAGTTGTTGCAATGGGCAACACATTTTCAAACACAATGCAACATTCAGCTCAATGTGAATTTCTAGTTAAATGCAATTAGTTACTTTATGGATTACTTTTCTAACCACAGGACTGGATCCTAGATTCAGTCCTGGGACATCTCCTGTAAACAGTTGAGTAAAAGCGTTTTGGTTACAGTAGTGATTTTTAAGGAATATTATTGTATTTTAAAAGTTGACACTTAGAAACTTTTTCTCATAGAATCACCAATGTTATCCTATGGAAGGAAATTCACTTAGCAGGTAAAAACTGTTATCGTTACTTTTTCTTACTCAGTGTTGGATCCTGGATCCAGCACTGGTGCATCTCCTGTAAACAGTTGAAAGAATGCGTTTAAGTCATACAGGCGATTTTTAAGGAATATTTGTAGTTTGTGAAAATCGACACTTTGAAACTTTTCAGCTGAAAACCAGACAATGGATTCCTATGGAAGAAAATATAAGTTACTGGTAAGTACGGTTAAAATTACTTTTCAGGGTCAGTGCTGGGCTAAAAGATGCAGCACTGAGGTCTCTCCTGATAACAGGTGAGTAAATCGGAATTCGTATTTCGGCTGATTTAAGAGGAATGTTTTAAAGTTCCAAAACTCCACACTTAGAAGAATTTCCAAGTGAAACCAGTCAATGTTAGCCTATGGAAGGAAATTCAAGTTACTGGTAAGTACGGTTAAAATTACTTTTCAGGACCAGTACTGGGCTGAAAGATACAGCACTGAGGTCTCTCCTGATAACAGGTGAGTAAATCGGAATTCGTATTTCGGCTGATTTTAGAGGAATATTTGTATGTTTCAAAAATCAACACTTAGAAACTTTTTCAGCAAAAAGCAGGCAATGATATCCTATGGAAGGAAATTCAAGTTACTGGTAACTACGGTTAAAATTACTTTTGAGGATCAGTACTGGGCTGAAAGATGCAGCACTGAGGTCTCTCCTGATAATAGGTGAGTAAATCGGAATTCGTATTTCGGCTGATTTTAGAGGAATATTTTAAAGTTCCAAAACTCCACACTTAGAAGAATTTCCAAGTGAAACCAGTCAATGTTAGCCTATGGAAGGAAATTCAAGTTACTGGTAAGTACGGTTAAAATTACTTTTCAGGACCAGTACTGGGCTGAAAGATACAGCACTGAGGTCTCTCCTGATAACAGGTGAGTAAATCGGAATTCGTATTTCGGCTGATTTTAGAGGAATATTTGTATGTTTCAAAAATCAACACTTAGAAACTTTTTCAGCAAAAGCAGGCAATGATATCCTATGGAAGGAAATTCAAGTTACTGGTAAGTACGGTTAAAATTACTTTTCAGGATTAGTACTGGGCTGAAAGATGCAGCACTGAGGTCTCTCCTGATAACAGGTGAGTAAATCCGAATTCGTAGTTCGGCAGATTTTAGAGGAATATTTGCACAATGGTGAAGGGAGGGGCGGGGCCTGAGGTGACATCTGTGCAAACGCGCCCGTGGCGCGTTTTAAGTTGGGGGATTAAGTCCCCTTGAATCATGAGGGTCCCTAGGGGCCAACTAGCCCACCAGGAACCTCCAGTATGCGCCAGGGGCTGCGTTGCAGAGACGTGTAGAGAGGCCACACCCCTTTTTACACCTCTCTGCAACGCAGTTCTGTGGCGCTTTCTGGATGTACCTGTTGGGCTAGTTGGCCCCCAGGGACCCTCAGGATTGAAGGGGATTTCATTCCCCATCTTAAAATGCGCCACGGGGCCTGTTTTGCACACATGTCACCTGAAGCCCCGCCCCCTCCCTTCACCACTGTGCAAACGCGCCCAGTGGCGCGTTTTAAGTTGGGGGATTAAGTCCCCTTGAATCCTGAGGGTTCCTGGGGGCCAACTAGCCCACCATGTACCTCCAAAAGCGCCACAGAGCTGCGTTGCAGAGAGGTGTATAAAGGGGCGTGGCCTCTGTACACCTCTCTGCAACGCAGCTCCCTGGCGCATACTGGAGGTTCCTGGTGGGCTAGTTGGCCCCCAGGGACCCCCAGTATTCAAGGGGAATTACTTCCCATCTGCAAACGCGCCAGGGGCGCGTTTGCAGAGTGGTGAAGGAAGGGGCGGGCCTGCGGCCCAATCGTTTTTTGTTTTTTTCCCCTGAAGGTGGGCTGTGTGGCCCCCTTCCTTTTTCTTATTTTTGGGCCCTGGGGACCCCATCCCCCAGGGCCTTACCCCTTTTTTTTTTAATTAAAATTAAACTGGAAGGGGGCCGCGTGGCCCCCTCCCCTGGCCGAAAACTGCCCCGGGGACCCATCCCCCGGGGCATGGCCACACTTTAACATTCCTTTTTAAGGAGGGGGCTGCGTGGCCCCCTCCTCAGGCCTCATTTTGCCCCGGGGACCCCATCCCCCGGGGCAGGCCTTTTAAAAAATTTTTAAATAATTTCTGGGGAGGGGGCCGCGTGGCCCCCTCCCTGGCCACTTATGGCCCCGGGGACCCCATCCCCGGGGCCTGGCCTCTGGTTGGGGACTGTGGGGGTCCCCAAACCCCCACAGTCCTGCCGGCTCCCCGTGTCCTAAGGGAGCCGGCATTGCTTTCCACACGGGGAGCAGCTAACATGCTGCTCCCCGTGTGGAAAGCAATTGTCTTTGGATATTGAAGCGAGAGCAGGTTTCCCTGCCTCTCTTCCAATATCCAAAGCAGTTTGTAATGACAGGACGGGAGCCACGAGGCTCCCGTCCTGTCATTGCAAACAGCAGTGTCCCGGGGGTAGGCACCCCGGGACACTGCAGGAGCCGGCCCTGGGGGTGGCGGTCCCCAGGGCCACCACAGGCTCCAGGAGGGAGGCCGCGCGGCCCCCTCCCCACATCAGCAAAGCCCCGGGGAGGTGGTGGTCCCCGGGCTTCGGGGTCCAAAACGGACCCCCATTTTAATTTGTTAGTGCCCCAAGGAGGTGGCGGTCTCGGGGCGTGTGGGGGCTCGAGCCCCCCACACAGGAAAAAGTAAAAAAAAGAAGCCCCGGGGAGGTGGTGGTCCTCGGGGCTGCGGGAGGGCTCAGAGCCCTCCCGCACCATTTTAAAAGAAAGCCCCGGGGGTGGCGGTCCTCGGGGCTTGGGGGCCCTTTGAGGCCCCCATACATAAATTTAACCCACCCACCATGCCCCCGGGACTTGGGCCAGCCGGGGCAAATACAATCGAAGCGCGGAGACCGCCCTTCGATTTTTTATCGGCAGGATCCGCGCACCCTGAGCACATCCTGCCGATTTTTTTTTTTTTACAAATGCTTTTTTCTGCCCAGGGGTCCTTGTGGGACCCCCTGAGCAGACCTAGGGGGTCAGGGTGTTTCTACCCTGCCCCATTTGTGCGCTTTGCGCACTTGTTTCTGTCCCTCGGTTCTACCGAGGGACAAAATGGCTGCCAACATTTCCTGAATCGGAATGTTGACAGCCAGCTGACAGCCAATTAGCATGCAGCTCGTGATCAGGACGGTGCGCGCAGGGTGCGCTCAGGGTGCGCGAATCCTCCGTGCCCATAGATATATATGTACTTTTACTTTTGATTTTCTCAGCAACTACTGAACTGATTTACACCATTTAACAAAAAGGGTTCTTTCTGAACCAAGAACTACCTCTTTGCCAAATTTGGGGTAATTCCGTTCAGCAGTTCGGGCTGTAGCCGTGTCTAAAGTTTCCTATGGGAAATTGATTTTTTGACTCTTATTTTTTTAATTTCTCCGCAACTACTGAACGGATTTACACCATTTAACAAAAGGGTTCTTTCTGAACCAAGAACTACCTCTTTGCCAAATTTGGTGTAATTCCGTTCAGCAGTTCGGGCTGTAGCCGTGTCTAAAGTTTCCTATGGGAAAATGAATGGGGAAAACACGTTTTGGGACCCCCTTTTTCTCGGTCCCCACTTGACGAATCACCCTGAGACTTTCAGGGTAGGAGCGGACCGGAGCGGGCCATAAAGTTTGAAAATTTCGCGAAGATTCGTCAACCGACGCAAGAGTTATTTCAAATAGAATGTCGCAGATTTCCTATGGAAAATAGGTCCTAACTATAACTATCTACTGGTGACTGCCAGTATATAATAATATATATATATATATATATATATATATATATATATATATATATATATATATATATATATATATATATATATATATATATATCCACAAACAGAACCTGCACATCAACTCCTCATACCAGAACACAATACTGCAATCCAAGCTTGAGGTATAATTATGATTTATTCCAAATTTCGGGCTATGACACGTTTCGGCAGGGTATATATACACACACACACACACATTTGGGTTAAAGTAATGCTATAGTTATGTGTTGAAATGAGACAAGAACTAACATTTAAAAAATAAGATCCTATAGTATTCTCTGCTCTGTAGGTTTTCAATTTTAATACTTTGACTCTATCAGGATGGTGTTCAGGTGTATCACACTTTTATCATAAATGCATAATGTTAGAACTCTACTTGTTCATTAGTACAGTGTGGTGAAGGTGCTGTAGATCACAGTGAAATCAACCGAGAGGCTTATGCTGCTGTTGCAAGTGCATGTTTCACTCAGTATATCAGACTCTTTTGTCGTATGGCTGAGGAAACCAGTGTGAAATTTTAGTAATTGTATTCTTATATCAGCTTCTGGGGCACTCACTGTAACCTCCATGAGAAACTCATGAGAGCACATCATTTTCTCTCAAACATAGTTTATCAAATCCCAAGAGAGGATCAGGGGTTTTCACAATGCAAAACACCTTAGAACACACCACAATTCTCAAATTAGTATGGTACCACCAACAAATGCTTTATGTTTTGACAGAAATTTGTTATCACCCTTCATATGTGTTCTTTTTTGTGGCTGGCAAAAACAGGCTTTCGCTATAATGCGTTACCCCCTCCTCCCACCACCACATTTACTTTAGGAGGTCAGAGCCTTCTCACCCTGCCCTCTTATATATAAACTTTTTAATTTAATGTTCAGGATGCAGGGATCATGTACCTGGATCCTGTAATGGCCGACACAACATATTGTTCATGCTGTGACCAGGCACCAGGAATGATCAATCCCTTAAAATAGCCTATTAGGGCACATTTGGACACCAATGGTCCAAATATGTTTCTAACATTTGCTGTTGGTTAATCCCTTCTTACCCAACAGAGCACCTTTTGAAATGCTAAATTCTTGAAAATTACTAAATGAATTTACACCAAATATCTAAAAGCACACTTTCTTGAGTTATGAGGACCCAAATCCTGACCTTATGAGTGAGTGGGCAGAAAGTAATTTAGAGTCATCTAGAAGACTTGTCCTTATACTAATTAAATACGCTGACATCGATCGGAGAGTCCTGTTACTTGGTGCAGCCAAAGGAAAAGAAAAATGTTGAAACCTACTTGGGAGCACAGGTGCTTTAATAAACATCCAAAGGGCTGCAGCTTCTCTGACGCATTTCAGCCCCCAATGAGCCTTAATCATAGAGTAGCAATCCAAAAGTGAAGTGACCACAGCTGTTACATATGGACTATCGCAGTTTTGTCTCAGAGTCCTTCATTGCCCAGCATACACCAAAAGTAAGTAATGAATGGAATGCAGTGCACGTAGATATTCACAGTTCAATGCACCCAGCACTGCAGCCTCAAAAACAAAACTGCACTTCAAGGAGCTTCACTGTTAATGTTGCAGGGGCTGCCGCAGTTCTTACTGTCTCTCTCAACCACTGGGCTTCAAGTTAGTAGGAGGAGAATGACGCCTCTCACTTCCTTTCTCGCAGCCTCTCATTTTTCCATTTAGCTCACGAAAATCCTTTTTCTCAGAAAATGTAGTTGCAATCAGGCCAGGCTCACTACATTAACACAATGTCACAATCCTCCAATTTGTGTGAGCCTCAGACCCTGCAGGGCGGTTTCAGCTAGCAGGTACGGAGAGTCCTGTTACGTGGCGCAGCCAAAGGAAAAGAAAAATGCTGAAACCTACTTGGGAACACAGGTGCTTTAATAAACAACCAACCAAAGGGCAGCAGCTTCTCTGACGCGTTTCAGTCCCCAATGAGCCTTAATCATAGAGTAGTAATCGAAACGTGATGTGACCACAGCTGTTACATATGGACTCTTGTGTATATATATATCCACAAACAGAACCTGCACATCAACTCCTCATACCAGAACACGACACTGCAATCCAAGCTTGAGGTATAATTATGATTTATTCCAAATTTCGGGCTATGACGCGTTTCGGCAGGGTATATATACACACACACACACACATTTGGGTTAAAGTAATGCTATAGTTATGTGTTGAAATGAGACAAGAACTAACATTTAAAAAATAAGATCCTATAGTATCCTCTGCTCTGTAGGTTTTCAATTTTAATACTTTGACTCTATCAGGATGGTGTTCAGGTGTATCACACTTTTATCATAAATGCATAATGTTAGAACTCTACTTGTTCAAAAGTACAGTGTGGTGAAGGTGCTGTAGATCACAGTGAAATCAACCGAGAGGCTTCTGCTGCTGTTGCAAGTGCATGTTTCACTCAGTATATCAGACTCTTTTGTCGTATGGCTGAGGAAACCAGTGTGAAATTTTAGTAATTGTATTCTTATATCAGCTTTTGGGGCACTCACTGTAACCTCCATGAGAAACTCATGAGAGCACATCATTTTCTCTCAAACATAGTTTATCAAATCCCAAGAGAGGATCAGGAGTTTTCACAATTCAAATCACCTTAGAACACACCACAATTCCTAAAATTAGTATGGTACCACCAACAAATGCTTTATGTTTTGACAGAAATTTGTTATCACCCTTCATATGTGTTCTGTTTTGTGGCTGGCAAAAACAGGCTTTCGCTATAATGCGTTACCCCCTCCTCCCACCACCACATTTACTTTAGGAGGTCAGAGCCTTCTCACCCTGCCCTCTTATATATAAACTTTTTAATTTAATGTTCAGGATGCAGGGATCATGTACCTGGATCCTGTAATGGCCGACACAACATATTGTTCATGCTGTGACCAGGCACCAGGAATGATCAATCCCTTAAAATAGCCTATTAGGGCACATTTGGACACCAATGGCCCAAATATGTTTCTAACATTTGCTGTTGGTTAATCCCTTCTTACCCAACAGAGCACCTTTTCAAATGCTCAATTCTTGAAAATTACTAAATGAATTGACACCAAATATCTAAAAGCACACTTTCTTGAGTTAAGTTAAAAATTCCTGCCACAATTGGTATAATTCTGGTTAGCCATGTTTTCTCTATCTGACAGCCAACCTTTCTTTCTTCTGCTGTAATTATGCCAAAGTTAGAGGCCAAATTAATTATGTGCCAAGATAGAGCAATCATACTGCATCCCATTCCAGGAACAACATCTCACAGCAGAGGGTATATCATATTTCAAATGTATCATGTATGTGTCTCTTATGTTTAACTAGAATGTACTTTGAGATTCAAGGCATGGGATAGTAAAAAGAAATTCAACATATTTGTTATTCTACAGCATTAATACCTTGTTGAAATAATTACAATTTTGAGAACCCTGTGTATGAATTAAAATGAATTTGTCAAAAGTAAAATAAAAATATGACAAAGAAGGAATCATTCTATCCACCCAGGTTTCAATACACTTATGGTGTTGAATTTTTTTGCAGATAGTAGAAGAATGATCACAGTAATCAACATCTAAGTGAAACCAGATGATTGTTGTGAAGCATCGTGGTGTGCAGTATTTTTAAGAACGTTTCATTCTTGTGCACTAGAATTAATTTTTTTGTTAAAATCAGGAAGTTTGCAGCAGACAATGAATTATGTGCTGTGGGCATGAAACTCATTTACATGGAACATGCCACAGCTGCACAATAGTGTGTTTCCAGTGCACCTCTCTATGAGTCAAAACAAATCTATTTTCTACCAACAGATATCACCCTTTGGGCCAAGGAATCAAGTCAACCAGACATGAGTAACAAAGTTTATCCTTTTAGGACTCACCAATGACCCACATTTGCAAATCCCACTCTTTGTGCTGTTCCTTTTAATCTATATCATGACAGTATTGGGTAATGTGGGCATGATGGTACTTATAAGGATGTCTCCTCATCTTCACACTCCTATGTACTTCCTGCTCAGTCACTTGTCCTTTCTAGATGTATCTTGTTCCTCTATAGTTACACCAACACTAGTAATGACATTTGCCTTCAAAAGACTGTCAATTTCTATCCTTGGTTGTGCCACTCAGCTCTTCATATTCATGGGTTTGGGAAGCACAGAGGTCTTTATCCTAACAATGATGGCCTATGACCGATACATCGCTATATGTAAGCCTCTGCTGTACACAGTCATAATGAACCACAGTGTTTGCGTCTATATTGTAGTTGGTGCTTACTTAGTTGCCCTTGTCCATGCACTGTTACAAACTACTTGCACCTTTAGGTTGACGTTCTGTAGGTCAAATGAGATCATCCATTTCTTTTGTGAACTTCCACCATTGTTGAAGCTCTCCTGCTCCGACACCTCTCTCAATGAAGCCTTGCTGGTGTTTGTGGCTGGTGGTTTCATGGTTTCTTCCCTTGTCATCATTTTTACCTCCTACATCTTCATTGTTGCTGCTATTCTTAGGATCCACTATTCAGATGGTCAAAGCAGGGCCTTCTCCACCTGTTCTTCTCACTTTGTCTGTGTCACGTTATTCTTTGGAAATCTACTGTTTGTATATGGCAGACCCAGCTCAAACCATTCAATGGAACAAGACCGAGTGGCTGCAGCAATCTACACTGTGTTCATTCCAATGCTGAATCCTTTCATCTACAGCCTGAGGAACCAGCAGGTCAAACAGGCCATGAGAAAAGCTACTGGGAAATTATGTGTTGCAAGATGGATTTTTCATGGTGAAGCACATGTTGACAGGTTCCCGTAGTCTGATTTGTTAAGCACTGACTATACTTTTAAGGAAGAAAATGGAGAAGGGCTACAGAGATGGTGCTTGGTAGACTACCAACACAGGGCCCAATTCTCAAAGGTAAATTAGACTAAAAGTCCAACTTTAGACCTGAAGTCTAAGTTTAGACATAAAGTCTAACTTTACACCTGAGGTTGAAGTTTAGACCTGAACTAAGTTCAGAACAAAAGTCTAACATAGACCAAAAGTTTGGCTTTACTACTTTTCGGTATTCATAAAGGTAAGTTATTACTAGTAACTTTACTACTAGTATGTTTACTAGTAGTAAACTTACTAGCAGCAACTTACCTTTTGAAAACCGAAAAGTAGTAAACTTAGACTTTTGGTCTAAATTAGACTTTAGGTCTAAACTGAGACTTTCAGGTCTAAAGTTAGACTTTTAGTCTAACTTTACCTTTGTGAGTCGGGCCGAAAGTATATCCAACAATTAATGTAACTAACTATACCTGACATTCTCAGCTGACAGGATTATTCAGTGCATGTGCTTGATCCTGTATATGTACAGAAAACTGAAAGTTATTTGCTCCATCTAGATTTTGTTTATAAACAAGCATTTGAGTAAAATTACTTTTTTGGGGGGGAAAAAGTGTTATGCATAAATAAATGAATAGAGTATAGTCAGATGTTTCTACATCTATTGTGTTTATTTATTTATGCAAAGTTAAAACAGGATAATTATCAACAACAATCTCAGGACCAGGCACTTTGTAGATAACTGTTGCTCCTGTATAGTTACACCATCTGTGCTAACTGGGTTTCCTGTAGAGTTACACCATCAATGGTAGCCAAAGGGCTGTCTATTTCTATATTTAGGTTGGCTGACGCTGTGTGAAGGGAGGTGTGCCTCATTTCAAATAAAGGGTATGCTTCTATTATTCATCTGACTCTCTGCATCAGTTCATTAGTTCTCTCGTGAGTATCAGGGTAGCTATATTAGGATGAACCTTACCCATTCAAGTTGATTATCATTTTTCAAGATTATTGATTATAAAGTTTTAAAAGCTGCAAAAGGGAACACCCTGTCCCCAGTAGTGAACAAGAGCTATCTGGCACCAAAAAGCAAAACTTTCCAAAACCATGGCACAATACAACTATTTTACTAGTTGCACTGAGCACACATATGGCTGTGTGGAAATGTTTATTCACCATGGAAGGATAGTGAAGAAAACTTGACAGAGTACTTTACCTACCTGATGTCCAGGAGGAGTTGGATCCATTGGAGGAGCAGGTGGCATCCCTCATTCCCACAGAGTTGTTAACTGGAGTGGAAGGACAGGACAAGGCTGAAGTAGAGGACTAGCAAGAACTACAGGGTGAGCCAAAACAAGGGACCATATATTAGCAAGTGTCTTGCGTTTAGATCATGTATAGCTTGCATCCTTCATTGCCATCAGTTGTTGTTTGCGTGTTAAATTGAAAGGCATAAACAAGCTATTGGAATTCAAATAACGCCATGGTACACATCTATTCTTAAGAGTTTGAAGTGTCCAGCTAAACTGCATGATAGATCTAAGCTGACTTTGCCCATGATACAATGTTGACATATCACTATGCATAATACCACAACAAACGACACAATGTTATTCAAATTATAAATATGAGAAGATAGCGTATTAATACTATAATCAACAACAGCAAGCACTTTATACAAATTATGCTGATCAATTTTTCTTAAACATGCGGAAGCTTCCATTTGCGACAATTTCCAAATTTCATTTTATGTAGCATAAATAACTCTTTTAGAATGTGGAGATTTAGGTCCTAATTAAAATTCTGATAAATCCATATCATCTGACAGGAGAGAAAGACGTTGTTTAATTGTATCCCCTGATGAAGGACTGTAAGTCCAAAATGCATTGGGGATTGATTGGAATATAACAAGATGAATCATGTTGAGTGAACTATCACCTTGAGTGAAATAGCTGATTTGCATGGTTTGTGAATGTAGAAATTAATTCTATACTGCAAACAGTGTAGAATGTTCCAACCATTGTTGACACAATTTCCTCACTGAATAGGTGGTACCAATACCGGAATGTTGTGACTGCAAATATCGGGGTCAGGTCTGCTTGATTTAAACCCAGGTGTGGACTTAAGAAGAAAAGCATGACAGCTATTTGTGTCTACGAGCCACAATAACCACCTGTGTGGCCCTGAAAGTGTGGAATTAAATGTACCATTCTGCATCATACTATTGAGTTGCTCTTCAGTATAATGTGTCAAACTATGTCAATTATCAAAGTGGGCAATGGAGTAAATATCCTGGGCATTTATTTCTTTAATTTTTGCCAGTCCCAGACATATAGGGCCATATGTAGGTAATTTCTATTTACCGATTCCTAAATACCGAATTTTACCGATTTGGTATTTAAGAATCGGTAAATAGAATGTAGGTAAACATTCGGTAAAGTTCACCGATTCGGTAATATTCAGTTATTACCTATTCGGTATTTACCGAATCGGTAATAAGGAATACCTTCCCATTCATTCCTATGGGCCATAGGAATGAATGGGAAGCCATTCACTATTACCGATTCGGTAAATACTGAATCGGTAATAGGGGGAGCATATTCAAGGGTGGCAGGGTGTCAAATTGACACCCTGTTGCACCCTGAATCGTGCATGTGTGCACATGTGGCGCACATACATGCCCTAAGGGCATGTATGTCTGCCACATGGCACTTTTAAAAAAACACAACATTGCTTTTTAAAAGGTATTTGGTATTTACCACCAACTTGTAGTTGGTGGTAAATAACGAATCCTTAAACCAAAAATGCACTCACTTGAGTGCTCCCTACATAGGATTTAAGGAATCGGTAATTTACCGATTCCTTAAAATAACGAATCGGTAAATTACCGACTCCTTAAATCCGGCCTCCTACATCGCAAAGGGCTAAATACCGGACGGTAACGGGAAATTTACCGATTTTCGGCCGTTACCGACCGGTATTAGCCCACCTACATATGGCCCATAGTCCTTTGGATGGTGTCATTTACAGTTTCAACATCCCAATCATCTGAATGTAACCCAGTTACTATTACATCACCCATAGAAATGTTAAACAAATATAGTATCTGCAGAATCTCCATAGGACTAATTATGTTGAAAGGAACTTAACCCAAATAATTCCATCATTTTCTGGAATGGCTGAAATATTCCTGAGAGAAAAGTCTCTTTTCGGTTTATTGGAAGAAGAATGGGGGCCAACACCCCGTCGGCCAATTCCATAGAAGAACGTTCTGGGAGGTAGTGCCCATTAATCAACAGGAAAAAAACAGTCACAAATTGAATCCACATGAAAAGAAAAAACCAAGGAAAAGGTGATCCATAAATATATCTATTGCGGGACTAGATAAGTGTGTTTCAGCCATGAGATGAAAACACAGATCCAAGCTGGAGGAGTGTTTACAACAGAAGAACTGTCTGAGGAAAAATCATCTTGATCCATATAATACCCAGAAGCACTTAGTTGAAGAGGAGGAGGCTCTGGTTCTGTAACAGGGCTCAAAAAACACAATAGATGGGGATCCACTGACGGTGAATCAGTATTATTGACATCAGCTGCAGAAGACGCAGTAGTAAGAACAGTACTCACTACAGTCATGTTGCCAGCTACGGACTCATGCCCCCCCCCCCAGCTGGAGAGTATCAGCTTCTGTGGTGCTCACTAGCTACAGGGGAACATCCTGGGTAGTAGCATGACACCACGTGGCCTACAATTTAGAATCGCCCACATTTTCTAGTTTGACATTTTCAAGGGAGACAAAGCGTTTGTCTTTAGAACCAGGAAGTGGTGACAGGATAACAGTCCTTGTGCCCTGGGCACCGAGGACAGGCACCAGTGCACAGTACGATGGCCCACTTTCCTTTTTAATATCCAGCTTGTCTCAAACAAGATCTCCAATTTTTGGAATCCAGTCGGAATGTTTGGGTTTCACATCCGTATTTGATAAGGGAAATGCGTTCAATTTTTCACTTGATTGGGTGTCACAGAACAGTTGTAGATTCTGTAAGACAGCATAGCAATTATCTATGTCAAATGTTGAGGCAGCCGCCACAATGTCTGGACCTTTAAGGTCTGGAACCTACATCTTGACACCAAAAAGTACTTTGTATGGGTTCCTCCTACCCAGAGATCTTTTAGGGAGGTCATTTAGTGCCCTTTGAATCCCGTAGAGGTGATAGATCCAGCTACGTCCAGTGCTTAATGCTCATGCTGTCAAGAAGTGCTTTAAGTCATGGTTCATCCTTTTCACAACAGAATTGCCCTCAGGCCTATATAGAGCATATTAATGCACCTGTACACCCAGCGATGCCATAGTATCTCAGTATTCTTTAGAAGCAAAAGCCTGGCCCTGGTCCGAGTAGAATGTACTGCATGCATGTGTCCGGATAAAGATTTGAAGGACTTTAATAACAATTAGAGCATTGGCCGAACACTGTGGCCAAACCCAGAAGAATCTAGAGCAAGAAAGAACTGCAACCAAAATTAATTTGAACACATTGTCTGAAATCAGTAGACCACAGTGATCCAAATAAATGCAGCCGAAAAGCTTGTTGGAGATCAACAGCTGTGTATGCGTTTGACGAGCCATGGTGGAACATTTAATTTGTTGACAAATGTCCCAACACAAGACAAATGTTTTGGCATGCAGATATAAGCCGGACCACCAATAGCGTTGCTGTGGCAGCTCAATTGTGGCTGACACACCAGCATGTGCCGAAGCAACACCTTCATGTGCTGCAACCACTAAAGTAAGTCTGCAGTCTTGGTTGGGAATCAAATGATTGCCAACCTCTGTAATTGTCACATAAGGGATGTTTTGTTCATTTAAATGATAAGGATATTTAGAAGGAAAGCCCTTAGGTAAAGGGATGCCATCTTTATTTGCATTAATGTCAGCCAAGATATCTCTATCTATTTGTGTTTTAGAGCATGTAATTGCAGCAACAGTAGCTGTGGTGACTGCATATTTGGCTGCTTCATCAGCCAAGGAATTCCCTACAGCTTGTGGTCCCACACGCTGATGACTCAACGTATGTATTACATAAGTCTGTGGCAACCTGTCTTTGAGATCTGCCACTTTAAGCGTCTTATGCTTAATTGTGTTACTATTAGAATCTTTGAATCCACTTTGTTGCCAATAATGTAGATTAAAGGAATGTACACAGTAATACGAATCACACACTATAAGTGTGGGGAATTCAGGATCCGTATCTTCAAGTGCAAGAAGCAAAGCCTTTAGTTCAGCCAATTGTGCAGTGCAGTCACCCAATAACTGCGTGCAAGTTGTTTGAGGTTAGATTTCACCTTCCTACATAACACCAATAACAGCAGCGCATGCCACTGAATATTATTGATTAGACCCTATAACAGGTTGAGCTGAACCATCAGTGTAAATAATATATTTATACTGATTAAGAGGCAAAACAGAAGAGGGTATGTGATAAAAATGCTAATACTGTAGAAATTCTTCTGTCTGTAAAGAAGGGTCAAAGACAAAGTCTACATCAACAGCTGTTAAGAAGGTGGCCCATTGAATCCACCTAGGGTGGAGGGCATCAGCGTTTGGAACACTAGCTTTGGTGACAGCATCTAAGACCAGCACAGGAGTAACGACAATAATGTTTTTTCCTTGTGCAAGCAGCCGTTCTTTAAGTATAGCCATCTGCACTGTAGTCAGTATTTTCTCAGTGGAAGCAAAATGCATTCCCGCATTGGAATATAAATGTGATTTATATGCAATAGCCACTGTTTCACCTTCATTAAAAGTGATGTAAGTAAATCCAATTGCACTTGGCAAAATACAAATGAACAGGTTTGTGGTATTGACTAACCCTGGGCGTAGTTTGCATAGTAGCACTACGCACAGCTACGCAAATTACACTTTGAACTACGCTCAGCAAATTACATAGTGCGTAGCTGTGTGCTTGTCAACACTGTGCAA
Source organism: Calotriton arnoldi (assembly GCA_963921515.1). NCBI lineage: Eukaryota > Metazoa > Chordata > Amphibia > Caudata > Salamandridae > Calotriton > Calotriton arnoldi. The sequence goes on from CAWUFW010007709.1 coordinate 129,184, forward strand.
TAATTGCAAACTGCATCTTGCACAGTGCAAGATATGATAAAATAAGTATCTCTGTCTTTATATGCTAAAATGCATTTAGTTATTTCACAAAAGTAAAAACAATAAAATAACAAGCAGTGAGAGAGGTGATGATTTTGGGATCCTCCCTAACCTAGGGAGAGAACCAAGCAGATGCCTTGAAAACAAAAAGCACATCTTGTTGAATGATTCGGTGGTGGTCCCATCCTCTTAGGACCACCCCAAGCACAGTTATTGGCAAAAAATACAATCCCAACCAAAGGCCCTGCAAAGCATTATGGGACGAGATTAGCAGTGGGCAGTGAATATTATAGTATCCAATATCAAAATAATTCTACAAAGAGCTGCAGTTCAACTAGTCGTTACTAGATGTCCCTCACGAGTCAAATGCAAAAGCATTGAAATTATTATTACATCAAGCTGCAGTTCCACTAGTCGTTATTAGATGTCCCTCACGAGTCAAATGCAAAAGCTTCATGAAAGGGTTTCAATGCTTTTGCATTTGACTCGTGAGGGACATCTAGTAACGACTAGTTGAACTGCAGCTCTTTGTAGAATTATTTTGATATTGGACACTATAATATTCACTGCCCACTGCTAATCTCGTCCCATAATGCTTTGCAGGGCCTTTGGTTGGGATTGTATTTTTGCCCATAACTGTGCTTGGGGTGGTCCTAGGAGGAAGGGACCACCACTGAATCGTTCAGCATGATATGCTCTTTGTGTTCAAGGCATCTGCTTGGTCCTCTCCCTAGGTTAGGGGGGACCCCAAAATCATCACCTCTCTCATTGCCTAAATTTTCATTCTCAAAGTTCACTTTGGTGAATTGGTTATATGCTTTTTAGCATGTAAAATTGCTTTATCAAAGCATTTGTAGGTGTTGATAATTTTGCTGCTACGTGTTTTAGCACAGTTTTTGCACTGTGCTAAGTGCAATTTGCGTAGCGTAGTACTACGCTCAGGGTTAATATTAACACATGTATGTATGAGACGTGTTTCAAGCAAACCAAATTGTAATGATCTCAGTGTATCTGTGTATTCTGATGTCTAACATGTAGAGGAAAAATCAGGGTGTATTAAATCATGAAGTGATTTAATGCTTTGTGCATAGTCAGGGATGCATGTTCTGACAAAATTTAGAAATCCTAGCAGGGACTGCAATTATTTTCAGCGTGTTTAGAGGTTGTAGTCACACACTTTATCAAAAAATGAAGGGAAAGACTCATTCCCTAATTCATAAGTTCATATCCTAGGAAAAGAACACTCAGAAAAACTATATTAGATTTGTTGAAGTTGAACTTATAACCAAGTCCAGCAAATATCAATATAATGCGATCTACCTTGGCCAGTTGGGGATTCAATACGTCATCAGTCAAGTAGAAATCATCTCCGTAGGACAGCGAATCAAGGTCAATATCTTGAAGAATCGATATAATGTGTGCAGCAAATAAACCTGGACTATTTTTATAGCACATTGGGTGTCGTCCATATCGCGTTTGAAAACTGAGTGCACTAAAAGCGATCCTTTCTCAGCTTTCAGCAGCTAGATTGTGGCTGAAAAAAACCATTGCAAATGTCAAACGTGGTTTTATATTTCTTACGGGCTATGGGGCAGATTTACAAGCCCCTTGCAGCACTTTTGCGTCACTTTTCCCATGTTAAAAGTGACGCAAAAGTGGCGCAAGGGGCTTGTAAATCTGCCCCTATATTGTTAACTAGTGTTGTACTGTGTGTGTTTTGCACTGCAAATGTGTGTGCATGATTATTTAAATGTCTGTAGTCCAAGACCACGCAATATGAATTATCTGGATTTAAAACAGGGAAAAGAGGATTATTCATCTGAGAAACACAGGGTTCAATAACTCCCTGGTACTCCAATGGGGAGAGTATTTCTTTAACGAGTGCCTTAGCATCTCATTTAATTGGGTATTGTGGTTGCACTTGTGGGCTGGACCGTAAGAGTCTAACATGATAAGGATCCCAGCTGACATGATTGCGGTAGAGCGCAGGCGCTAGTGCAAGAGCCCGCTCTGCTGCATGGGTTTGTTTGACTTGTTCGGCAAAAGGAGCAGAAAAAGAAGAAAGTATAACATCCTCTCCTTGGGGGGGATGCGTGTACAAACGGAGGGGCCAATCGACTTCCGCCAACAGAATGTCATAAAACAAAGTAACATTTTCCCAGAATACTGCCTTAATGGTGCATTTGCGTCACCTTCTATTTGAATATCTAAATGATACAGTCTATCTGGAGGAGCTACGCTTCTATCCATGGTCTCAAATGTAACAAATGTATCAGTTGGTCTCGCTACCAGAAAACCCTGGAGATTCCTGTACACTATGGTGACTTCTGCTGCGCTGTCAAGGGGAGTCACCGTCAACTCCTGTTCAGGTGAAGGTTTCTCGGAGTCTGTAGCATATTTAACAGGTAAAGCCGCAACATTCTTTTTCTGAAATGGGGCTCTATATTGAGGTGGTTTATCTTCACGTCAGACGAGTGTGGTGTATCACTTTTTGGTTTCACGTACTGCTGGTCAGACGGTTTATGAAAGGAACAAAGAGAACGTAGATAAGGAACCTGATACCTGCCTGGACTCTTGATTTTAGTGTGATCATGAAAATTGTATTGCTTCTCAGAGAACTCCGTGGTGGAGAACCTGCATAAGGTTTAACTTTTTGTTGTTGTTTAGATCTATCCCATGTTTTTTAAACATACTCACTGGCCGGCTTGGCTTCCTTGTCTGTACTAGGTTTGCCAAGATGTGGTTTAGTAGGTCTGGTTCCCAAAATATTGTGTCCTAAGGATGAATATACATCAGCAATTATTATAGGCAACCTGCATTCACGATCGGCTGGTGCGACTGCCACAAGCTGCTTGTGTACAGCCAGAGACGCTGCTTCACCTTTAACATTAGACAGAATCATTGCGGAAACCACAGGAAAATATCCCATTAGTATCATTCCCAAATCCAGAGCAGCACCTGCCCCATGTTCATTCTGTATCTCTTAGAGTACGTCTGGTAAGACAGTGATCAAGGGAGTGTCGTGGCAGAAAACATAGAAAGCTGAAAAAATTGTCCCTCAGGTGTTATAGTCTCCAATGCCGTGAACCATCTAATTGGGTAAGCACATAGTCGAAATTTTGTGCTTGTCTTGTGGTCTTGTAAGAGGAAACACAGCCTCAAGTTGATCAGTCTTTTGGGACCTCTAAAATGGAATTTCCTAATTAATTGTGCGTAATTTGCCCATAACTAAACTAGCATTTACAGGACTGATGGTGGGCACTGTAGGCAACTGAGCTTGCCCTTGCAGGCGAATTCTAGGTGACCCTGCCAACAATGTACGTGAAACAAACTGAGTAAAGAGTATGTATAAGGCAACTAGGCCAGTGTATAAAGCTTGTGATTGCACAAGATTGTGATTAGCTAAATCAGGATAGGGAGTATATCCAGCTAATGCAGGCCAAGTCACCCCCTCATTACTAAGGGGTCCCAAGCGAACAGGTGTAACTACATGGGGGAGGGTGCCAAGGAACCAATTTTGGTTTTCCAAGTAGGTGAGAGGAATCTCAAGAAGCGCATAAGGTCCATATTGATTAGGCACTGGAGGTATATTGTATGTATGGAATGTATTAGTCTTTCCATCAACAGCTGGAAATGTGACCCAAGAATAAGATTTCAACTAGAAAGACCACCCGCATTAGGAGCCCATGTTGTGTTAATGTGCGTAAACAGCTGAACTGCAGTTGACCGGAATGGCTACAGGCTACGCAGCCATCAGAAAGACAGAAATGGATTCAAAGTGGAACACAAACTGGGTTCGAACCTTTTAATATTCAAGCTTGAAAAACCAACAGAGTTAGGTGCTTCCTAAACACTGGAGTATTAATCCCCAACATCACAGACGTCTCTGGGAAAAGGTACAAGGGTTTTGTGGACAAGCACAAGCACTACTCAGGAGACACGCAAATAAGTACCAGACCAAACGAGGGAGGTGCCATGTTACATGGATTCTGCTTAGGAACAGAACAATGCTTGAGACCATAGAACATCAGCATGTAGGGACTGAGCCACCATAACCCATCAGTATCTATGTGTCCGAATCCAACTAGCTTATAGTGCCTCACTTGCCCTCCTAACCATTCCCGAAAGACAAGTTGTTTGAAAATCATCTTTTTGCCCTGTTCACCCCCATTTTTTGCTGAATGATGCTGGTGCTAACTGACTCTGAGTGTACCCTGGGCTCTGCTAATCAGGCCAAGTGCCAGTGTTATGTTTAAATATTTAAATAGGTACATGTAATTGGATACACTTACAATTGGCAATGATGGACTCTGTAAGTCCCTAGTAGATAATAGGGTCAGGAGGAACAATCTGCCAACAAGTCCCTAGTTTATAATAGGGCATGGAGGTTTTGAGGCCAATCAGATTTTCGGCACTTGCATGTGTGCACTGCTCCTTGCTTGATGTCCTTTTAAAAGTAGCCCCGCCTTACTGCCTGTCTTTAAAAGTAAATTCTCACAATGAGTATTGGCACACCCATTAAGTCCCTAGTATATAATAGGGTTAGGGGGTTCAAACTACATATATGTCTGTAGTATATAATAGGGCATGGAAGTTTAAAGGCATAGCAGATTTCCTGCACTGGCATGTCCGCACTGCTGAGTGTCTGCTGTCCGTTTCAAGGCAGCCTTGCTTTGATAACTATATTTAAAAGCAAATTGTCTGCAAATTTGACTTTGGTGGTATGGGCACTTTAAAAGTGTTGATCTACCATATGTTTACATATTAGGCAACACCAAGGTCTCCCCTAGATGTCCCATGGGTTGGGTGGGGCCATGTAACTATAAATAAGCAGGGACCTTATAAAAGATATAATACATGTCCTGGTGAGGGAAAAACTGCCCATGTAATTTTTCTCCATAGGCTAACTTTGCAATATTTTATTTAGGTATAACTATTGCTAGCAAAGGAGTCAAAATGGCACTCAAAGACTTGGCTTTGACTTTGCCCCGGTCAAGCACGACCAGATGTCCCAAAATGGAGCGATAGGCTTTTAAGCACTAGAAAGTGTCAATTATTTAAAAATTCATATCTCCAGTTCCCACCATTGGATTTTTGTTGTTTTGGCATCTATTTGTTCCTAAAAATATAACCTATTTTTATAAATTGGTGTGGGATTTTTTCTGTGTTTGGTGTTTTACTTATTTGGTGTATTGGTGTTTTTAAATGCTTTACACTCCTGTCTCCTAAGTTAGGCCTGACTGCTCACTGCCAGCAACAACATGTTCCGAGTTATATGACAGAATGTGTGTGTTCAAAAACAACAGATAGATTTCTCTATTATGTCTAGGTGCTAGTGTCTGGTCACAGAAAATAACGAGGAGAAATGTTGCTTGACCTTGCCTAGGTTGTTCCGGCTAAATCCGACGAAAAGAACAAAATAAAGAAACATGTGCTGACTATGTGTGAAGATACAATGTGGCACAAAAACAAGCATAATATTTAGTAATGTGTGCAAAGCAAAAGCGGCCTACAATGTGCATACTTAGGCTAACACAGGGAAAATGACAATGGGCAATATAGTAAACACACAACACATCCTTTGGCATCACAGTTGAGAACTCTGAGGACCCCCGACTTGCTTTTCAATGGCGAGCAGTAGGAGTCCATCAGTGAATGGCTGAAACGGACCGGTTAGGGATGGAGACCAAAGTTTTAGTTTTAGTCTTGAAGGAGTCTGTAATTGTCTATGCCCTAATAAGGAATTAACAAAGTGTATAACTGACAGCTACTCTTGGCTCCATGGGATTGATGAGTCCCTAGCTGACATTGCTGGTATCATGATGCAGAAGGAACAACAACACCAGCCTTTTACATCTGACACCAGTAAAGTTGTCAGGCAGTTGGGCGCCATTAATCCATCCATTCAGTCCCTAGAGGCCAGGATCGACTCCTTTGTTTGTTTGAAAGGTTTTATATAGCGCTGGCTAGACCCGGAGGTATCAGAGCGCTTTACATGAGAATCAGACCATAGTTGCAGGTTACATCGTTACAAAGGTTACACAGTTATTAGAGCATAGCTACATAATTACATGTTAGGTCGAGACAAACAATAAGGACATACACGTAAGGGAAAAAGCAGGCAAGGGGAGAGATTCAAGGGGAGAGGGGGTAGGAGCAGGGGAAGTAGACAGAGAATGAAGGGGGAAAGAGGAGGGGGAGGGTGAAAGACACAGCAAGAAAGAAGAGGGGGAGGGTGACGGGGGCACAAACCGGTAGACGCGTAATAGCTGCGTCCAAAGTCCAGTAAACTGTGATCCCAGGGGAAGTGGCATCATTCCCCCATCTCCGTTGCGAGAGGCTCCCTATTACGCAGTGGACTCTCTCAGAGGGGTCTCTGAGACTCCAAGGCCTACCTACTGGATCCTTCCCCACAAAGGGGAGAAGGAGTGCTTAGTCAAAGGGCACAAGGGACAGGGGGCTAGGCGGCGTAGCAGGCAGGGGAGAGATTCAGGGGAGAGGGGATAGGAGCAGAGGAAGTAGACAAAGAATGAAAGAGGGAAAGCGGTAGGGGAGGGTGAGAGACAGAGCATGAAAGAGGAGGGGGAGGGTGAAGGGGGTACAAACCGGTAGACGAATAAAAGCAGCGTCCAAGGTCCGGTAAGCTGTGCTCCCAGGGGAAGTGGTATCATTCCCACATCTCCGCTGCGTGAGGCTCCCTTTACGCAGTTGACTCTCTCAGAGGGGTCTCTGAGACTCCAAGGCCTACCTACTCGATCCTTCCCCAACAAGGGGAGAGGGAGTGCTTTGGTAAGGGGCGCCATACCACATCTCAACTGTGCGTGGTTCCCTTGACACTGTGGACTCTCTCAGAGGGGTCACTGAGACTCCAGAGTATGAATATTGGATCTTTCCCCAACAAGGGGAGAAGGAGTGCTTAGTCAAAGGGCAACAAGGGACAGGGGGCTAGGAGGCGGGTTGGAACTCGCAGGTCAACAGAGGGGGAACAGACGGCAAAAGAAAAAAATCACATTAATTACAAAAAGATAACACATTCAATACCAGGGTAAATTAGCGATCCAGAAAAAGACACAGGATCCGCGAAAGGCAAGGGTCAGGGAGGACAAAGGGAGGGAGACAGCGAGTTGAAGAGTCCCACAAAGAAGAGATACAGATAGCAGAAAAGGAAATGTATACGTTGTAGAGTCACTTAGGAGAGAGATGCAAACGGGAAGGCTCAGAATCACAAAATAGTGATATTAAATACAAAGAACTACTGCGTATACTAGTGGTTAGAGTTATAACTACGCAAATAGTAAATTCACTCAGGGTTCCATTTTCACATCGATCAGGCTAAAAACTATTGAATATTACATATCTACAGGGTGAACAGAGAAATAAGACATCCAAGGGGGTAGAGAGAGGGAGGGGAGGGAGGGAGATGAGATAGGTGATAGGAGAGACGGGGGCCTAGGGGGGAGAAAGAGATAGATAAGGCAGTCCAGCCGAGGAGCAATGTCTGAGGGTCGGCAGGATAAAGTTCAACGGACCGAGGGAGAGGACAAGAAACAACAAAATAGTGGCTCTGTGTCGCGAAGGACATTCGTGATCAGCCATTTTGAGCCGTTAGTTCCCAGACACATCAAAGTTATAGTTATCAGAATTGAGACTTACAGTCTCCGCCATCTAGTTATGCGCTGTCGCGCAGTGACAATCCCAAAGCAGTACTTGTAAAAATATTTTTTTGCTGGCTCAGGTTCCTGAAAAGGCCAGGACCAGGGAGAATCTGGGGCTGCTGCACAGACCAGTGCGCTGGGGGTTCCTGGGGTCGCAATGTGGACCTCAATGTTGCCGTGGTCTAATGGACTCCGTGGTCTAGTGGACTCCTTCATAACATCAACGAGTGTGCTCAATAGCAATGTTGTTGCTTTGTTGGCTGACCAGAAAACCCTTGTCAGGGACCACAATGCTGCCTTGCCTACATTCACAAATTTTGTTGGGAACATGGGAGTTACATCTTCTGCCTGTGATGTGTATGTGCCTGAGGCTAGTAACATCTCTCAGCTGCTTTCCATTCAGACAGCTCAACTTCCAGGGTAGGCAGAACATGCATCAGATAAGGAAGATGTAAAATTCTCCAGTTTCCAATGAAGAACATCCCAATAAACATTTGTGAATGCCCCCTGTCCAGTTTTCCTATCTGTCCTGTGTAGGACATCATGCCAACCTCTTTGGAACCCAGGACTGTACTCTTTGTTTGAGTAGTAATTTATTTTGCCCACTTGTGCCCCTAAATACAATGCAACACTTAATAATGGCAATTTTTTCATCCTCATTGATCTCACTACAGACATGTAAGTGTGTTGTAACTTGTGTAAACTAATGTATTTTTACACACAATACCTAATGATTTTACATATGTGTTTGTAAAATGTTCTAAACATTAACATGTTGTAGTGTGAGGATAGGAACATCTGGAAGAAAATAAATATGATTTTAGAAAGCATTATGAGATTTGGATGGCTGTTCCTCAAATGTCTATAAACATAATGTAACCATAACACCCAATGTCACATTTTTTAAGCTGAAGAGTGAGCTCAACTTAATTGCACATGCTGTCTTTGTATGTGCACCCACACCAATTACATCTATTGCAATGTTATGATGAGCAATATATATCTTGTCAATGTAATGCCAGAGTGTATCAGCAAGATGCATTTTCTTGATACACACAGTGAGAAGGTTCTTGTAAAGTACACACAAACGTACCACCTATAAATGGGATATGTGAGGCATTTGAGGACAACAATGTAAAAACATCAACATAAATGTTGCAATGTAAAGATTACAACATCATTCTGAAATGTGAAAACATCACTGCTCACACAAAAGATAATCAACAATACATGACTGTGGATGGTTGTAACAATACTAGCCAAATATTCATGCCCATCGTCCTCATAGATTTGCATTGTACTTGTGGCACAGAAGAAAGCACAACGGCAAACTAATACCGTAAACAACAGTAACAAAGACATTCAAGTGCACCTTGCCTCACCCTGTCAATAATGATAAGTGTTATGTAATGCAACACAGCCCAAAATAGCCAACATAAGTTACTCTGCCCCAGATAGGCCTCACATGTGTTGAGTGTGAGTGCATCCACATATTAGATCATCTGCACATACAAGTTTTGAATAAGTGGAAGACCAGTGAACCTGTATTACTGCCTCCCCAGGGGACGGTTACATGGAAGACATATATAAAAAAAATATTGTCAGCTTTTTCTAAGTGAGCTGCATGATGTGCAAATTTCAACTATGATGGACATTGTCCAGGCAGATGTTACTTCATTCGCAATTATAATCCACCCAACAATGCAGCCCCCCTTGTACAATGGCGTAAGGGTGCTTGCGTTAGTGCTATGCAGCAGTTTAGGTTACAGCACAGGCAGGAAGCAGCATTCTATGATAAAAGGTCAAATTAAACACTTACCTGCTCACTCCCTTTCACACAGGGTGCTACATTAAGGAAACTACCTGTGCTGTGCTGTGTGTAAAATTGAATTCTGATCCTGACTTACAGGGCCCGATTCACAAAAGTAAACGTGGACCAAAAGTCTAAGTTAACGACTTTCGGCATTCACAAAGGTAAGTTACAAGTAGTATCTTTACATCTATCCGGGGGGAGTCTCCACACCTGGAGTAGAGTCTCCACACCCAGAGTTGAATCTTTGTACTCAGGGCAGAGATTCCGCCACAAGTGCAGAAACTCTGCCCGAGTGCAGACTAAAAGATACTACTCGTAACTTACCTTTGTGAATACTGGTCTAAGTCTAAAATTATGAATCGTGCCCACAGTGTCTAAAGTATGGAAATGGTTCCATACATAACTAAAATGTGAGGAAGATTTACCGTTGTCCAGAGGCCTCTGACAATGCAACATATACCTACAATCTACTCAGGACAATTTGTACATCATGTATGCACCTAACACAATAGTACCAACTCATGACAAATAAATAGTATCCAACTTGAGAAAAATGAATAATCTATTAATTAGGAAAAAGAATGATCTAAAACCACTAACAAACATCCCCCAACCCCTCATAATACACACAGCTCAGTACTATACAAACATCAACTACATCTTAGACATATACTTACGACACATAGAAGTCCAAATAAATATATATATATATTTTTTCTTTTCTTTTTAAATATTTTTCCTAAACACAAAACATTAATGCCCACCCACTTACAAGCCTACCATAATAAAAATTCACTAAAAACTACTACCTCAAAACTACTTATTTTTTTAATTATCTAAATCTTACCTAAACTATACCTACATTAAACCCTGAGTATAACTATGACCAATAAAAAATAGATTTACAGCTATTAAAAATCAGGGAAGGGTATGTTCCAAGGGAAAGTCAGACCTGTGCTGAAGCCCGATCCAGTGCCTCCTGGCATGCCATTAAAATGTCTTGGTTGCTGACTTGCTCTTTTTCAATGCCAGCAATCCTCCTGTTCATTCTCTGCATCTGTCGGCTGAGCAACAAGTTGAAATTGGAGGGTGCAGCATGTCAGCCCCTCTTTTACCCTGTGCCTGCCAGCTGTTGTCCCCATGAGGGTCCAGGAGTGGCCTGTGTGCTGCCCTGCAGCTGATTGTCACCCTGAGATCCTGTTGCCACAGGGGTCTTCTGTGACATGGACCTGGTACCTGATCCACAAATGCCTGTAGCTTTCGCCTTCTTGTTGATGCTGCCCATTTTTCCTAATCCATGGGCAATCTTACAAATGTGCCCATCGTAGTAAAAGGTTTTGGCCATGTCTGCTGAAATGTTAGCTAGGGAGTAATTGTAAACTCATATTAGGTCAAGTTGCATATGTACAGCACGTTTTCAAAAATTTGCCTGATATGCTTATGCAATCATAAGTGCCAGTCCACACCTACACCAAATCTTGGGATAGATATATATACAATATACCTTTAGTACAATGACATCTCCTAATAAAATATTTCAAACTGAACCAAGTAAGGTCAGTGCAGGTGTACAATATATCAGTTAGTCAGTCATAAAACTTTATTCAATTTGAAAAAGTCCCAAAAAGGGACAAATTGCAAACATATTACACACATAGTTCATTTCATAAGGCAAACAAGTAAAAACCTTTAAAGTCTCAGGGGGATATTAGCAACAACTTGCGATAATTATCGCAAACCGCGCTTAGCACGTTTTTTTTTATCGCCGCGTATCGCTGGATTTTATCGCGTAGATAACATGCTATTAGCAACGTTTATCTCCAATGCGATAAAATATCCAGCGTTAGCGGTGAAATGAGTGAATATCGCTGGAAATCCAGCGATATTCACGCATTAACGCCATGGGGGACTTAGCCTGACAATCCACCTCCCATACAACAAACAGGTAAGTCATGTTTTTAGCAGGTGTTAAATTCTAGCGATATTCGCGCTTAGCGCGAATTTTTTTATCGCTTCGCCTGCGTTGCTAATAGGGGGAAGTTGTGTTAGCGACTGTTTTCGGTCGCTTTTAGTTGGGAACGCCTACCTTGCATGTCATTAGCGATAATTATCGCTGGCATGCAAGGCGATGGGAAAACGGGCCGCTATCGCCAGAAAGCTGTCGCTAACGCGGCGATAAAGCCCTTGCTAATATGCCCCCAGATCTATAAAACATGGGTTAAAAATGTCATTGACAATGGAAAATCCCAAAGCCAAGACCAAAACCCGCCCCAATTAACAATATATTTTCCTGATGTTGACTGACCGTCTGACAAAACTGATCATATCATGGCAAAATTCTGGCAAGTCCGGGTGCTGTAAAAATGTAATCCCTTCCTGAAAAGAACTGAAACACCATAAGCACAGAAGAGGAAGTAGAAAACGTGTTCTCACTGATTTATAAAGTACGCAAAACAGCAAAAACATAGCTGCCAAGATTTCAGATTGCAATGTGTGACATTTCCATAATTTCAGTGCAATTATGAGTGACATTTCAACGACTATGAGTGACACTTTCTCGCAAGCAAAATCAAGCAATGACGACGAGGGAAACATATATCAGAAAGTACACCCATTTGAGCAATGAGATGATCTTTAGAATCTCGTGTTCAAACACAAGTAGTTAAGCTAATAGGGACGTGCATTATAACAAATACAAGCCCAATTCCACCTTGTAGGGGGAAAAGTGATGAGGCGGATGAGATATTACAAGGACCATGGCACTGTGAACATCTGAAAGTAGAGATTCATGTGAGTGGGCAGGATTTCTTTATATAGGAAGAAGGACTCCTATGACAGAACATGTAAGCAAATAATGCTGAATCGGTAGTAAGCAACATCATAAATATGACCATAGTTCTTTTACACTCTAGGTACACGACTGTAAAAACCGTTTTATATGAGTAGTAGATGGCCTCGTGTGTCATTGAGCATAGTACTCTCCAGTAACCTTATGCACATTTCATGCCATCTAATTAAACAGTCAACAAAAAGTCATTTTATCACCAAAAGCCAGTATTTTTTACCCTCATTTGTACACACTTTAACTGTAATTATAAGAAGAAAGATTTTAAAAATATTTTCGCGCTGCATTAATGATCCTTGACTGATAAAGTAAACAAAGACAGAAAAGCCATGCTAAAAATAAATTCAGATGATTCATACATTTCAATAGATCCGATTCTGATGAGAGACACCCGACTATTAAAGACAAAAATTTCTTTATTTTGGCTGTCTCCCGCCTGAAATGTGGAAACTGTAATCTCAAATTACAACACACCAGATATTGATGCAGCCCACTACAATAGCATACTGGCATGGAACCCAAATCATTCGTACATCAAAACAGCTCTCCTTACATGTATATTTTGCCACAAGGCAGAATGCCAACGGAAACAAACAAAAATTGAGTAAGTGTTGCTATACACACTTACAAGTGTCAACTTCAGGCTGTCCCTCCTTGTTGGTGGTTTGACCGTGTTTGGCACGCTGCAGACAGCCCAGAAGACGCTCTCTTTGAGCCCTGCAGCCCTATTCTAATATCAGTCGACCTGGACCTGGACCTTTGTATCATTTTCAAAGGGCCTGAGGCCCGAGAAGGAGGCGTTCAATGTGCGTGACTCCTGAGGGTCAGGGAGGAGCTGTGCTGCTCCATGTGCTTCTGAAACAGCCTGCCTCAGTGCAAGTATATGTTCCCCTCGACCCCCACATGGAGGGCAGGTGAATATTATCAAGCTATCTGGCCAGGGTGCCCGAGGCACCACAATCCACCTGAATGGAAAGGCTGCTGAAGCAGGCAGACAGTGCAGGGCCTGCAGGAGTTTCCCAGCCTCAGTGCCAGTGAGTGTTACCTCTATGGCCATGCGTGGAGGAGGGGCTACTCTGGCAACAGTGGGTTGGGCCTGCCGTTTTCCACAAATGTTTCGTAGGTGACCTGAGGGCTCAGGAAAAGTTACCTATCATTAAGGAACGTGGTGGTGGGATATATTATTAAACCTGGTTACCTGCCATAGCTCGGAGGAGGAGATAAAGAAAGACAACCCCAGAAAGGCCAGAAAGCGCTAAGGAGGCATGGCACTAATGTGCCAGCAGCGCCCTTCCGTCTTGATAGCCCTTTCCCAAAGGCCATCTCGGTCCAGCAAGTATTAAGCAGCTCAGCTGGCAGCCCTCAGTAAGTAACTTTGCGCTGCCTACCTGCCTGTGCAACTCGACTTTGCTTTATTATAATAGTTAGCAGCTGCGGCTCCGGCTGTAGTGGTTGACAGGCATTGGCGCTATTATTCGTGACTAACCATTTCAGTGCGATGATGCGGACCACCACACTAAAATGCGTTAGTCTAATGCCTGATGCGTGGTACTTGGCAGGGCTGCAAGAAGTGCATTGTGCTTTGGCTTGACAAATTATCATAAGGGTAGAGAGGGAGAATCTCAAACCATGCCCCTTTTTGTGGAAAAGCTCAAAGAAATGCAATGACCCCTGACAGGGCCTAGTTGAGTAAAACCTATATTGGGTATTTTCTATATAGGAGAGGTAGAATTCCAACTCATGGCTGTCGTGTAGTTCCTATATTACCCATACAGGACCTGCGCGTTCGGATAACATAAACTGTGGGTTTGGTGGCAGACTGATTCTGAGCACCCCCACCGAGAAATGTTAGCCTGTTTGCATAAGCTAGCTCACAGTGCCACTAGTGTCTCCTCTTATCGGGGAGAGAATAGTTTCTGGCAACCGCAGAACATGACAACCCTGATCCCTCAGGATCGTGGAAACAATATACTACTTTTCGCTCAGTCACTCGTGCTTACTTATCATGTCTCAGAGAATTACACAGAAGAAACAGTCGGGCATGTTACAATAAGTATTTATTGCACAGTCGTTCTTCTAGTGTAAAATAGATGTGCTGCAATAATTGTTAGACAGTAGCAGAGATATATAATCAGCAGTATAGTGAATATAAATGGATAGTACAGTTCTGCCATTTTGTAACTATTATGAATGCATACATGGATATAAAATGCATGATAAAAGAAAACGTGTACTCCTACGATGCCTGTCTAGATGTACCTAAGTGTACCTAGCATGTGAGTAGGTGCGAAGCCAAGAATCCCTCTAGGATTTAATTAAACCCCATTACCTGAAGTGTGAGAATATAGGAGCCCTTCTTGGTCACAAGTTGGACACCCCGCGAGGGATGTTAAGACCACTGTCAGCTGGAGCATCTGCATGCAGGAGCCTCAGCGTATCTGGTCAGTGTGTCGGCCTGGAAGTCTCGGTTCCCTCTAACCAACACTAGCAAGAGGTGCTGTATTTATACAGAAAGTATCTAGGGTTCCTTTGTCCCTTGTTGCTTGTATTAGCCATTGTTGGATGTGAGGATGATGTATGGGATGAACCGTACACGTAGATATGGGAGGAAGGTGGTGTAGCCCCAGCCTGGTTTCTAAGAACCCTTATGAATATTCATTCATACTGTGTGAGTCTATTGATGGAGTTATAGGACTCTATTGTTTAGGAAAAACCCTCCTTCTGCACCCAGGACTAGAACTAGGTAAAGGTTCAATCCTAAAAGGCTCGTTACAGTGTAGTGTAGGGGAGGTAATGTAGGTGAAGGGGTATGATGTTACCCAGGCCTATATTAGGGTACCTTTATGAAACATAACATTCACTCCTCTTCCGAACAGTCAATAATGATAAAATGCTAGCGAACTACTATTTTAACTAGGTAGCAGCGCATAAAAATATCAGTGAGCCACGTAAAAACAGATTTCTAAAACATTAAAAACATTTAAAAATAGTCTAAGAGGTGAAAATTCTACTGAAAATCAGTTGTTTTGAAAATGTTATTTAAGCCAAAGTCCTAGATGAGTTCGTTTATATAGGTTGAACCACTATAAGCGTCAGGAGGCCATGCTTTTCAGCGAAAGTGTCAATTTTAAAGGAAATGTTCCAAATTTAGTTGAGTTTTGGAGAAAAAGAACAAACTGAATTCTTTCCCAGCACACAATGAGCCAATTTTAGATTAAGTGTCCTGGCTGGGAGACGCAACATTGTCGTTGCTTGCTGCTGCAGGAGACGGTCCTTGTAACACCTCGCAAAGTATGTCAATGAAGCACAGATGGTATTCAGCACTGCCAACAGCTGGTGTAGAGGCAGCAGGTGCTGTAGTCGATACCTGGGTGCTAGTGGTGCTAGTGGTGGAGCTGATGCTCAACCCAGTTGTAAAAGCACCTGCGGATTCTCGAGGAATGCAGCCATCAATATGGGAATATGCTGGGGACATTGCCGAGCATGGGCCCTCAGGGGTTCCAGCCGGGTATTCAAGTCCGCAGGCGTGTCCATTGCAAGTGTCAGACAGAGGTCCAACACGCATTTGTCACCGCAAAACAGGCATCGAAGAAGAGGTAAGATGCAGTCCATCCAGACTGGTCTAAACGATAGGAACCAAGAGGCGCTTAGTTCTCTTAGGCGAGGTGTGCCCAGATGTTGTACCATGCGCTCACGGTACTTGCGCTCCAAGAGTGCTTTTGCCATTTCGTTGGTTATTGGGCCGTCCATTGCGGAGCAGAAAAATGACCATCAGGATTCCTGCGATGGAAAGCATGATCAGCGGAAGACCTCCAAAAACGCTTCCCAATACGGAGTGTATAAAATTCGGGATAACTCCGAGGATTGTCTGGAAGGTGCTTAGAAATCCTGACCCTATGGTCTTAAATAGGTGCACAATACCACTCATATCAGATATATTAAAGATACGACCCACCATTTCTGCGAAATGAATGGGGCAGTTTGTACGTATAAGTGCCTGTATCTCGGTCGAGGTCCTTGCGATTTGAAGATCAAAGGTCACTCGAGCGGAGAATAAGGGTACTGTTTGCTGCAAAAGCATGGCTTTCAGTCTGCTCAAAGTATCAAAGATTGCAGTATCAAGCTCAATAACATAACAGAACGTAACTGAGAATGCCCGTGTTGTAATATGGCTAAATCCTGTTCCAGCATGTCTATAGCAGAAGATACAATGTTGCCTAAGGAATATATCCTGGAGGTCAAAGTTGTTAACCCGTTGTCTACCACTGCTAGAGATTTCTCCAAGTTAATATGGTCTATTTTCCGTATCCTCTCTGCGGCATCTTGTTGGGATATTTTCCAGTTCCTTATTATAGGCAGCATAAATGCCAGCATATATGAAACGTTTCTGACGAGGTTTCCTGGGACCTAGTAAAAATCCCTAAGATCCATGTTTTGTGTGAGTAAGGTCAAGTGTTGTTTCACTTCTGTGAGTGTTGAGGTCTCTAGCCAATCAAGGCACAACTTCCCAACACTGTAGGACGTCACAACCCCTGGATGTTCTCTTTGTACATAACGTGGGTCTGGCCTGTGGATATTGAGCCCTTCGGTTATACCGCAGAATCTTTTCTGACATGTGTTCATGTCTAAGGGCCAAACCACCCATTTTTTCCAATCAGGGTCTGTTCTATTGTACTGTAAAATGTAATCTATTGTTGCCCCATCTTGTGAAGTTAAATTTTGCCACCCCTCCATCTGTGATGGTGTTGGAAACCGAGGTGTGTTCAGGTCCTTGTTTTTGGCTAGTCCAAGACAGGACGTCTGTTGCACAGTGTCATTTAGGAATATCATCTGCTGTGGAAAGCTGTGGAATGAGGCATGCTCTAAATAGCGCTTCTGTTCCCTGGATTTGCCAGTCTCTAGAACCCCAGACTGATTTTAAGTCTATTGTGTCCTTCCATAGGTCAAAACCCTGTTCAGATGATTGGGCAATAAAGGAAGCAGAGTATATCTGTTTGGTGTTTGTTAACATAATTTTCAGTGCCGATGTCAGTGTAACCTTATAATAATATGAGGTCGGGTCAGTGGTGTTAAAACCTGAAAAATATGCAAATTTTAGTGCAAATGTATGCAAACTACTTTTTGATGGTGTAGGGCAATGTTCCCACTGGTGGTACTCAAAAACATTTCTAGGCGAAATAGATTTGTGTAGGAAATGATGACCATAATGTTGGTAACAGTACAAAGTGTCATAGTCTGAATTACCTTCTAACATTTCAGTGTTCGGAAATGCAGCAGTTTTTTCTAAATCAGACAACATGTTATTAACAGTTTCAGAGTCCCAATCATCAGAAAATGTACTGGAGGTAATGATATCACTTTGTGAAATTTTAAATACATGTGAAAGTTTTAAAAGTTCAGTCGGACCGAATATATCAAAATCAACTTTGTCCCAGACTGCTGTGATGTTCACTGTTGACACATCTCTTTGTTCACGATGTGAAGATTGATGTGGTTTTAAAATCAAATTAACTTTTTGGGCTGTGTAGCTTTGTTGAAGGTATCGTCCATTAATAAGCATGCTAAAAGTTATAACTAAGCCTAGCCATAAAAGAAAAAATAGTATCCCAGTAATTACCCAGAGTTCTAACCAAGGCGATACCAGGTAAGTCTTTTTGAGAAAGTTTAGAACGTTTTTAACTTGCTGCTTGCATGAACTTTGGGCTGGCGTAGTTTTTGGTTCACTTGGATCCAAGGAAAACGTATCAAAGTTCATGAAGTAGCCAGAAGCAGTTTAATCAATTGTAGGAATTGCATCGGGATTTGTTGAAATCGCATTTTGCTCTCGTCGAGGCATGTTGACGTAGACATCTGTATTTGGTCTAATTGCCACTTGTGTGTTGTTTTGAATTGAGTTTTCAAGTTGAACTTCTGGTTCAAGGAGAACGAGTGTGTTATGCCCTGCATAGTTATTCTATGTTCTACATTTCACCTATTCTTCCTGCTGCTCAGCCAGTGTGCATGTTTACTGTAGAGTGTTGGGAATGCAGTGATGCACGGAATGTTGTGTGTCTGTGTGAGTGAGGAATGACAGTTAGAGAGAGAGGGGCTGAGCAGCAGGCAGGCTGCTCCTGGTGGGGTTTGCTACTACAAGGTGTTTCCTACTACCTGGAAATAATGGCTTGACTACTGGTTAATCTACTTATACTTCACCTGTTACCTGGACTACCTGTCTGTTGTACTTACCAACCATCTGGATGTACTTGAACCGACTACTGATTAAAGGTACATGTTAAATCTACTTGGCTACCAGCGTCTACTTTCTACCACAGACCACAACATATTTTGGCGACGAGCGAGTTGGAGACTTTCCCACGTGCTTAATTTTCTCCACAATTGAACAAGAAAGCAAAAGATGACATCTGTAACCAGTCCACAGGGTGAGAAGGAGCCACAAGCCCTACAGTCAACCATGAAACAACGCTACAACAAGCATACAAGAGGCAACACGACAAGCATCACAAGAGGAGTTATCGCAACAAAAGAGTCTAGTACAGCATACTCAGTAACCCCACCAGTGTCCTGGACAACGGACAGCCCCAACGTAAGCATGCTGTACTGTGTGTGTACTGGTATGCTGCACATGTCATGATATGTCCAGCGCAAAGTCTGTCTGCTACTGGATGTGACAGTTATTTTGGAGGAGCCAGGAAAAGGACTTTAAGTGCCACAAGTATCCACTATGTGTGTAGAGATCTCTGCAGTTGGGTTCACACATTGATTTGGATTTCAAAACGTGCACTGTGGTGGGCATTCTCAGCGTGGAGAATTCACACGAAGCACAGCTGAAGATGTGACACGGAGCCCCTTTGGCAAGCTTTGGTTATTCCAAGTTTCTCCCTGACAGTGGCTAATGGCGTGGTGACAAGATGTGGTGCATTCTTGGCGCATCTCAGATGCAGTGTCACAGGGAGCAGAGTCGGGTGAGACACATTTTTGTCATTAATTGTTGGTCTATTTTGAGACCTGATGTCTTTGGGGACTTTGCAACTGTCATTTTGAATTTAAAAATGAGGCACGAGTCTTCAGTAGCGCGAGGAGGCTTACCTTCGTGTGAGTCTCTCGCGCTGTTCCTCTTTGCAATTGTGACGTTCCAGGAAGCACCGTGTTTGCCCATCAACGTTGTGAGGCACTGGCGTGCCGTGAGCCAGCCGGCACGGCGTGGGATAGCGTGGCACCATCTTGGGGTTGGCAATCGTCTACTTGATTTGCTGGTACATGGAGCGTCATTCTGCCAACCACGTAATTTTGCCAACCACGTTTTTTTTTATACGTGCGCTGCATCTTCAATACAGTTATTTGAAGCAGGAAGATTGTCAAGAAGGTTGTGTTTGACCGGAGTGAGCATGCTGCTGCTTCTTGTTTTCCTCCAGCCCAAGAGGTTTTCACATGATCCCGGTGATTGGTTAGATTATCTGCCAGAGGACTGAGGATGCTGTTTTGGACACTGGCGGTGAGTGGAAGAGTGTTTTGCAATTAACTACCATCCGGTGGCCGAATCAGTTTGTTTTCTTGCTTTCTTACACATGGACAGTAAGAAAGATTGACATGAAGTTGTTCTCTTGTTCGGAAGTGGCAGAACGCGCATGAGAGATTTTAAGGAGCAGCAGTCATTTTCAACACGAACTGTGACTTGTTTTTTTTGCTCTTGTTCAGCGTGAAAATGTTCAAAGCTGTGGTCATGATTTTTCACTATTTTCTGCCCAGTGTTGTGCTGCCATCTACTGCCAAGTTGAAATAGGACGTTTATATAGTACAGATGAATTTTTCAGTCCACGTCTGCTTCTTACTTCGAACCTATATCTAGCACGATCCGGGTGAGAGATCGCTCACCGGCGCAGTTTCTGGTTTTCCTTTTTCCCTACAGAAATAGTGTTCCCTGGCTAGTACAATGTATTTGTATTGTAGAGTATCCATGCTTGAGGGATTTATGCTTACAATTTATATGTGTGCCAGCTTCCACAGTTTAGGCTTTGTTTCCCAAAGGACGTCCTTGTCTAGTGTATTTTAGTGGGTAGCTGTACTACATTATTCCTTACACCAGGGATGGGCATGTGTTTGGGTATGATCCCCTTTCGCATTAAGCGTTACACGCGGCCCCTATGCAGGGGTGGGTATTATGAGTTTCTTTCTAATTAAGCGTCACACGCGGCCCCTACTCAGGGGTGGGTGCATGGGTGTTTTTCACATTCACAGACTTGTTCTATATGGTAACCCTGAGACGGGGTATGTTTATCGGGTCTCCGCCGATTAACATAACAGGTAACCCTTACACTGGGTTGGTTTTAGTCATGGGTACGATTCCCATTTACAGTTGTTTGTTTGGTAACTCCTACGCGGGGTATGTTTTGGGGATTTCTCCAAACAACCTTTCAGGTAACCCTTACACTGGGTTGGTTTTAGTCATGGGTACGATTCCCATTTACAGTTGTTTGTTTGGTAACCCCTACGCGGGGTATGTTTTGGGTATTTCTCCAATCAACATTTCATGTAACCCTTACACGGGGTGGGTTTTGGGTTTATGGGTACGGTTCCCCTACACAGGGTGTATTTACATGGTTTATGGTCCCATATACATGTATAAAGTCTTACTGGACTTTATGGGTCACAGTCCCTAGTGTTAGTACCTCTTATGAGGGGTGAAAGTTTGGTTTTTAGCTCCACTTTCACAGCAAATGTAAGTTTCCTTACGTGAGGAATCTTGTCTATTGATTTGTTCCCTTTCAGAAGGGATTGTAGTTGCGGGTTTGTTTTTGCTCTCTGCAATTTACAAAGAACTTTGTTCATTATATTTATTGGGAGAGGATGGGTCATTTTACTCCATTGTTGTTCGTAAACCATCCATTCTCTCTGTTTTGAATAGCTCTGACCCTCCCGTGATGTTTACTTTATTTCACATCCCTGGGTTTTGAACTATTTCTTGCATTTGTACATTTTTGTGTATAGTTCTTCTATTGCAGTATTGTTACTCTTTTGTTGTTCATTTTAAAAGGAAAGGGATGTGTTATGCCCTGCATAGTTATTCTATGTTCTACATTTCACCTATTCTTCCTGCTGCTCAGCCAGTGTGCATGTTTACTGTAGAGTGTTGGGAATGCAGTGATGCACGGAATGTTGGGTGTCTGTGTGAGTGAGGAATGACAGTTAGAGAGAGAGGGGCTGAGCAGCAGGCAGGCTGCTCCTGGTGGGGTTTGCTACTACAAGGTGTTTCCTACTACCTGGAAATAATGGCTTGACTACTGGTTAATCTACTTATACTTCACCTGTTACCTGGACTACCTGTCTGTTGTACTTACCAACCATCTGGATGTACTTGAACCGACTACTGATTAAAGTTACATGTTAAATCTACTTGGCTACCAGCGTCTACTTTCTACCACAGACCACAACAGAGTTCCATAGCATTGATGCTTAGTCCTTCTTTCCGCACAGGAGGCTCTTCAAACGTGATGAGTCTTTCTGTTTGAACTTCTTGGATGGTAGCTAGAGGAGGGCGTCTGCTACTGTGGAGTCCACGAGGCCTTCTGTTCAGTATCGGCCACATAGTGTGGTTTGATTAAGTCGATTGAGACAAATCTTTTCTCCTTTTTTCCGGCAAGAGGCGGCAAAAGTACAGTTCTTGTTCCTTGAACTGCTAGGACAGGAACAGGCTTTCTGTATGATTGTCCAAATTCTTTTTGGTCCGCTACTTTCTCTCTGACCAGATCCCCGGCTTTTGGGATCCAGACAGGTCTTGCCGTGACTGCCTTGACTTCCCCAGTGGCAGTCTGTTTTAAATGGACGTTGCTTTGTTGTGTCCTGGATTCATTTAGATCCTGTAAAACAGCCAAACAATCATGGATATCAAATGGTTTCTTATCCGCCACTGCGCCTTCACAATCAAGATCAGGTACCCACATTCTTGTCCCAAATAGGACCGCATATGGAGTGACACCCCCTAGAGAACTTCTTGGCTGGTTATTGAGTGCCCTTTGTACCTCATATAGGTGATTGACCCAACTACCGCTCTTGCCTAATACCCTAGCTGTTAAAGATTGCTTTAAGTCCTGGTTTTTCCTCTCCACAACCAAATTACCCTCAGGATGGTACGGAGAGGAGTACCGCAATGCTACGCCCATACCTTTCATGGCCTCTTTGTAAGCCCGAGAGCTAAACGCCGGGCCACGGTCAGAATGTAACGTGCCAACTGCGTATATCCCTATTAAGACTCGCAAATCTTTGATAACAGTTCGAGCGTCAGCCGAGTGCTGAGGCCAAACCCATAGGAATCTTGAGCAGGAATCCACTGCAACCATGATATACTTGTAAGCCCCATCAGATTGTAAGGGGCCGCAGTGGTCCAGATACACACAAGCGAGAGGTTTGTCTGATTTTAATAGCGGTGTCTGCGCCGGGCGTGTTATGGTGGACCCTTTCATCTGTTGGCAGATGTCACATTTCAAGACATAGTCTTTAGTTTGTTTTGTTAGACCTGGCCACCAATAGCGCTGTTTCAGCAATGAAATAGTCGCTGTAATGCCTGTATGTGCAGAGCCCAAACCCTCGTGTGCAGCAATAATTAAACCTTGCCTACGATCCATATTTGGTATTACTCTATCCCCCACTCAAGGAATCTGAGCATATGGAATGTTGTTTGCATCTAACTTGTAGGAGTACTTGAGTGGAAATTTCTTTGGTACTGCACCGCTGTTTTTGCTTGAAGCAATAATAGCCACCATAATCTCAACATCTATCCTCGTTTTTGAACGAGTGATTGCAGCTACGGAAGCCATTCGTACAGCCCCCTTTGCGGCTTCATCAGCCAATGAATTCCCTTCAACGTGAACGCCATCACGTTGATGACTCAGTGTGTGTATCACGTGAGCCCTTGGTAGGTCATTTTTCAATTCCACTACCTGTTCAAATAGCATTTTATGCTTAATTGTGCCACCTTTCGTGTCCTTAAACCTGTTTAGTTCCCAATGATGTAGATACTCATTGTATGACTGCACACAGTAAAAGGAATCACACACAATTAGTGTGGGAATTCATGATCCATATTAACAAGTGCCAGTATCAGTGCTTTTAACTCTGCCAACTGAGCCGTGCAGTCTCCTAGAGATTGTGTTTTGGTGCAACTCGGAGGGAACTTTCCACCTCCCATGAGACCTTTAACGATAGCACATGCCGCGCTGTATTGTTGCTTACTCCCTATGGCCGGTTGAGCTGATCCATCCGTGTAAATAATATATTCATACTGATCGAGAGGCAATATTTCATTTGGTAGAGGATATTCTTGTTCGTATTGCAGAAATGCCGGTGGTTTTAGACTTGGATCAAATCTGTATTCAACGTCTATTGCAGTAAGAGAATTAGCCCATTGTATCCATCTTGGATGTAAGGCTTTTGCGTTTGGAATGCTTGCCTTTGTAACAGCTTCTAAAGCTGCTACTGGGGTTACGAGAATTATGCGTTTCCCCTGAGCCAGTGCTCTTTCTCTTGCTATAGGCGGTCTGAACTGCTGTCAGGATTTTTTCTGTTGAAGTGAAACGCATTTCTGCGCTTGTGTACAGGTGTGATTTGTAAGCGATTGGTACGGTTTCGCCTTCATTGAAGGCTAAGTAAGTGTAACCGCATTGACCCGCTATTATTCGGATCACTAAGTTGCGTACATTTACGCGTGTCAGTAAGTGTTCGGAAGCTATCATGTCTTCTTGTAGTGAACGTACGATGTTTTTGTGTTCCTGTGTCCAGTGTCTGACTGAAAAGTCAGGTTTGATTAAGTCATAGAAAGGTTTTACTCTTTCTGCGTAATCTAAAATGTATGTTCTGCCGAAATTTAGGAATCCCAGTATTGATTGTAGATTTTTTAATGATTTTGGTGGTTGAAGCAGCGCTCACTTTTCTAAAAAGTTAGCTGCCAGGCTTTTCACTTCAATTGAAAGCTCATATCCTAAAAATAGGACATTGGGGTAGGCTATTTTTGATTTCTTAAAATTAAATTTGTAGCCCTCAGAGGTGAATCCCATAATAATCGTGCTCACCCTGGTAAAGTGCCTTTTTAAGTCATCGTCCATCAGATAAATATCATCCACAAAGGACAATGCTTCTTCATCAAAATTTTGGAGTAACTCAGTTACTCTTGCTAAGAAAACCCCCAGGCTGTTCCTATACCCCTGGGGGAGGCGACAAAATTGTCTCTGGGACCCCAACGCAGAGAATGCGGTCAAATACCTGCTTTCAGGTGCTATATTTTGGCAGAAGAATCCATTTGAGATATCTAGTGTAGTTTGGTACTTTTTCCGCACAATGTTATTCATTAATGCAGCACTGTGTGCGTTTTGGACAGCGAATGTCTTTGTGCATGAGTTTAAATGTCTGTAATCTAAAACTAGACGATATGAGTTGTCCGGTTTTGATACTGGAAACAAAGGGTTGTTCATTGGTGAGGTGTATGTTTCAATCACCCTTGGTATTCAAGTTGATCTAAGATCTCCCTGACCTGTTTTTTAGCTTCTTGCTTTATTAGATATTGCCTCTGTGCATTTGGTGAAATTTTTAACGGGATCACGTGGTGGGTTGAATCCTCATCCCATCCGGCATGATTTTTGTACAATGCTGGAGCTAGGGCAACTGCCCACTCCTGTGCATATGCATGTTTAAGGTGTATGGGGACGAGGTCGGAGAAGGCTGGAAAAATTACCGTTTCTCCCCTAGGGCACTCCATAAAGAATGCTGGCGGCCAATCTTGTTCAGCTAATAGGATGTCATAACCAGATGATAGGTTTTTCCAAAAGAGACCTTTAACTTTCATGGGCTTGCCCCCTTCCAACTGGAGTGTTATTTCGTGTAACTGATGTGGGACGCTCACCCCTGCATCTGGTGTTTCCACTGTGATGTAATCATTCAAGTCCGCTGTCACCAGAAATTCCATCAGGTTCTGGTGAGCTATTGTTACTTCTGCCGCACTGTCTAGCATCATCTGAGCCCATTCCCCATTGAGAAGTTGTGTCCTCAGAATTCTGGGCATGTCTGATCTTTAGACCTGCAACTTTCTTCTTTTTAAACTGAGGTTTTGATTTTGGCTTTTCTTCTTTTTTGGAAGTGTAGTCTTAAGCGTGCTGTTTGTCTCTGGACTTTGTACGCTCCTCTTTGTGTTCTGACCATCCTTCTCTCTCAGAGTTTTTCGCCGAGCCCTGAAAGGAACGAGAGGAACGTGTATCAGTATCCTGATACCTGTCAGGTTTCCTAATATTATCCCTATTCCTAAGGTTGTACCTCTTTTCAGAGGGCTCCTGTGGAGGAGATCTGCCTCGGGATTGAGATCTGTTTCCTTTAAAGTTTTGTTGTTTTTTATTATCCCACTTCATTTTAGAAGAAGTAGGTGTCTGCTTGGAAATGTCGTTTTCAAGACTGCCCATCAGTTGGGGTTTTAAAGCTTTCCCACCCAAACTGTCTCTGCCTAATTCTGCATATGCAGTTTCAATTATTTTGGGCAGTTCGTGTTGTTGATATAAGTACTGTACTCCCTTAGGCGTTGGCGGATTGCCACTGAAGCTGCTTCCCCTTTAATATTAGCTAGTATTATGCCTGATACCTGGTCATAGTTATTTAGTAACTTCATCCCCAAGTTCAGAGCAGGCTCTGCTCCGTACTCATTCTGTATTTGTCTTAATACATATGGTATCACCGCTAATGAAGGAATACCATGTGTTCTGGTATATATGGCAGCAAAGACTGTACCCCAAGAGGTGCAATCCTCTACTTGTGGTGTTATCCCCATGGGCAAGCAGATTGTTAGCATTCTGTGTTTTTCAAACTTGGTTGTATTCGGGAATACTGCCTCGAGCTGAGTTATTTTCTGAGCTACCCAGAATGGCATTTGTTCACGTTTCGTGGGCATCTTGCCCATTACTGCGTGTAATGTTTGTGGTGTGATTTTAGTTGCTGTACTCTGATATTGAGTTCCATTTGTTGCAACTGTTGTTGGTTGGACTGTGAAAGTCCTCATGATGAATTGTGTCAAGTTTCTGTAGATTCTAATTAAATCCTTGTGTTATATGAGTAAGTCTGCCTGTGGCATTGTTTCAATGTCAGGATGTGGTGTGTAGGCCGCTAATATTGGTCATGTTGCCCCATCCCCTCCGAGCGTGCCTAATCTTACTCTGTGTCTTTTATGGGGTAGGGCGCCTTTAAACCAGTATAGGTGTTCCTGGTACGTGAGTGGAACCTCTATGTCCTCGCAAGGGCCATATTCCACTGGTGCATCTCCTTCTGTATAGTAGTGAAATGTCTGTGTTCTTGCATCTGCTTCTGGGAATGTAACCCACGAATAGAATACCTCTGTTTGTGTTGATTTGTGTGTCTCAATCACAAAAGCTACTAAGCCACCCCTAGCTGATAAACCATATTCTAGTAGTTTCAGGGTGATAGTACGTCTGAATTTAGGTGCAATGAGAATTCCATCCACCTCTTCGTCTCCTGTTGAGAGGCGTCTAGCCACCACCGAGTTATCTTCACCCTCAGTCATTTTGTAAAGGAGAAGTTTGTTCAAGAGAACTAATATAAGGTATTATGCACAATTTTAGGAACAAAATGTCCTTCAAGCTTGATTAACCAGCAGCCAATAAATAGGATATTTCGCCTACTCAGGTGTGGCGGAGTTTTATGCCCACCCACTCCAGACGTCTCTGGAGTTTTGTGAGTAGGGTTCTCTGAGAAATAGCACGACTGAACTACTCAGATTCAACTGTTAAATAAGTACCCAACCAACGTTGGCGGCGCCATGACGTGTAGTTCCTATATTACCCATACAGGACCTGCGCGTTTGGATAACATAAACTGTGGGTTTGGTGGCAGACTGATTCTGAGCACCCCCACCGAGAAATGTTAGCCTGTTTGCATAAGTTAGCTCACAGTGCCACTAGTGTCTCCTCTTATCGGGGAGAGAACAGTTTCTGGCAACCTCAGAACATGACAACCCTGATCCCTCAGGATCATGGAAACAATATACTACTTTTCGCTCAGTCACTCATGCTTACTTATCTTGTCTCAGAGAATTACACAGAAGAAACAGTTGGGCGTGTTACAATAAGTATTTATTGCACAGTCGTTCATCTAGTGTAAAATAGATGTGCTGCAATAATTCTTAGACAGTAGCAGAGATATATAATGAGCAGTATAGTGAATATAAATGGATAGTACAGTTCTACCATTATGTAACAATCATAAATGTTTACATGGATATAAAATGCATGATAAAAGAAAGCGCGTACTCCTACGATGCCTGTCTAGATGTACCTAAGTGTACCTAGCATGTGAGTAGGTGTGAAGCCAAGAATCCTAGGATTTAGTCAAACCCCATTACCTGAAGTGTGAGAATGTAGGAGACCTTCTTGGTCACGAGTTGGACACCCCGCGAGGGATGGTCAGACCACTGTCAGCTGGAGCATCTGCATGCAGGAGACTCAGCGTCTCTGATCAGTGTATCGGCCTGGAAGTCTCGGTTCCCTCTAACCAACACTAGCAAGAGGTGCTGTATTTATACAGAAAGTATCTAGGGTTCCTTTGTCCCTTGTTGCTTGTATTAGCCATTGTTGGATGTGAGGATGACGTATGGGATGAACCGTGCATGTAGATATGGGGAGGAAGGTGGTGTAGCCCCAGCCTGGTTTCTAAGAACCCTTATGAATATTCATTCATACTGTGTGAGTCTATTGATGGAGTTATAGGACTCTATTGTTTAGGAGAAACCCTCCTTCTGCATTCAGGACTAGAACTAGGTAAAGGTTCAATCCTAAAAGGCTCGTTACAGTGTAGTGTAGGGGAGGTAATGTAGGTGATGGGGTATGATGTTACCCGGGCCTATATTAGGGTACCTATATGGAACATAACATGGCCAGATGTTAAAACAAGGTAATTTGCTAGAGAGGGGAGCTGAAGGGCTTGTTGCTTATGCATACGCTGCACCTGCTCATAAAATGCCACTTTTATCTTATTCCTAGCAGGGCGGGCAATTTGGTCAGGGTTATTTAAAGGCTCTAAGGCTCCCATCCTACTAAAATTGCGCTTTAAGGTATCTTAGCCAAGGTATACGCTCAGCATTATCCGAGGCCAGGCAATCCTGGAGAATGTATTTAGCGAATCCTAGTTCTGGAGTTTGCCAAATTTTTAACAATAATAACAGTGTTGCCAGACCCACAGTACCCCTCACAAAATGTAATCCCACTTACAAATGACAAAAGAAGGATAAAGCTGTTTTCTTTTGTGTGTAGTCTAGAGCTATAACACAACCCCCAATCTCCTGCCCCATACATAGCTATTGAGAGACACTTAGCATTATATCAAGTGATGATTTCCCTTAGTGGCCTATGTCCTAGCTTGGCTGCAAAGCAGAAAAAATGCTTCAACACCATCAAGGACTCCCAGGTAACTTGTGAATTGAAAGGCAACCCCAAATAAGAGAACCTTTTTTCCTTGGCAACTGGAACTCCCTCAATAAAAAATGTTTTAGATTTAGACTTCTTTGGCCCACAAACCATTATGAATGACTTCTGATGATTAATCTTCAAATTCAAGGACAACATAAACTCCAAAAAGGCATCCAGAGCTTTCTGAAGGTGAATTGCAGTCTTAGCTGGTAGGATGACTTTATTTGCATTAAGAAGTGTTGGGATAAAACGAGTGTCTACCCTTGGAAAATCCGATTTCTTTTGGAGAAAATGAGCTTCTAAACCCTTATTATAAATAAGAAACAAAAATGGGGCTAGGATGCAACCCTGACAGACACCTTGATTGCAATGTATATATGTCGTATATTCTCCCCTAGGCCCGTAATTTATCTTAGGCGAGGTATCCCAGTGAAGACGCCAGAGGAGAGTAATCTGGGGTTCTTCTACCTCCAGGTTCCACAACAAATCCCATAGTTTGGACCTATTCACCATATCAAAAGCACACGACAGGTCCATGTAGGCTAGGTGTAAAGAGCCTATCATGGACTTGGTGTACTTAGCAATAATGAGTGAAAGTTTCAGACACTGCTCAACCGTACCATTCCTTGTCTGTAACCATATTGTGCTCATAATGTGCTTCCAAGAGAAAGTTGTTTGAGATAGTCCAACCTTCTAAATGCACCAGTAAAACCCTACCCAAGATCTCAACTGTGGAATCCAGTAGGGAAATAGGCCGATAGTAGGCTGGGTTAGATCTATCTCATTTTTTAAAGATGGATACTACAATAGCCTCCTTCCATGTGGAAGAAAGTGGACTGATAATAGTAGCTCTGAAAATGTTGGCAAGCATGGGAGCCCAAATTTTCAAATGTTATTTCTAAACAGGTCTACAGGAAATCCATCAGGCACCGGGGCTTTCCTACACTGTGCTTAATACCCACCTCAACTTCCTTCACAGTGATAGACTGACTAATCTTGAGGGCCAGTTCCTGGTGATAGTTGACATTACTCAAAGAATAAAATATTTGTGAAAAGTGAGCAACCCAAGATGTTTCCAGGATTAAAGAATCAACATAGGGGATGGACCTTCAGCAAAAAGCGGTAGGTTCATGACCTCTCAAAATGGCCTTGCGTCCCTCACACTCCTGGCAGCAAGCAAATCAGACCAGGCTTCATTTCCCACTTCAATCTTCCTTGCCATCAAAGTAGCTTTATATGCTTTACACTCATTAGTAATCGTTTACCTATTTTTAGTACAGATTTACGGGCCACCTTCAGCTTCTTATATGCTTTTGAACAGGCTACATTGAACCACCACTGAAGGGAGGGAGTATAAGTAGAATATTTTACAGTTAATGGCTGTAAAATAGCTGAACAAACACTGGCAAAGTACTCGGTTATTGAAGGTGGTGTGACTTCTGGGTACAAACACTTATGCATTTCGCCATCATTTTCCCATTTCAATCTGACCCCTTTATTGGTGCCAAAAGTAAAGGGAACCATAAACTGCCTAGGCTCTGCTAACACATAGCCCATTTTAAGAGATGCTACTAGTGGGTTATGGTCACTAGCACAATTGGGGGAGATTTTGAAATCATTGACAAGAAAGGTGAAACCACTTAAAATTAAAATTAAATCAATAGTGCTGGCTTTTTTATTCTTCTATGGAGGTTGGATATGGCTTGGGAATGGCCCTGACACACTCATACCAGTGATCCACATTTCACTCATACCAGTGATCCGCTCTCATTCATATGTGTCAATGGTAAATTCTAGACGTGACCCAGATATGTTCACTTTTGGTGTTGGACTACCATCATTCAAGTGGTGCAGGGTCTTGGCAAAACCTATGTGAGATGTGTTAAGGTAAGCTAGTATAGCTTGTGTGACTCTGTATTTCATAAGTAATCTGGAGTTACTCAAGGCAGCACATATTGCTGACATCATAATTTTCGAAAGGGAGCCAGTCCATAGATGGAGGGTGGGTGTCTCACTGCCTCAACAATTAGATTTTGAAGACTTCACAGATTTTCCATCATTGATAAACTTGGAAACGTGACATAATGCATCATGTACACTGGTGTACTAAAACCAGGTGAAAGTTTTGATTTTGATATTTCTGTACACTCATTCTCCCTGTGCTGCATTCAGCAGCACACAAAGAATATGCTAAAGGCCTCTCAGGAGTCTGCGTATGCAGGCAGGAGCCTGGCCATGAACTATGTTGCCTACAATGCAGGGCCCTTTGCACCATGATGTAAGGGTGCCTGCATTTGCGCTAGGCAAGCAAAAGTGCTTCACCAGCAGGGAAAGGCAGTAATGTGCTGTATTATGGTATCACTGTGCATTCGTCTATTTTCACTATTACATAGAGCAGCAAGATGGCTTCCCACATTACACTGTATGAATGCTTCGCAGAAATTCCACACAGTGGACATACTGGCCTTCAGGCCAGCATTGATATATGCCAATCCATGAGAATTCTAGTGTGTTTGTCCTGCTGACCACACTCATGCAAATAACAATGTATCAATGCAATGAGGCCTACTGGAGCTGCATAGGTTTTACTACAATGGCTGACATCTACTTTGCAGCTGCTAAGCCACAGAACAAGAACCCTGCCATATGGACATCTACCCTCACAATGTGCATCAGACAGACTAAGAGCTAATGATCTGAACAACACCTTAAATCGATAGTGTAGCTGCCCTACATCCCTGCAGACTCCAGGGCATCAGTGTAATTTTTTCTTTGTCACTACATTTTACATAGGTATGACATGGACACCTCTGAGGGAGGCTCAGTCACCCCTGAAGCAGGATTACAACAGCCATACCTCAGATAAATGGTAATACTGATGAAATGTCCAGACTTCAACAAATTACTAACACCCCTGCAGAATTACTCACACCCCTGCATGGGTTGATTTCACGATCCTGAAAAACTTTGGAATGTAATTGCCACATTCCAGCATCTATCAGTTGTGTAATGATTGCAATGTGATGTCTACCCTGGAGACACTGTCATCAATGTCGATTCAAATTGGATTAAGTTTATTTCAAGTGTGAATCTGCAAGAATATTTAATCATACCTATATTCACACTACATCAGGGGCGGCTCCTCCGTTATGGCGGAGGAGAGTTGGCCCACTGTTGAGAAGCAGCAGAGGCAAACGTGAGAAATAAAATGATAATAAAACTTTTTTATTGTCATTTTATTTTTCTTACCTTGCCATTTCCAGCCGAGTCTTTGGGCGGGGGCTTCCTGGGAGTGTCACTGAGTCAGCAGGAGAGAGAAGTGTTGGGGGCACTGTAAGTGTGCATGTCGGTTTGGCCTGCCGTCTTAGGATGGCCAAACCAACATGCGCACTTACATTTCTCCAACCCAGCTGTGTTGCACAGCCGGGTGGAGAAATGGCACAGGCTGCCAGTGCCTGAGCGAGCATCAAGTCAGACAGCTCAGGCCAATCACGGTGCTGCTCTCATGCTAGTATCAGCATGAGAGCAGCACTGTGATTGGTCCCTGGGAGCCAGCGCAGTGCACCAGCTTTAGGAGAGGAGCACGGAGGCTGCAGCAACAGCAGCAGGTAAGTGGGTTAATTTATTATTTATCTCTCTTTACCCCCATGCATTTGCATTGACCCTCCACTTACAAATTAGATCAGCCACCACGGCACTACATTCACATTAACATGCCTTCTTGTAAATTTCAAAATGAATCTACGGACATGTGCTGTTGTGTTGGCACACTGATTGTCATGACTTGCCAGATGATGAATACCTCCCCATACACATCACACAGTTACAACTATCATGGATCACACACAGATGTCGAAGACCTACAGCCATGTACTCATTACACTTGCATGCCTCATCAGGATCCCGGAAGTTGTCAACTTCCTCCCCGGGTGAAAGGGCAATGTCCACCTGCGAGATATTATTAAAATCGCATTTTAAATAGTGCAACTACACACAGTTCAAATCCAAAACTAAGCACTATGACATCCCAGTGTAATGGCACATTTCAACACCCTTACACACATATGTATACATTTCAGAACATGGAATACAGCTAGTCACCTTGCTGTGCTGAACTGGCTGGAGGGGAAAGGTCAGAGATATCTCATATCACATGCCAGAATCATGCCTTTGGCATTGGATGTTGTAAGAACTGCTGCCCAGCATCATCACAGATCCCCTTGCACCATTACACAAGGATGCAACCATTGGCACTAAGCAGACAAAAGTGGTCCTGTGCTAGGAAAGGACAGGAATGCACCTTAAATATGTTAAAGCCAATGCATTCTTGCCCTTTCACTTTGGCGCAGCAAGGTGACTTGCTGTGCAGTCCTGGGCATAATAATAATAAATGTGATACTTGGGGGCATATTTTTGAGAGCCTTGCATCACGTTTGCACCACACAAAGTGGTAAATGTGTGATGCAAGGCTCTGAGTCAGATGTATGAAACTACGTGAAGCCTCATTGCGTGGCTTTGAGTGGCCTCATAAATCTTGAGTAAGTTTTTACTCTGCACAAGGGAGGCATTCCATGGGTGTTGCAATGAGTGTTGACGCATTCCCAGATTTACAAGGACTTGTAAACCTGGGAATGCGTCAAAATCTTACGCCTCCCCAGGGCAGGCGTAACAAGAAGAAATATCTTTATTTCACCTCGTTCTTTCCTCCTTCTATGTGTACTGCATTCTGCAGCACACAAGAAAATGCCTCTCTGGATTGATTTTGTGCAGGAAGGTGCTCCTTCATGCTCAATAACGATCCTGCCTACAACACAGACACCCTTGAACCATGGTGCAAGGGTGCCTGCATTGGCGCTAGGCTGCAGAAATGGCGCAGGGGGAAAGGACAAGAATGCACTGTATTGCATAAATACAGTGCATCCTTGCCCTTTCACTTTGACATAGGGCAGCACAGAAAGGTTATTTGCTGTGCTGTACTATGCCAAAACCCCATAAATGAGGCCCTTTGTACATACATACTAGCCTTGCCACACAGACATACCTTATACAGTATGCAGTGGGGATGGTGATATGCAATGGGAACCTAGCCATAGGGACAGTTTGTCTAATGTAGTGTGCAGTGTTAGCGTCATCTGAGTGAGCCAAAACAGCAATACATTATGTATACTGTTAGACTTGGCTATTTAAGCGGGTTCACCCCAGACTTTTTTCTTTTTTGCCTCCTGTTCTTGAACTTGTTTTTGTTGGTGTTTGCACTCTGGGCACTTTATCACTGCTACTTTGTGCTAAAATGCATATGTTCTCCATGAAAATTGTGTTTATGGATTGGTGTTTTCATAATTGGCTTATTTGATGTACTACTAATTCCCTAGTACAGTGCACTGTGTGTGCCCAGGACCTGTAAATAAAATGCTACTTGTGGGCCTGAAGAACTGGTTGTGTCACCCTCAGATGTAGCTTTTCAAAGTGTCTCAGACCTACCCCATGCAGTGTCTGTGCGCAGTTTTTAACTGCAATGCCGACCTGGCATGTGCACCCACTTGCCAGGCCCTTCTCTTCCCTTTTCTTACATCTAAGTCACCCCTAAGGTAGGTCAAGGTAGCCCCATTAACAGGGTGCAGTACATTTAAAAGGTAGGACATGTAGTTGTGTATTTTTGTATGCCCTAATAGTAAAATACTGTGTCTTTCTTTTTCAATATTTAAAGGCTAACTCTCATAGGTTAACATGGGAGCTGCTTGGTAACACTTTACCAAGGTAGCTTGCCAGTGGGAGCTGATAGAAAAATGGAGTTTAGTAAGCCTGAACTCAGGATTTAAAAATACATCTTTTAGTAAAGATGATTTTTAGATTATGTGTTTGAAAATACCACTTTTAGAAAGTGGGTATTTTCTTGTCTAACCATCCAGTGTGCCTCTGCCTTTTGTGTATTCCCTATCTGGGGTTAGAGTGACAGGAGCACGGGATGTGCATTCACACTAGACAGACACAAGGGGGGTTTGAGGGTGTTCTGCCTTTACTGGGTGACTGCTCGCCAGGCTGGATAAACCTGGCTGCATTTAGAGTAGTGGGAGGAGATGTTGCTTGCACCTTAATGGACTGTGTCTGTCTTCCACAATGCTGTCTCTGACCCCTGGAGTGAGCCTGGCCTGAGCCAGGCAGTACTGGATTATATATGCCAGTGGAACTTTGTTTGTGCCAACTTCAAAGGGAAAAGTGGTATAAATATTGGGGCCCTGACCATCGAGCGTTAGATTACTGCTGGACTAAGAAACCTGCCAGGAAGAAGAGCTGGAAGAGCTGTGAGGAGATACTACCACTTTGCTGCATGCTTTGCTGGGTTGACCTGCAGTTGCTACTTCTGTCTCGGGAAGGGAAAGGACTGTACTCTTCTTTCTGCATTCTAAGTATCTCCAAGGGCTTGATGTAGAGCTTGCCTCCTGTTGGAAGTCTCAGGGGATTCAAAGACTTAAACATCTTCTGGGTACCAGCTTCTGGAACTGGACTTTTAAGCTGCCACCGAGGAAAAAGGTAACCCAACGCGGTCAACAATGCTGCTGTCAGCTCTGTGACCTGAAGGCACTGCAGAGGGTACTGACGCACCCTGTTACCCTGGACTCACCGACGACAACACCCACCACCGCCACCAAGCGGCTGCTTGCAGATGACCTTTGGGAACCGCACAGCACACCGCCTCGCTTCACACTGCCACCTTGGTATCCCCGACGATGCTGCAATGCCATCACCGATGCCACTGCCTGCACCATGACCTGTGGACACCGCTCGTGGAGAACACGGATCATCATCCCGCTTCGCACCGCAGCAATGGTCTCATCGACAAAGACGCTCCAAGCTGACATCCATGCTGATGCCTGTACCGTGGTTTGGGGGCACCACTCGTAGTTTACTCGATGCACCGCCCTGTCTCACACCGCAGTCTTGGCCCAGTGCACCAGGGACATCGATTCCAGCTCATAAACCGACGCCGCTGCTTTAACCGCAACCTATGGGCCCGCACAATGCATTGCCCCATCTCACACTTCAGCCTTGGGGCTACCGATGACAGTGCTTCTGCAATGACAATGCCTCTGCTTGCACTGTGACCTGTCAGCACCGCAACGAGCACCACCACACTTCGCATCACTGCCCTGGTCTCACCGATGCCGCTGGACGACTGTCATTGAGCTGCCGCCTGCACCGCAACCTGAGGGCACCGCACGTCCCACTGCTACACTTCACACCACATCCCTGACACCTGCCGCCACCAGCTGCCTGACTTCAAACTCAAGGAGTTCGATTTGCAGCGCGTGCGACTTCAAGGGCCCTTTGACTCCTGCACCGACTCCCGAAACCGATGCCCGCCAATGCGCCCCACCAGAGCTCACCACAAGGTCCAACTCCCTGCATCTCCAAAGGTACTCTTTTACGGGTCTCCCCGACACTGTAGCTGGCCCGCAACACTTGTTGGAATTGTATTTGGATCACTGTAGTTTTATTGTTTTCGGTCTTGTTTTACACAAATAAATATTGGATATTTTTCTAAAACTGATGTGGTGTCCGTTTGTAGTGTTTCACTGTATTACTGTATGTTATGTGCAAATGCTTTACACACTGCCTCTGGGATAAGCCTAACTGCTCGTGCCAAGCTACCAAGGGGGTGAGCAAGGATTATTTTAGATGTGTAAAACCCTTATCCTGACTGGAGTGGTGGATTCTGCCTGGCTTAGGTGCAAACCCATGCCAACCAGAAATCCCATTTCTAACATATATCATTACATTGTCATGCCCAAAACATTCATCAGTGCAGTCAATTGGTAATTAGTGACTCTTAATTGGGAAAAGGGCTGCTTGGCATTACTTGGTCCCACGAGTGCCTGCCCCATATAACGCAACACCGCATTTATGCCAGGTGTGCTGCTTTGTGTGACCATTTGCTACACCTGTCATTCTCTTTTCCAATGTGTGTCACAAGGCATCCACACATTGCAGCTTCATTTTGTGATTACAATTTAGCACAGCTAATATAGCAATATTACTACATGTTGATGGTACATAAATACAAGTCAATTCAAAAAAACTTTATTTCAGCACAAGGCCATGAAATGACATAAAACAAAGAACATTACATCAGTACTGTTTCCTACATGTGGTACAAACCGTCCAAACAATTAATATACATATATGATCAGGAGACACATCCTAAATTGGAAAATTCCCTTGTGAGGTTAAAAAAAGGAAGTAAAACCATCATGGAACAGTATACAAAGCGTCATCTTAAAAAAGATTAATTAAATGTATAGCTAAAATATTTAAACTGATGACATAACACATCTAAAAAGCACCTATGTCATAAATAGCAAGTTAACACAACAGCGTTATAAATATATACCTATGGGGCCTCCAAACTCCCAACCCAGTAGATCCACCACATCTGCCTCACGGGATATAACATCTGCCCAATGATGTTTCATCTGAGAAACACTCCGGTCTTCCTTAAACACCTGGGCCATGTGCCACTGCACCCTATCCCTTGAGGGGTAACCTTGGCTTACCTTTCCCCCGGCAACCACCATCTGCAGCAGGTTGTGCATGACCATCCAGATCAATGTACCGACCTCTACCTCAGAATAGTTCCTCTCTACCCTGCCCAGACATGACCCTACCCCTCCTTATAACCCTAAACAAAAAAATAATACCCCTTAAACCTCATACTATGCCTAAATAACTAGTACCCCAAATTGAACAAACATCCAACAATACAAAGACAAATACAATTACAAAATACAACACAAAGACACACACAATCTATAAGTGATAGGGACAGACCACAAACAGACTACACCACAAACAGTCAAAATCTCCTCCAAACTCTCTCTGCACTCCAACAACAACCAGCACCAACATCACTTGTCCAGATCTGTTTCTATTGTGGTGATAATTCCATCCCACAAGGCTCTAAAAGAAGATATCCGCTTTGTTAGAAATTCAAATCCAAGTTTGTTGACGATCCAAAACCGATCTTCCAGGTCTATTGTCGCTTATATAAAGCAGAGAAACGA
The DNA here is from genome assembly GCA_963921515.1 of Calotriton arnoldi. NCBI lineage: Eukaryota > Metazoa > Chordata > Amphibia > Caudata > Salamandridae > Calotriton > Calotriton arnoldi. The sequence goes on from CAWUFW010007709.1 coordinate 167,043, forward strand.
TTACAGGAGTAGGACCCGTTAACCCAGGTGAGACCGGGTAAGTTATGTAACATACAACAATGTCTCAACTGGAAATCATTGAAAAAAGGGGGGGCAGTAAACAAACAGTGATGCAAATCACAACGGGGATGGGGAACAAAAGAGAGGGAGACCACAACGAGGCAATTGGAGTGAAAAGGAGTATTATTTGTAAGTAGTTATAGCAGCACTACAGTACAATTAAATATACAATGACAAAACACACAAAGTGAGTACTGGACGTGTTTAGTGATAGTGAGCGGCGCAGTGACACAAGAGTGATGAGAGCAGCGTGAACAGCGACAAGGAATACGAAGAATGTGGTCAAATTTTACAAAAAGATATATACAATGTTCATGTTTTAGAATCAGACTAAATAAATTGACCACAACAGAGCCAAAGTTCTATGCTCGGTAGTTGACAGTGTTTCAACCTGATTGATTTCAGGTCATCATCAGGACAATGGTCATTAGTTGGAAAGTAGTGCTGTATGAGAGGAAGAAGGGAAGGGAGGTAAGTAACTAAGAGGCCCAAGAATGAAGCAGAAAGACAAAGGTCCAGGTTAATGGCAATTACCTGAACTGGACAGGGGTAAGTCAAATGTCCGGGTCAGAACAATCAGGGAGTGGGCAACCCGCGAGGCATCAGGTGTCCGCATATAGACTAAAAGGGGAATGGAATGGGTATTTAGTGTGCCTCATAACGTTTGGAAAACAGGGAGTGGCAATCAATGTCAGCGCGCGTATATAATTACCCAATTTGGATTAATTTCCACAGCGTGATGAATCGGGGAGAGGGCTGACGTTTCAAGCGGGGGTCAGGTTGTCAAGTAGAGCCTGAAGGGTGAAGAGGAGTAAAATTAAGATAAGGGAAGGGAAGCGTCAAGGCAGTCAGGGATAGGTGCGGTAGTACGGTTTGTGAGCCTCGACTTACTTGAAGGGTAAAGAATTCAGGATCAGCGTCGCAGAGAGGCGATCTATATTTACCGGAGTTTCAACAGAGGAGTCAAACCTTCGTAATGTGGCTCAGCCGGGGACGAATGAAGCGCCCACGAGCAGCTAGGAATGGGAGCTGGCATTAGTTGCCGTACCAACTGGTCAAGTGACGCGTGTCACGAGGGGCGGGAAAACTAGACCGGTGTAGTTGGAGAACGTCAAGGGTCCCTGGGGGGACCAAGGAGAGCCAGGAGAGGAAAAGAATGAGTCAGGAGAGGAAATAAGTCACCGAGAATGAAGGGTTCGATGATGTAGTTGGCATCCAATGTGGCCTATGCATGGTCCAATTACAGTATGTTCACGAATTAACACACGAACATTAATGATAACAAATTATTCCAAATTAACAGAGGACAATTATAACATCGAATCCATAGGTATATTAAGATTGCCGTTGTTGACATCCAATCTGGCCTATGCATGGAACATTACAGTATGTTCACGAGTTAACAAACGCAAAATAATAACAAAATTAATCAAAGTTGTACTTTTGATGACAATTTAAGCATGGAAGCTATTGCTCAGAGTCCATTGGTATATGTAAAAGGATTACCGATGTTGATTATACACGGTACATTAATGGTGGTATCAAGAGAGTATTGCACAATTCAGTTTTAAGGACAATTATGATGCCTAAAAAGAGAACTTGACCGTATACATGTGATTCTGATAATGCATCAAATGAGGGTAGGTTACTTGAAGGTTGGACCAATAAATAATTGGAGATATGGGTCGAGGGTGGACACTGTGTGTCATGATCATATCAGTGAATGCAGGGAATGAGCGGAGTCTAAATAATTTATAACACATATAATATTGCTGATCCGCAGTCGAAATCAATCTGGTCGGATTAGTGCTGTTGGGGAAGAAGGAAAAAAACATGCATACACACAGTTACGCTATTGGCGATTTGTAGGCCAGTGTGGACTTGTCACAATTACGTATAGACATATCAATTGGAAGGAAAGCGCATGTGTAGTTATAACAACATGTTGACCAAGGCTACAGTGGTCTAAACAGGTATGTTCAACTAGAAAGCCCTAGGTGATAGAGGGGGCCATGTCAAGGAGAGGCAAGGGGGCTTGTGAGGGTCACGGGGCTGTAATGACCATGTTCCATTCATCCAGTGTATTTAAGCCATTGGAGACAGAATTGCAACGGGCAATCCATCTACATTCGCATTTGTTGAGTAGGAGTTGTAGGTTTCCACCTCTCAGAGGTAGAGTGGGGCGGTCAATCACTTGCCAGATTAAGTCTGTTTCAGAATGATTTTTTTCTTTGTAGTGACCGACAAGGGGAACCGTCTCAACATTACATCTGATACAGCTTTAATGTTGGAAAATCCGCTGCTTTACCATCTGTGTTGTTTGTCCGATGTATAATAGATCGCAAGGGCAATGGCGTAAATGACATTTGACGTGCGGCAGTTAGAGAAAGTTTTGAGTTTGTAAGTGTGCTCTGCAGTTACAAATTCCTTGGTGTTGTGGGTCAAGTTACATGCTGCGCAGGTTTGACATTTATAATGGCCGACGGCCGGTGGTAATCCCCACAATGAGGTCAAGGTTTGTGTTTTTCTTTCATTTTTAGGCCAAGTAATAGCATGAAAAAGTTTGTCAGCTAGGTTGTTACCCCTTTTGTAAGAAAACAGTGGTGGTTCTTTGAAGGACGCATGGGTCCGTAATATAGACCAGTTCTTTTTTATAACTTTGCTGACCAAGTTACTGGAGGGGCTGTAGGTCGACACGAATGGGATGCGTGGGTTAATCCGTTTTGGTGAAGGGGAGAGTAAAACCTCCCTGTGGCAGTACCATGCTCTTTTGGATGCACGGGAAACAATGCATTTTGGGTAACCTCTGTTGATCAATTTCTCAGAGAGGATGGCAGCTTCCATGAAATAGTCTTTACGCCACTTACAGTTTCTTCGGATATGAAGAAATTGGCCATAGGGTAAACCATCCCTGAGTCCTCTGGGATGGTAACTGGAGTACATCAAGAGAGTGTTCCGCTCAGTAGGTTTGCGATCTAGGACAGTGCCTATGGTACCCTCCACTGCATGAAGGGAGAGGTCGAGGAAGGGGAGATCATTGTTTCTAACATCCAAGGTGAATTTGAGATGATTTTGGCAGTTGTTGAGCCAAGAGATAAAAGATGTAAGTTCTTCGCATGTGCCCTGCCAGAGTAGGAGAATGTCGTTGATGTATGGACGCCCGAGGTTAATATTATTGAGAAATTGATTTTGTGCAGATAGAAAGTGGGTTGTTTCGAGGTGATGAACATAGAGGATAGCAAAGTTGGGAGCGAAGCAGGCCCCCATGGGGACACCTTTGATCTGTAGAAAAAAGGTGTTTTTGTAAAGGAAGTAGTTATTGGTGAGTGCAATGTGTAGTAAGTCAATGATGAAGTCAGTGGGAATGCGGGCTGGTCTGGGTCGTGTGTCAAGAAGTTGGGTTATAATGGTAAGGCCTTCGGAGTGTGGTATGTTGGTGTACAATGACTCAATGTCTAGGCCTATCATGAGGTTGTTGTTATTGTCAAAGGGTCTGTCTTCAATAATCTTTATAAGATGTGTACTGTCCCTTACAAAAGTGTCGGTCAGAGGGACAAATTCCTTTAGAAAGGTGTCAATGTATTTTCCTAGTGGTTCCAGAATGGAACCACATCCAGATACTATGGGTCGTCCAGGTGGGTTAGTCAGGTCTTTGTGGATTTTTGGTAATATAAAGCAGTCATCAGTTTCTCTATTTTCCAAAACGTGTCCTCGAGTACAATAGAAACAGATCTGGACAAGTGATATTGAAGCCTTGAAAAAGTCGCGGCACTACTTTCCCAATGTGGTGAAGAAAAAAGAGAAAAAGAATAAAGAAAGTAAGAATTTGACTACTGTGTTTCTGAATTGCGTGTACTATCGCATATTACTGTGTGTTTTTTAAAACTTGATGACGTGTGCTGGGTTCTGTAATTACGTCTTGTGTTGACCTAGGCCACAATTGTGGGGAGGCTGGTGGTTCTCTTCACCCTGCAGCACCATTATCTGATACAGTTCTATTTGTAGATACTTTTGTGGCATCACCTGAGTGGCGCCAGCTCACCTATCATTATACCACCGACCGTTTGAATCTCACCAATGAAGGTTGTCTGTGTTGCATGCAGGATTGTTTTTGTGCAGGAAGGGGCACTTTCCTGCACAAAAGCAATCCTGAGAGGCATATTCCTCGTTCTAAGTGTGCTGCACAATACAGCAGACTTAGAAAGAGGAAATAACGAGGAGAAATAAAAATATTTCTCCTCATCATGCCTCCAATGAGAAGGTGTATCTTTTTGGTGCATTGCCAGGTCTACCACTTTTGTTAAATCTGGGAATGCGTCAAAAACCATGAGAGTTATATGGAAACACCCACGCAATGCCAATGGAATGCCTTCCCAGGGCAGAATAACTCCAGGTTTATGAAGCCACTCAGGGCCATGCAAGGTGGCGTTGTGCTGATTCATAAATAACATATTGGGCTTCCTTCAATGCGTGGTACAAGCATGATGCAACCCCTTTCATAAATATGCCCCTGGATTTATAAACCATGGTCTGGTATGGGAAAATCTCTCACTTGCCTGCCTGGCTCTCCACACCTCAGATGGAAGGAAGACGCTGGACACCAACAGCTCTTTTCTTTTTTCTCAGATGTGCCTTTGTACCTCATTTTTTGCAAACTGCGGCCTTCTTTCCTGGCTCTGTGAACTGGGGTGGTGTTTCTGCCTCCTACCCTTGTCTTTCCTCCTCACTCTGTAGGTGCCAGGGGCTGGTGTTGTTTCAGCCACGGCATTGAGGACAGCAGCAACTTCAAGGTAAAGGAAAGCGTCTAAGAGGTAAGTGGGGGTACTTGAAGCGTGTACTGTTCAATCGGGGTGGCAGGAAGAGAAGCACTTATTTCTTTTCCCAACGAAGTAAATTGGCAGACTACTTTACTTTATGACCCTTCTTGGCACTGTAGGCAGCACTTGAGTCTTAAATTCACAGTGAGCACATGTCTTAGTATAACAAAGTGGGGCAGAGTTTTTTTGATGAGTTTCAATTTGTGCTTCACTTCAAACTTGGGCATTGCTTGTGGTTAAGTGGAATTTTATTGAGCACACATATAAGGGTGAGCTTGTTAGAGGAAAAGTGGCATAAGGGATAACGATCAGCACAATGCTTAGTTGTTCACAGACGAAGGTGAGTATTTTCTGGTCCTGTGGGGGAAATCTCCCTGCATAACATCCAGCCCAAGGCACCCACGAGACAGACTAATGGCACTGGAAGGCATAGATAGTGGCGGTTTCTTTATTTGGGTGTGGAGACATCGCCCCTCCTTTTTGTGTGCCCAATGTTAAAATCATGTATGCTGATTTTACAGTTTTACATTTGTTTGTAGCCACAGCGTGCGGCATGACCAGGGCAAAGTTTTCCTTTTACAGGAGAGTGAGGCAGGCGGATGTGAGGGGATGGGACTGGAAGCTTGAGTGATTGACAGGTCAGCTGCCGGGCCTCCTTGGGGTGAAGTGCACATGTTAGGTGGATGGCTGCCTTGCTCTGCCCAGCCCGACATGCACACTTGAACCCTTGCCAACATGCACAATGTAGGGAGTCCAGGGATTTCTACTACAGCTCGCAAGTCTCCTTTGGAGCATTGGCAGTGTCTGACCAAGCCAATTCCCCTACTGCTCTAATGCTGTTTCCTATCATAAACAGCAAGGGAGCAGCATTTTGTGAGAAGAGGTGTGGCGCAGCGGCTAGGGCGACTGACTCCGGAACCCGGGGGCTCACGGTTCGATCCCCGGTGCCAACGGCAGATCAGCCCAGCACCATGTGACTCTGGGCAATCGCAGGCTTAATCTTCCCAACGGCCCCCAGCACCTTGACACCTTCGGGTAATTGTTTGCGCTTTACAAATACTTGACATTTACATTTAAATTGGCTCAGGAGTTGCGGGGTGGGACTGAGGGCTGAGTTGATGGTCACTCACAAGTACGATGCATGCCTGGAGGTACACCGCACCTAAAGAGTCAAGAAGGGTTCTTTGCTGTCTCTGACCTTCCAGGACCACCGGATGGTGAGTGGATTTGTGCATTAAGTTACTTTGGCACAGGGGCACTGCCAGCATTGATCAGAGAAGCTGGTCAAATGGTCCTAAACGTTGTATTCCTTTTCTGCACTGCTGTGCATGCACTGCACTCAACGAACATGTATATACTGAAACACTGAATCTGGGGTATCTGTTTATGCTGCTGCTGAGGAAGAAATACAGTGAGTCACTGCAGGAAGCAGTTTTATGCTCCCATACATGCTTATAGACCAGATTCAGGAAGGAACCTCCTGATGATTTAAGCCAAAATGGCTTCAATTTCGCTGCCTCCCACCTGAATTTGCCTCTTCTTCAATTGATGTCAATGCGAGAAACATTCTCTTGATTATGTTTTTAAAATGTTGGTATGTATGTGCTCTCCTTCAATTTTTGAAAGCCCTGGTCCTGGATTTCTGTGAATTCAGAGAAGGAAAAGCATTGTTATATCAAAGTCTGTTATGAAGTTCTGTGGTCGTACTGAATAAGCAGCTGCCTACATCATTATCATATAAAATCTCTTTATTGATGTCATAACTACATTTTCACAATTTCCTTATTAACCTTCCTGCTTTCTCCAATTTTCTTGAAAATGCACCATTTGCCTCCTCTTTTTTCATAATGTTTGCACTGCTCACTCACCACGGGTCACTGAACGTTTACACCCCAACACATACAAATGTCACCATCCGCCACTGGACATATTGACATGGAGAGAGGAATAGGCAGGCTTGATTATATCAATCAATCAATCAGGGGAATTGTAAGCGCGCTACTCACCCGTGAGGGTCTCAAGGCGCTGGGGCAGGGTTCAGTTCCGTTCAGTCGAAGAGCCAGGTCTTGAGTGTCTTCCTGAAGATGTTCATGGAGGGGGCGCGTCTGATGTTGATCGGGAGCTCGTTACAGGTCTTGGCCGCGATGTAAGAGAAGGCTCTTCCACCTGTCCTGGCTTTGCGGATGCGTGGGGATTCGGCGAGGGCGAGGTCGGCAGGTCGGAGGTTTCTGTTGGGTACATGGAAGGAGATCCTTTCGTTGAGGTATTGGGGTCCAGTGTTGTGGAGGCATTTGAAGGCATGGGTGAGTATCTTGAAGGTGATTCTCTTCTCTACGGGGAGCCAGTGGAAGGTGCGCAGGTGTTGGGTAATGTGTTCGTGTCGCGGGATGCCGAGGACGAGTCTGGCTGCGGTGTTTTGTATGGTCTGGAGTTGCGGAGCAGTGACTTGTTGATCCCAGCATAGAGGGCGTTTCCGTAGTCCAGTCTGCTGGTTATGAGTGTATGGGTGACGGTCTTCCTTGATTCGGGGTGGATTCATTTGAAGGTCTTTCGGAGGATGCGGCGGGTGTTGAAGCAGCTGGAGGCGACGGTGTTGACCTGTCGGGTCAAGGAGAGGGTGGAGTCGAGTACGATCCTGAGGTTTCAGGTGTGGTCCGTGGGGGGAAGGGGTGCCGAGGGCGGTGGGCCACCAGGTGTTGTCCCATGCGAAGGGGGAGGGTCCGAGTACGAGGACCTCTGTCTTCTCCGAGTTGAGCTTCAGGCAGCTGTTGCTCATCCAGGATGCGACGTCCTTCATTCCTTCCTGGAAGTTGAGTCTGATGGTGACGGGGTCCTTGGTGAGGGAGAGGATAAGCTGGGTGTCGTCGGCGTAGGATGCTATGCTGAGTCAGTGGTGTCTGACGATCACGACGGGGGGGCCATGCAGATGTTGAAGAGTGTGGGTCTGAGCGACGATCCTTGGGGCACTCTACAGGTGATTTCCATGGGTTCGGAGAGGGAAGGTGCCAGTCTGATTCTTTGGGTACTGCTGGTGAGGAAGGAGCTGATCCATTTGAGGGCGGTTCCCTGTATGCCGGCGTCGTGGAGTCTTTTGGTGAGTGTGCGGTGGGAGACGGTGTCGAACGCTGCAGAGAGGTCGAGTAGGATCAGGTCTGCGGTGTGTCCTTGGTCGAGGAGGGTGCGGATGTCGTCTGTGGCGGCTAGTAGAGCGGTCTTGGTGCTGTTATTGCTTCGGAATCCGGATTGGGAGGGGTCGAGGATGGATTTTTCTTCGATGAATGTTGTTAGCTGGGCATTGACGATCTTCTCGGTGACTTTGGCTGCGGAAGGGAGGAGGGATATGGGTCTGTAGTTCTTGAGGTCCCTGGGGTCTGTTGATGGCTTCTTGAGCAGGGGTCTGACTTCTGTGCATTTCCAGTCATCGGGGAAGGTGCCGGTCTTGAAGGTAGTGTTGATGGTGCGCCGTAGTTCAGGAGTGATGGCGGTGGAGGCTCTGTGGTAGATGTGTGGTGAGCAGGGGTACGTGGGGGCCCCTGAGTAGATGCCTTTCATGGTCGACGTGGTGTCCTTGGTGGTGACTGGGGTCCAGGAGGAGATGGTAGGCTGGCTGGCGTTGCTGGAGGCGGAGGTGGTTTTGGCGTCAGGTATCTGGTTGTTGAAGTGGTCGTAGAGGCCCTTGATTTTCAGGTGGAAGTAAGATCCGAGCTTGTCGCAGAGGTCCTGGGAGGGGGTGATGTGCGTGGTTTTGCTGGTGGGCTTGGTGAATTCCTGGATGACGCTGAAGAGTTCCTTGGAGTTGCTGATGTTGGCTTTGATCTTGTTTTGGATGAAGGTCCTTTTGGTGGATCTGATGAGTGGTTGTGGTTAAGTGGAATTTTATTGAGCACACATATAAGGGTGAGCTTGTTAGAGGAAAAGTGGCATAAGGGATAACGATCAGCACAATGCTTAGTTGTTCACAGACGCAGGTGAGTATTTTCTGGTCCTGTGGGGGAAATCTCCCTGCATAACATCCAGCCCAAGGCACCCACGAGACAGATTAATGGCACTAGAAGGCATAGATAGCGGCGGTTTCAATATTTGGGTGTGGAGACGTCGCCTTTCCTTTTTGTGTGCCCAATGTTAAATCAGGTTTGCTGATTTTACAGTTTTACCTTTGTTTTTAGCCACAGCGTGCGACATGACCAGGGCAATGTTTTCCTTTTACAGGAGAGTGAGGCAGGCGGATGTGGGGGGATGGGACTGGAAGCTTGAGTGATTGACAGGTCAGCTGCCGGGCCTCCTTGGGGTGAAGTGCACATGTTAGGTGGATGGCTGTCTTGCTCTGCCCAGCCCGACATGCACACTTGAACCCTTGCCAACATGCATAATGTAGGGAGTCCAGGGGATTTCTGCTACAGCTTGCAAGTCTCCTTTAGAGCATTGGCAGTGTCTAACCAAGCCAATTCTCTTACTGCTCTCATGCTGTTTCCTATCATAAACAGCAAGGGAGCAGCATTTTGTGAGAAGCGGTGTGGCGCAGTGGCCAGGGTGACTGACTCCGGAACCCGGGGGCTCACGGTTCGATCCCCGGTGCCGGCGGCAGATCAGCCCAGCACCATGTGACTCTGGGCAATAGCTCGCTTAATCTTCCCAACGGCCCTCAGCGCCTTGACACCTTCGGGTAATTGTTCGCGATTTACAAATACTTGACATTTACATTTAAAATGGCTCAGGAGTTGCGGGGTGGGACAGAGTTGATGGTCACTCACAAATACGATGCATGCCTGGAGGTACAACACACCTAACGAGTCTACAAGGGTTCTTTGCTGTCTCTGACCTTCCAGGACCACCGGATGGTGAGTGAATTTGTGCATTAACTTACTTTGGCACAGTGGCACTGCCAGCATTGATCAGAGAAGCTGGTCAAATGGTCCTAAAGGTTGTATTCCTTTTCTGCACTGCTGTGCATGTACTGCACTCAACGAACATGTATATACTGAAACACTGAATCTGGGGTATCTGTTTATGCTGCTGCTGAGGAAGAAATACAGTGAGTCACTGCAGGAAGCAATTTTATGCTCCCATACATGCTTATAGACCAGATTCAGGAAGGAACCTCCTGATGTTTTAAGCCAAAATGGCTTCAATTTCGCTGCCTCCCACCTGAAATTGCCTCTTCTTCAATTGATGTCAATGCAAGAAATAAATTCTCTTGATTATGTTTTTAAAATGTTGGTATGTATGTGCTCGCCTTCAATTTTTGAAAGACCTGGTCCTGGATTTCTGTGAATTCAGAGAAGTAAAAGCATTGTTATATCAAAGTCTGTTATGAAGTTCTGTGGTCATACTGAATAAGTAGCTGCCTACATCATTATCATATAAAATTTCTTTATTGGTGTCATAACTACATTTTCACAATTTCCTTATTAACCTTCCTGCTTTCTCCAATTTGCTTGAAAATGCACCATTCCCTCCTCTTTTTTCATAATGTTTGCAGTGCTCACTCACCACAGGTCACTGAACTTTTACACCCCATCACATTCAAATGTCACCAGCCACCACTGGACATATTGACATGGAGAGAGGGATAGGCAGGCTTGATTATATCAATCAATCAGGGGAATTGTAAGCGCGCTACTCACCCGTGAGGGTCTCAAGGCGCTGGGGTGGGAGGGATTTCAGCTCCATTCAGTCGAAGAGCCAGGTCTTGAGTGTCTTCCTGAAGATGTTCAGGAAGGGGGGCATCTGATGTTGATCGGGAGCTCGTTCCAGGTCTTGGCCGTGATGTAGGAGAAGGCTCTTCCACCTGTCCTGGCTTTGCGGATGCGCAGGGATTCGGTGACGGTGAGGTCGGCGGATCGGAGGTTTCTGTTGGGTACGTGGAAGGAGATCCCTTCGTTGAGGTATTGGGGTCCGGTGTTGTGGAGGCATTTGTAGGCATGGGTGAGTATCTTGAAGGTGATTCTCTTCTCTATGGGGAGCCAGTGGAGGGTGTGCAGGTGTTGGGTGATGTGTTTGTGTCGCGGGATGCCAAGAACGAGTCTGGCTGCGGTGTTTTGTATGATCTGGAGTTTGCGGAGCAGTGACTTGTTTATCCCAGCGTAGAGGGCGTTTCCGTAGCCCAGTCTACTGGTTATGAGTACGTGGGTGACGGTCTTCCTTGATTGGGGGGGGATCCATTTGAAGGTCTTTCGGAGGATGCTGAGGGTGTTGAAGCAGCTGGAGGCAACGGCGTTGACCTGTCGGGTCATGGAAAGGGAGGAGTCGAGTACGATCCAGAGGTTTCGGGCGTGGTCCGTGGCGGGAGGAGGGGTGCTGAGGGCTGTGGGCTACCAGGTGTTGTCCCTTGCGGAGGGGAAGGGTCCGAGGACGAGGAACTCTGTCTTCTCCGAGTTGAGCTTTAGTCAGCTGTTGTTCACCCAGGATGCGACGTCCTTCATTCCTTCCTGGAAGTTGAGTCTGGTGGTGACGGGGTCCTTGGTGAGGGAGAGGATAAGCTGGGTGTCGTCAGTGTGGAATACTATGCAAAGTCCGTGGTAACTGACAAATCACGGTGAGGGAGGCCATGTAGATGTTGAAGAGTGTGGGGCGAGCGACGATCCTTGGGGCACTCCACAGTTCATTTCCGTGGGTTCGGAGAGGAAAGGTGCCTCTCTGATTCTTTGGGTTGTGCCGGTTAGGAAGGAGCTGATCCATTCGAGGGCAGTTCCCTGTATGCCGGCGTCCTGGAGTCTTTCGGTGAGTGTGTGGTGGGAGATGGTGTCAAACGCTGCAAAGAGGTCGAGTAGGATCAGGGCCGCGGTGTGTCCCTGGTCAAGGAGGGTGCGGATGTCATCTATGGCAGCGAATAGAGCGGTCTCGGTGCTGTGATTGCTTCGGAATCCAGATTGGGAGGGGTCGAGGATGGAGTTTTTTCGATGAATGTTGTTAGCTGGGCATTGACGATCTTCTCTGTGACTTTGGCCGTGAAAGGGAGGAGGGAGATGGGTCGGTAGTTCTTGAGGTCCGTGGGGTCTGCTGACGGCTTCTTGAGCAGGGGTCTGACTTCTGCGTCGTCGGGGAAGGTGCCGGTCTTGAAGGTGGTGTTGATGGTGTGCCGTAGTTCGGGAGCGATGGCGGTGGTGGCTCAGTGGTAGATGTGTGGTGTGCAGGGGTCCGTAGGGGCCCCTGAGTGGATGCCTTTTATGGTTGACGTGGTGTCCTTGGTGGTGACTGGGGTCCAGGAGGAAATGGTAGGCCGGCTGGCATTGCTGGAGGGGGAGGTGCTTTCGGCGTCAGGTATCTGGTTGTTGAAGTGGTCATAGAGGCCCTTGATTTTCAGATGGAAGTAAGATCCGAGCTTGTCGCAGAGGTCCTGGGAGGGGGTGATGTGCATGGTTTCGCTGGTGGGCTTGGTAAATTCCTGGATGATGCTGAAGAGTTCCTTGGAGTTGCTGGAGTTGCTGGAGTTGCTGGTGATCTCATTTCGGTTCAATGTCCTTTTGGTGGATCTGATGAGTTGGTGGTATTCCGTCATGGCGTTCTTGTAGGTGGTGTGATCTTCTGGTGTTTTGCTGTATCGCCAATTCTTCTCGAGACGACTGCAGGTGCGTCTGGCTTCTTGGAGGTCGGTGGTGAATTAGGTGGCTTTTCTGGGGCGCTGTCTGTTGGAGTTGCGTAGGGGTACGAGTTCGTCTGCGCACTTGGAGATCCTTCTGTGGAGTTGTTTGGCTGCGAGTTTGGCGTCGGTCAAGGTGGTGGGGGCGTCGCGGTTGAGGGTGTGGTTGAGCTGCTCCTCAGTGATTTTGCTCCAGTTTCTTCGTGGAGGGCACGTTGCTGGTTTGGGGGCGGTGGGTTTGTCGATGTTGAAGTGTATGCAGTGGTGGTCCGTCCAGGCGGGTAGCGTGGTGTGGCTGAAATGGATGTTGTTACCTCCTGCGAAGATGGGGTCGAGGGTGTGTCCTGCTTTGTGGGTGGGCGTGGTGACGAGTTGTTTCAGGCCGATGTTGGCGAGGTTGTCCATGAGGGTGGTGGAGTTGGGGTCGCTGGGGTTGTCGAGGTTGAAGTTCAGATCTCCGATGAGTATGTAATCCATGGAGGCGATGAAATGGGGTGCGACAAGGTCAGCGATGGTAGCGGCGAACGAGGCACAGGGTCCGGGGGTCTGTAGGCGAGGGTGCCGTGGAGAGTGGTTCTAGGACTGGTCTGTATTTGGAAGTGAAGGTGTTCGGTGGTGGCGAGGGAGTCATTCGTGGTGGAGGGCACTCTTGTGTGCTATGGTGAGTCCTCCTCCTGGGTGGTTCGGTGGTCTTTCCTCTGGCTCTTGTATCCGTCAGGTATTGCGGTGGCGATGTCGGGGGCAGAGGAGGCGTTGGTCCAAGTCTCTGTAAAGAAGGCGGTGTCTGGTGAGAGGGTGTCGAGGAGGTCCCAGATTTCAGTAGCATGTCTGGGCAGGGAGCGCACGTTGAGGAGGATGCACCTCAGGGTTTTGGAGGTGTTGGTGTTTGGTGCGGTGGTGGTGGCAGTGGGGGTGTTGATGGTGTTGAAGGTCTGGTGGCAGTGACGTCAGGAGAACTGTCTGTGGGTGGTGCTTGGCGTGAATAGCTGGCAGTTGCTGTTCCTCCCGGGGTTGAGTGCGAGGAGGGTGGCTGATTCGTAGCGGTGGATGGTTGGAGATCCAGGGTTTCTGGCGCTGGTCGCGGGCGGGTCGGGGACGGGCGCAGATGGGCTTGCCTTTGGCTCGCCTTCGGCATGCCAGCGATGCAGCGCGCGCAGCGGCCTCCATTAAATAGGGAAGGGGGAGGGAAGCGCAGCTGGGAGGTGGGAGCGGGCATTGGCAAGGGGAGGGGACGCAGGGGGTCAGCGGGGGAATGCCGTCGAACAACAAAAATGGGCACAATTACAACAAATAAGGCAACTTGAGAGAGTTAAGGCACAACTACAACAATTACAATAACACAGCGAAAATTAAGGCACAAATACGACAATTACAATAATCAACGAATACGTCAGTCACAATTCGGCACAATGGGTACCCTGAGGCAGGAAGCCAGCATGGAGGGAGACGCAGGCAGAGGGCAGGAGGGCCTCGAACACCTACCAGGAGGAGGTGTCTGGGGCAGCGGCAGGTGAGAGCACGGTGGAGCTGCTGGGGCGGAGAGCGGGACTCTAGACAGGAGGTCAGAGGTCCTGCTCCCAGGTATCAGGTAACTTTTACCATTATTGAACCAAACTTTAGTAAGTAGCGTGGGTGTGCAGGCGAATGCTAGTGGGCAGCATGAGCCAGTTTGGGGCTCTGAATGATTAGAAAGCCACTTTCCCACCCCTTCCTAAGATGCCGGGGAAAGCAGTGGTGAGTGGACTTATTTCCAGTACGATAAGCAGACTGGTTTTGGGTAAGAACATTGTGCAGCATGTTATAAATTGCTTGGCTGTTAGCAAGAGTGTAGTGGTTGTTCCAGCAGCAGAGAGAGCCAGGGTAGCTTCCTCAGTTGTGGGTCCTAAAGCAGGAACTTTGCCAGCAAATTAACCTAATCCTATTACAGGCTTAGCTGCTGAGCTGCATTGGTTATCAAAGGTTGAGGGATTGTCCACTTTACTCTCTAGTGGTTAATCAATGACAGGGGCTAAGAGGATAGTCTTGAAAATGCCAGGAGGTTGGTAAACAACTTAGTGGTTGATTGACTGGTGCTAGGTGTAACACAACATTGATCGAGTCAAGCTGTACCCCAATGGGCAGCAGTTGTGCAGCCCCAGTGCTTCGGGGAGTGGGACTGGCCAACGGGCTGGCCCCATTGGTGCTGTGCCAGCCACACAGTAGATGATGTTGGGGACCGCTCAGCAAATACCCTGCAATAAGGAAGGTAATGAAAAAAATCGGGAAGTATTGTAGTGATGCAGCCATAGATTGGCGGTATGGTGAAGAGCTTTTATTATGCACAGACAAAACACAGGCAGCATCAGGAGTAACTGCAGCAGATGGAACATTATGAGAGAAACTCCCCAAACATTCTATAGTCTATCTGCCAAACACTCTACAGCACCATAGTGACAGAGGGAAGGAAATGATGAAGCAACATCACCACAACAATCTTTGCCAGGAATGGGTCTGCAACAGTGCTTAATTTGAACCGGTGATTTCCGGTGCGAGCACCAACACTTAATCATCAACACTGAACCTTTTCATGAGCACCAGTTAAGGACACAATAATTTACGGGGAAATTAAGTGATTTGCACAGAATCACAGGATGTTGAGCCAACCAGTCGTGGCCCGTGCAGGTAAGAGCGGTGGGGCGGGGAGCCAGGTGAAGGGGGATTTCGACAGAAAACGAGGAGGGAAAATTAATTATTTATTTAATTTTCCCTCTTGGTCGTCTGTCGAATCCCCCCCCAACCTGGCCCCACCGCTCTTACTTACACGGGCCGCTGCTGGAGCCAACGCCGAGACTCAAACCTGGTTCCCCATTTCCAAAGTTGGCAGCTCTGGCCATTACACTACTTCCTCTCCCCACTTTCATGGTTAGTAGTTGGTTCTGTTTTAGGTGGTGCTAGCAGGCTAGTGCAAGCTGCCTCCTGACGAGAGCCCTCACACTTATTTTGTTACAAATTAACCACTGGTCTGGGATTGTTCATACGTCCAAGAGCCCAGTTGGGAATGCATTTGTCTTAGAAGGTTAGGGAAGAAATACTGAGGGGTTTATTTGAAGAGATGTTTGACTTGACTGTCAAAACACCAGCTGCAGATGAGGCTACTCCTAGTGAGCAGTGCACACATAAACAGATGAAGCAAATGACTTAGCAACCACTTACAAATTGAGTAAAGGTTTTACCATTTTTAAGGCACGGTTGGTTAAAAAATAATTCCCAGATTTCCACCTCTGTTATTTTGTTATTATAACAAGATAGTGTGCACTCAGAAGACGTTTAAAGGCAAATGTTAGAAGGAATATGTTTGAGGGAAAACAGTCGACAAATCCTAGTCTGTTTTTGGGACTAGATGGATATCAATGCTTGGTTAAGACACATTATGATAAGGAAGCAAGAGGTGGTCCCCCATTAGTCATTTCGGTCATACCAAAGTTTTGGGAAAAATAAAGGGGCTTGTTGGGCCTATAACAGAAAAGTCGGCACTCTACCCAACATGATCCAGCAAATGTAAGCATAATGCTCATTTGGCTGTTTGCAAGAGTACTCCTAAGTCAGGTGTTTTAAAAACTCCAAAGATAAGGTCTCCCAAAAGTAAGGGAGGTGACCAGGCCCTTATGAAGGTTCCGTCCCCAGTGGATTTGTAGACATTGATTCCATGGTTGAATATGTGCCAATATATTAAGGCAGCTCAGCAATTGTATCACTGTTTTTGTTTTGATTTCAGGACACTGGCGCACAGTGTCAGTGGAGAGGCAACATGCAGGAATCAGCAGTCAGTGAGAGCAAACATCAACATCGTCAGGTGAAGGATTAAGAAGGAGACAGGCCAGGAGAGGTATGTTTATTACTGCTCCCCTTTGTAATTTTATATGCTCTCCATTGGGGGTAGTCCCAAAAACTAAGTGGAAGAACTTTGCCTCAACCCCAGTCTCTCTGTGCCAAACAAACACTTTGTTAATGATGAGATTGGCCATAACTTGTGTTCAGTGACGTACCCACTGCGACAACTCTAATTGTTCTGGATATTGAACCTGACACAGTGCAAGGTGTTTGCACACTGCCTGAGGAGAAGGTCTTGGCTTTTAAGCAAGCCGTTCAATCGTGCTTGAGGGCATACAAAGCTACTTTACATTAGTTGCAGGTGTTGGTACATCAGTTGAACTTTGCTCTGCCATCATCCTGATGAGCCCCCCTTACTCTAGATTCTTAGCGCCAGAGTTGTTTTTAGGCACGGGCAAAGTGGGTAAATGCCGCCCTAATCTTCCCCTAAGAAAAGTGTTTCACATCCTACTATAATAACGGTCTATTAGACCGCACAGCCTTAATGTGCTCTTTTCTCCAACTTTTTGCCTTCCTACTCTGCTTTTCAGACCTCATTTTTTCTGGCTTTAGGACTCTTTGCACTTTATCACTGCTAACAAGTGCTAAAGTGCTAGTGCTCTCTTCTCTAAACATAGTCATGATGGGTTATCCCCAACTGGCTCTTTTAATTTACTTATAAGACCCAAGTAAAGTGCACTACATGTGCCAGGAGCCTGTAAATTAAATGCTGCCAGTTCGCCTGCACCATGTATTTTGCCACTCACTTGAGTAGCCCTCTAACCATGGCTCAGGCCTGCCATTGCAGAGCCTGTGTGTGCAGTTTACACTGCCATTTTGACCTGGCAAGATAAACCTCTTGCAAGGCTCAAACCATCTCTTTTTATACATGTAAATAAGTCACCTCTAAGATAAGCCTTGAATAAGCCAGAGGGCAGGGTGCAATCTATTTAAAACGAATGCCCTGGTAGTAAAAAACTCCTGAAGTCGTTTTTCACTTCTGCTAGGCCTATCACTCTCATAGGATAACATTGGGATTACCTTATTTTATTTTATAACTGTGATTTACAATTGTGAAGAGATATACTTTTCAAGTTTGGTGTCTCTGGAATCACAGTGTAAAATGGTGAAGTCAGATTTTAAATTGCAAATAGAAAGTTGGCATTTTCGTACGTTATCCATTTGGTGTCTGCTGCCTGCCTCTGATGCACATCTGGGGAGGGTGACAGCAGGGATTTGTGTATTCCCCCTAGACAGCCGCCCCTCAATGGGAGCTTAGGTGTTATTTGATGGTCCATCCTGGCAGGATGGGAGTGAGGAGCTGGACCCAGCCTCACTTACACCTGAATAGACTGTGTCCTTTCTCCACACAAAGGGTGGCGTACCCCCCTATTGTGAGTTTGGAGCCAGGGCAGAAAGAGAGGACCTCAGTGCACTTCAAAGATCTGTCTTTGAAGTCTCCCCTACTTCAAAGGCACAACTGGGTATAGGTAATGGATCTCTGACACCGCCACTTTAGTTCACTTCTGGACCTGTTGAGATTGTGCCAGGAAGAAGGACTTTTATGCTGCTGAAGGTCTGTAATTCTGCTGGATTGCTGCTTTGCGTGACTCCTGCCTTGCTGTGCAGCCCTGCTGCCTGCTGTTCTCCTGCCTGGATGAGCAGGACTGGACCTGCATCACTTGAACCCAGAGTGACACCAAGGGCTAGCTGGCTGGCCTCCAGATCTGAAGTCTCAGGGTTGTAAAGGACTTCCAACCTACCTGCTTCTGCACCTGGACTCTGCCATCTGTGAGCCTGGCCTGCAGAATGGTGTCAACCCAGTCCTGGACTCCTGGAAGTAGGCCTAAGGTTCTTGCTACAGCAAAACCCCTGCATCCTCTGTTGAATCAGCATCAACACCATTGCGTGGATCAGAACTAGCGCATCACTCCAATTGCATGGATTTGATCTGGCACATTGCTCCTGTTGCGTGGATCAGAACCAGCGTATCGTCTCTGCTGCATGGATCTGGACGTTGGATCACCTTCGGAATCACCCCTGGATGACGGTCTTCCCGGTGTAAGGTCTTCGCATCCCATCAGCGGCATCCTCAACGACAATGCTGAATCTCTGCATCGGTAGCTTTTCGCTCATCGGAACTGGTGCATCGCCACTGCTGCATGGATCAGGACCGGCACATCACCTCCACTGCTGGATCAATACCAACCCATTGCTTCAGCTGCACTGCGCATCTTAGACAACAAAGCAGCCAGGATCAATGTACTTTTGTTCAGCGGGCCACACTGTGTCCCTGTATTCAGCCCGTGCTCTATTGCGGGTGGCCTGAACATTTGACTTTAAACCCGATCCAGCATGACCAGATATCCCAAATAAGAGCTTATTGCTTCTAAGCGCTATTCTGCAGTTTATTCTTTAAAAATTCATTCATGCTACAAGCTCACTCGCGGTACTAACTACTGGTGCAAACCAGAAGGAAAACATAAAGCCAAGACCCAGGCAGGCACTGCAAAACAAAAGTCTGGGTGATGTTTTTAATCTCAATTTTCTGCTGCCCGGCCAGGCCCCTAACAATTTAATGCAGTTGCTGCCTTTTCGCTGAATTAAATATTTGCAGGAAGATGCCAGTGTTTGACATCTCACCTCCCTACCTCAACACTTGCTGCCTGCCAGGCCCTGTCATGAAGGGGCCCCCATGGGTTGCATAGCTGCCAAGTTCATGTGCGACATTTGTATGTCTGCAGTGTGCTTATGTGTGACATTCTAATGCATTCTGTGTGCCATTTTGCGTGACCCTTTAAGGTCAGCAGAAAAAATCAGTTACGTCCATGTAATGAGGTTAATCTCACACAACGTTATGTTTTAGAAGGGGCTTTAAAATACTTACAATACTCCTGCAAGCTGATTAACCTTTTTAACCTGATCCCCACTCATTTCCCAAATAGTTCCTGCAAGTCTCACTCTCACCTCGGCCTTCCGTCTATGCCTTTCTACCTCAGTTAATCTTCTGTCCATTCTTTACTACAGATTTTTTCTTCTCCCATCCCCTTTTAAGGCCAACAACACCAAGAACTTTTCAACATTGTTATGGAATTCTCCAACCCAACTGCTAGCAAAAAAAACATCACACCCTCACAGGAGCTGTGCCACAACCTTGCCCACTTCTTCCACGACAAGATCGCAAACCTATAGAGAAACTTCGAACCCCAAACCACACCTATGGACTTCATCGTTAGATATACCATCACCGTGACCAACACGAATCGCAAACTGACCTCATGGAACATCCTCTCCACCCAGGACACTACCTCCACCATGAAATCCATCCACTCAGGAGCTCCCACAGACCCATGCCCGCACCACATCTTCTACCTTGGCAACCAAAGGATCAGCCAGGACTTCGCCACCCTACTCAATACCTCTATCACCACAGCAATATATCCTGATGCCTGGAAACACACCAAAGTCAGACCACTACTCAAAAAACCCTCTGTTGACCCCAGCAAACTAAGAAACTACTGGCCAATCTCCCTGCTCCCATTCCCAGCAAAGGTAATGGAAAAGATCATCAACAATCAACTCTTGACACACCTGGAGCAGAATCGGCTACTCAACGCCTCCCAATCCAACTTCTGTAGCAATCACAGCACCGAAACTGCCCTGATCGCAACCACCGCTGATATCCAAACCCTCTTTGTCCGAGGAGAAACAGCAAGTTTGATCCTCCTAGGCTTCTCTGCAGCCTTCGACGCTGAATCTCCCCACACACTGATTGAAAGACTCCACCGCATCGGCATCCAAGGAAACATGCTCAGATGGATCACCTCCTTCCTCCTCGGAAGAACCCAGAGGATCCACCTCCCACCTTTCACCTCTGAACCCCAGGAGATCACTTGCAGTGTCCCCCAGGGCTCATCCCTGAGCCACATACTCTTCAACACATATATGACCCCGCTGGCCAACATCGTCAGATCCCACGGTCTCAGCATAATTTCCTATGCAGACGACGCCCAACTCATCCTCTTACTCACCGACGACACCACCACCACCAGAACCAACTTCTACAGATGCATGACAATCGTCGCTGACTGAATGATGAACAACTGCCTGCAGCTGAACACAGACAAGAGAGAAGTACTGGTCTTTGGCAACAGCAGCAACACATGGAATGATTCCTGGTGGCCATCAGACCTAGGACCCACACCCACTCCCTACAACCATGTAAGATACCTCAGAATCATCATTGACAACAAGCTCACCATGAAATCACAGATCAACGCTGTCTCCGCTGCCAGCTTCCTCACTCTGCGCATGCTACGTAAGATCTTCAAGTGGCTACCCCTGCACATGAGATGCACCATGACACAAGCCCTCATCACCAGCTGACTGGACTACGGCAATGCCCTCTATGTGGGTATCACTGCACACCTTCTACAGAGACTTCAGACCATACAGTATGCCACAGCAAGACTCATCCTCGGCCTTCCTTGACCCACATCACACCCCACCTCAGGAAACTCCACAGGCTTCCCATACAGAAGAGATGCCAATTGAAGCTGCTGACCTATGCACACAAGGTTCTACACAACCAGGAAGCTGTCTACATGAACCACCGTCTGAACTTTTACCAACCATCGAGAAGACTACGCTCCGCTTCCCTTTCACTTGCCCATATTCCCAGCATCTATGGAAGCAGAAGTGGAGGAGGCTCCTTCTCACACACTGCAGCAAAGACCTGTAACAGCCTCCACACGCACCTCCGGACCATCACCTCACTTCCGGGATTCCGAATGGCCCTCAAGACCTGGCTGTTCGCATAAGCCTCTGGAGCCTGCAATCACTTGGATACCCTATTGGGTGGTTAGCCACCCTTTTAAATCCTGATTGATTGATTAAAGAATAGATTTTCTTTTCACTGATTATATTATCCTGGTCTAGCCCTTTCCTCTGAGTACCATTGCCTGCTCTGAGTAATACACCTGCTTTTCCTCTCCTTACTCATCTGTGCTTCTGTCTTCTCATGATTTCTCGTGCAGGCACCACTTCCTATTTCCTTGTTGCCCACATTGAATTTTTCTCTACTTTTGTTTTTAGGTTGATAATCTCCAGTGATATGTTGTAATATGTAAGTGTTTTTTTTATTTGAGTTTTGCAATGCAGTATTTCTTCTGTAGAGTACTCTAATGTCCTTCAGTCGTGAAGTCCAAATTACTTTAGTGCAGTAGACAGGGCATCAGCAGTGTATTTTAGATGTTGCCACAAGAGGGCAGTAAATGATGCATTTTCTTTTCACAAGTTCTTTCGCATAGTTTTTCATACTAAACTGTCATGTAACATTGCTTTAATGTCTAAAATATAAGCAACACTAGTCGCAAAGCAGCCGTATCTTCAGTGTTTTCAAGGAATATAATAAAGTCAGTCTCGGACACTGTGCTGCATTTAATGTAGAGCGACCGCCACAGTAACTTTACACTACCTGCTTTAGTTCACTTAGGCTCAGCACGCACAGGTGGTCAAGGAGCTAAAAATGCTTGATAATGCATCTTAATGCTGTAATGGGGACCACCACATTAAAATGTGTTAGTCTAACATTAACAGTGGTACGTGGTAGGGCTGGGAGTGAGTCCGGTCACGACATGAGTCTGAGAGCCAGTTCTATGTGTCTTTAAAAGGCACAGCTCTCAAGACAGCGGTGCCACACCACTAAGCAGGTCCTCTCACCAACGTCACTATGTGAAAATGTATCCCGATTCCCATCAGCTGTCTGCAGCCAAGGATCAAGACAGTCACCAAGAGACTACCGAGACCCATGACCAGCAGGGTTTATTTTCCCAGCTACAGCATTGTGACTCAGAGATTTGGTAAATATCAAATATTAACACTGCTGACATTATAAATGTTCCTGCAAAGGTCGAAGTTCAAGTTTAATATCATAGCTACACATTTGTTTTACAGTACGATCTGGTTACAATGGCTACTAGGTTAGTGCCCTTCCATTTCTGGGGCTTCATAGAGTTTCTCGTTGCTCAAATGAGTGTGATTGCTGATATTTATCTGTTTCCCTGGACTTCATTGCTTGATTTTGCCCTGAAGAAAGAATCATTCTAAGTGTCACACATTTGGCCATTAATTGTTACTCAAAATTACACTGTCACACATAAGCAATCTGAAACTTTGGTAGCTATGACGATGGGTAGATGGATAGAAAACACCACTTGAAGATTGTATGACATACATAACAACAGATAAAATGTCTGAAATATTACCTCTACGATATTGTTAAACATGTCAGACTTCAGACATTATAAGTTAAACTGAAGGGTCTATAAACACCTGCCAACCTATCCATTATTACCGGGGCCATATAATTGTAGCCTTTAGATTTTAATTGTAACCAAAACATGCTCTCATCACACGTACAGTATATGGGAGTTGCATCCAACAGAGGTTTTAACAAATGTATATATGAAGCTGTTAAAGAGACTCTGAGTGGGATGTGTACAAGGAAGTGGCATCCTATTGTATGCTCTAGTGTTAAGTAGGTTACCACGATTGACGGTATGATATTCAAACATAGCCAACACAAACCATAAAATTACGGATCAAAATTCACCTTTATCTAGGCCACGATGGATGTAGTCTCAGACTTTCAATTTTGCCACAACCATGATGAAGCCTGTTAAGAATTCCAACTGGCAGGTGGTTGTCGGTGATATAGGTCATATATTACAATTATTTTCCACATCTTGGGTAAGTTACAAATCAGTCTATTAATTGATATTTCATTTTGGTCCAAATTGAGTTTCTTTAGAATCTGAAATATATGACCCCTTGTTCAAGAGATTAGGGAAGCCTGAGAAAGGTTCTGATTATTAAACACAATGGGGCACTTTTCTGCCGCTAAAGCGGCGATATTTTTATTGCCTTATTCTCAAGCAGTCGCTAACAGCCGTTAGCGCCAGATTTCTTGCGATAGCGGCCGCTTACAACATCGCCAACGATGTCAGCAACAACTACCGCTAATCATATGCAATGTAGGCGTTCCCTTGCTAAAACGCACGCTAATCCTACTACGCGATATTCTCAACGATCGCCCGGACCGGCGATGCGATAAAAAAACACACGCTAAGGCCCGTTAGCTGCAGGAACTTAAAACCAGACAAAAGGAGGTCTTAAAAATGGTGAAAAGTGGCATCATATAAGGGAGACTACCCCAGAGCCCCATCTGATGATCCACTGATGCCATGGAGGTACTAATCATGCAGCTTGGAGCACCAAGAAGGCCACAACAACCACCACCAACGCAATCTCCCCCAGGACAACCACAGAGGCTGCGCCAAATAAGACAGCGGGTCCATCGCCGACGCACCATCCTCACAGACCTAACGCCAGAGGATGTCATTGCCCACTACAGGCTCAAAAGGACATCCATCCTCCGCATCCTGACACAGATAGCCCACAGGCTGACGGCACCAACACAGCGGATAACCAACATCCCTCCACAAACAAAGCTGCTGGCTGTGCTGCACATGTTGGCCTCAGGTACATTCCAACCAACAACTGCCAGAGTCGGAGGAGTCTCACAGCCAGCCCTATCAAAGTTCCTTATAACAGTTTTGAATGACATAATCAGCCTGATACCCCAGCACCTTCACTTCCCCAACACTGCGCAGGAACAGCTGGAGACCAAGCAAGGCTTCTACGCCATAGCTGGCTTCCTGCATGTGTTGGGGACAATTGACTGCACACATGTCCTACTTGTTCCACCTGCGGACACTGCCCACATATACCGCAACAGAAAGCACACACATTCCATCAATGTGCAGGCAATAGTGGACCACCGGGGCCTGTTCACCAATGTCGTAGCCAAGTTCCCAGGCAGTGTGCATGATTCCTAAATTTTCCGCCAGTCCATCATCAATCAGCGCTTTGAGGATGGCACATATGGAAACGCACTGCTCGTTGGTAAGTACTAACTGAACACAACACACTCCTCTACTCCACAATCATGGAACACACAACTGTGAGAATGCACACGTTACAAACTCACATTCAACATGCCAATCTACATGCCCACCTATAAGACACGACAACACAAGTAACTGTGGTAACTGGGGTCAGCCATATAGATAAACCATCACCAAAGGCATAGCCCCTCTGCCACACATTAGCAAATGTGGTGAGAGGTGGCAACCAAGTATGTGCACGAAGAAAGAATGTGCACAAGGCAGAGTGTGGCAGTGGTGTGCTGGACAGTCTTGATTGTGCAGAGCACAGACATGTCCAAGTGGGCATATAGTGCATTTCCCTTGTCCAGCCTGATGGCAATGACAGCGTTGTTGACTGTCCTACCTGACGGGGGGTGGGAACCATGTGAAGGCAGTATGTAGGATGCAGAGCCTGTCGAAGCAGCTGCTGGCCACTGCGTAGACCTGTATGTACATAGAGAGGGAGGAGTTGAGTACGATGCCTAGGTATCTAGAGTTGTTGTGTGTTGGGCTGGCAAAGGCGGTGGCCCACCAGGTGTTGCCACATGCTGATGGTGTGGTCAGGAGGATGAGGACTAATGTCCCCCCTATGTAGAGCACCCCCCAGCTGTTGAACATCCATGTTGCAACTTGCTGCAATCCTCCCTGGAACCCCAGTCAGGTGCATGGGAGTGCCTTGTTGAGGGAGAGTAAGAGCTACGTGTCCATGTAGGTGGTGATGTCCAATATTTCCCTTCATGTAGTTCAAGTTCTACTCCAGGTGTCTGCAGATGCATCTGTCATCTTTGGTGTTGGCATTCATAGCACGCTGTATGTTGGAGTTGCATATTGGGGCAAGTGTGTATGTGCAGTTGGAGATACATGGTTGAAAAATCTGGCCTGCACTGTTGGCATTGCCTGCAGCGGTGTGGGTGTTGCTGTTGATGGTGGAATGTACCAGATCCTCGTTTACTCAGCTCCTGTTAGTCTGTATGGCGCCTGCTGTGGGTTTGTGTGTCATGGGGTTTCATGACGAGGAACTGTACGCTGTGCTGGTCACACCATGGGCGTTGAGTGGTGTTGTTGAAGTGGACGCAGTTTCCACATGTGAAGATGGGGTTAAAGGTGGGCCCTGATTTGTGGATCAGTGTCGAGAACAGTTGGCTCAGTTCGATGTTAGAAAACATCTGCCAGAGTGTAATGGATTTGGGGAACTTGTGGTATGTGAGATGGAGTCTCTAATCATGGCTGAGTACGTAGCCCATGGAGTAGATGACGTGGTGTGTGATGACGTTGATGGTGAATGCTAAGTGTTCCCGCCCTCTGTGGGCCCTGCAGCTGAGGGTGCAGCTGACTGTTGCCTTGTGGCACGTCTAGACCGGAAACTGCAGGTGTTGGGCGGTGGGGAATGTCTAGCGGCAGCGGCAGCAACTGAACAGAATGTGAGCCATGTCCGGTGTGGCCCATTGGCATCTAAACGTTATCCTAGCGTTGACTGCGAGTAGTGCGAATGGGTGGCAGCGTTAGACGATATGAGAGCCAGGGACCCTGTTTGTGTAGGTGTCAGGCTTGCGGACATGTGGAGACAGGCCTGATATTGGTGCACTGTTGGAGTGCTAGTAATGCAACCGTGCAGCGCACACAAGTGAATTTGCTTGGGGGGAGGTACGAGCATCTGTGAGCCAATGTAATTTGCATTGATGCTGGTCAATTGGCCAGAAGCTACACATGGCAAAAATTAATAACAAAGTAGCACCAATCACACACCAAAAAACTATCAACAGTGCCCACACAGCATGCATAACTACTAATGGACACATCTCTCCATTACATGTTACAGGTGATCAAGGATATGCACCCACCCCATGGATGATGACACCCCTGCGAGCCACCAACACCCAGGCCCAGAGGCAGTGTAATTCTGCCCTTGTACGCACCAGGGGCATTGTGGAGCGCACATTAGGCATGCTAAAGTCACGTTTCCGGTGCCTTGACATCACAGGTGGAAGACTGTTGTACAGCCCAGAAATAGTGTGCAAGATGATCATAGCATGTTGTGTATTGCACAATATATGTGTACGCACCAATGCCCCATGGATCCAAGTGCCAGATGCACCGGGCGATGCTCCAGATGATGAGGAAGATGAGGCAGGTGGAGCACACCCCACAGCTTCTGCAGCAGGCACAGCACGAAGGAGCAGAATCATAGACAATTTCTTCACATGAGCACGTCACATCGTGACTGTCCTTACCAATCATATATCTGTTCCAAATGACCCCAAGCACAGTATATATTAAAAAAACTCTACACACATACCCTGTGTGCATGTTTATCATCTGCATGAGTACATCACTCTGACTCGTGTAAGTATAACATTAAGTGGTCACAATATCTCAATTAGAAAATGATGGTGGATCTGCCACCTCTGAACAGAGATGCTGTTTAGTGTGACATTAGTGCTAAACTAGACATGTTAGGGTGTCAAATGTGTTTTGAAAATCTACTCTTCAGCGTGTCATATGGGAATTCTAATCACATATAGGATGTCAATAGTGGTCAACTATGAATATCAGGGTGTCATTTGGGGTAAATTATGAAATTTAGGGTGTCAATTGGGGTTAATTATGAAATATAGGATGTCATTTGGGGTAAATTATGAAATTTAGGGTGTCATTTGGGGTAAATTATGAAATATAGGGTGTCATTTGGGGTAAATTATGAAATATAGGGTGTCATTTGGGGTTCATTATGAAATTTAGGGTGTCATTTGGAGTAAATTATGAAAGATAGGGTGATATTTGGGGTTAATTATAAAATATAGGGTGTCATTTGGGGTAAATTATGAAATTTAGGGTGTTATTTGGGGTTAATTATGAAATTTAGGGTGTCATTTGGGGTCCAATCAAAATTAACATGGTGTAATTTTTGTAAAATAATGAATTTTCAGTAACTAAGGTTCATCTGTGTAAGAAGTTGCACTTAGCGTGCAAAACTTCACGCTTTTCCGAAAACCGATATATTTTTCATATTAGCGATGGGAAATACATCGCTAAACACATTGATATATACGAAATGTTACCCAAAAACCATTGTTGCGTGCAGATTTTCATCGCTAAGTCAAAAAACGGGCCGCATTTACACAGGAAGTGATGTCAGCATGCATCCTGTTTCCTGGAGGAGTGCTGTGCACTTTCAGTTTCTCTTTTGAGCACATTGCTGGTGATTGTGGAGAGTGTTGGAGGTGTTTGGTGGTGTGTGCTGCAGATTTGAGAGTTTGAGAGTGTTGCTGTGTCCTGTGTCCTGTCGATTGTGTCTCTGTGAAGTGTGGTGTCCTTGTATTTACGTGTTTTATTGTCTCCTGTCCTCAATCTTGTCGGGTGTTTGTCTTGGGGTAGTTAAATTTATTTGTAGTTGTTGGGGATATTAACTAGGGTTTCTTTATATTTTGGCAGTAGTGTTTAGGTGTGTGCAGGGAGATGGTGGGTGTGGGCAGGGAGGGCTGATAAAGTTTTTCCTGCCCTTGATGGTGGAGAGGGGAGGCTGTATCCTCGCAGGATACCCAGTCAGTGTGCGCAAGCAGAGGTGGGAGCGTGTGCGTGCACGTGTGCAGATGCTGTGCGTATTTGGAGTTGACCGCACTGTGCGCCAGTGGAAGCACCGCTGGCAGGATAGCCTGGCCCGGGAGGGTGACCTCCTGAACTACGTGGGACTCATCGGTGGCCTAGAGTGTGAAAAGTTCAAAATTAAAATTTATCCATGAATACTGTAACGAAAAACAAAATATGCCGTGTGGGACACACTGGTGTCCAAGTGCAAAAATGTTGCAACGTGAGGCGGGAGACGTAATGCATCCACGCATAATGTTGGCACATCAGAGACACAAGGCGATATCATATTGACAATCATAGGGTGCAAGTTTGTGTAACCCACTGCGCTGGAGCAACACTTAGCACTGTTGTGCCAAAGCTGGCACACCTGTGCAAAAATGGGTGCAGGATAAATATTGTATGTGTACAGGAAGGGTGACTGTACATGAACAATCCAAAGCATTGTTTCTGTGACCTGTGTGCTGGCCAAAATGAAGTGTAAAAATGCTGTCCTCATAAATTGTGGTACGCTAGCTACGCTGCCCTTGTACATAGTCTCCGTGTGACAATCTATGAGATCTGAACAAATGCTCATATGAAATAGAAGATCTCCAGAGTGACTTACACCACCAACATCTGTGAAACTGCTGTGTGCGATCTGCCGTGATGCATTTGTACACAGATCATGTATTACATCATTTTGCGTGTAGAAATGGGGCCTTGTGAATGTGTCACACAACTAGTATGTGCATGTTTGCTAGCATTATTATCTTGTTTGGCCAGACTCAGCATTCACAGGTCTTGTGTGAATGGCAGGCAAAGTACACCCAATCATGTAGCCAACATGAAACGCAACACTACAGTTACGTAGCATTTTCAGTTATGGTGATGATTGGTATGATGAATATGACACGTGTGATTTAATGTCTGATACTAACACAAATTACTTTTGTTGTCTCACAGCTGGACGACCTATCATCACACAAGGGGACATTGACAGATTCCAGGACCCACACGCCACAGGTGAGTTTGGACATCATATATTGGCGCGGTGTGGTGAATGTCTGCCTCAAATGATCTACGTTGTAGTATGCAGTATGGGTGTGTATCACATGTACCATGTCTACAGTGTGATGATGTATTGTGGAAGTCAGAAGTGTGTACAAATCTGTAAGTGAAGGTGGAGCAATGCATTTGTCTCCCAGTTGTAACTTTGCACATCCCCAGTCAGTGATACACATGGAAATAAGGTCTATGGATTCTGTCACCACAGCACATGCATGTGGATTACAGAGCGCACTGATAGGAGAGGAGACATGTAAGTGGTGTTGCCGAGGAGTATCATCAGACATGGAATGCATGTACATCCTTGACTGAGATGACTGTGCAAGTGTGCCCTATCATGCACAAGGAGGCAGTGGTTTTCAGGCCGTGCAGGCTCAGACACAGGTCTGCACTGTGATTTCATAGGTATGCTGCATACCAGCTTCACCGAAGTGGCAGTGCATAGCTTTGAGCCGAGCAAAGATGGCCCTATGAATCTCATTGGCATGTTTGTCCACTGCAATGGTGTTGTCAAGCTGTCTCCTTGGGGTCATTCCTAGGCCGACTCTGGATCAGGTGTATGAGCTCCACTGTCACAATTGTTGACATTACTCTGCATGCATTTACCCTGCATGCTTTAGCTCAGCATTTATTGTACAAGTCAGTGTTCAGCCACCCAACCTGTTTACATGTGTGCTGCATTATGAAGCACAGATGAAAGTGTGAGTAGGGCTGTCCCAGGATTGCTCCTGTGCAGGTAGGGTAACCTTCCTACATATTAACAAGCTACCCTAAATACAGACACCCGTGCACTCTTGTGCAAGAGTGCCTGTGTTACCGCTGACTAGATGAACTGCACACCATTGCTGTGGGACACACAGGGCTGCACATGAGCATTGCACATATGATGCAGCACTGTGTCCCAGGAGAGGATGAGGGTGGTGCTACACACCGGGGGATAATGCCTCCCTCCTCCGATTCCTTGTACATGCCACCCTCAGTCAGGAAATGTCATGGCAACATCATTGTACACTGTGAGTATAATTTGGTTGCGACAAACTGACTGAGGGTGGCATGTACAAGGAATCGGAGGAGGAGGCATTATCCCCCTGCTGGCCGAGATGAGGCGGGAAATGTCCGAGCAGACAAGGCACCTTGAGGACATTAAAAAACACCTGGGACTACCATAATGTCTGGACATGTTGTGCCCCATCCCCCTCTTCTCCCTTCCACCAATGTTTGAACTAGTATTTTAGGTAGTGTTAGGTAAGTTTTTTTAGTGTTAGGTAGTGTAGTTTTAGTGTAGGTATAGTTAGTGTTAGATTTTAAGGTAGTTTTAGTGTTTTTATATTGTATAGTATTTGGGGATAAGTTTCCTTTTCCTTTGGGTGGGGGGTTGATGTCTTTTTTGAATAAAAAAAAAAAATATATATATATATATCTTTGTGTAGGTTAAATGTGTAGTTAGCTCATGTATAGCTTAGATGTCTTTGTCCTGTCTCGTGATGTGCCTTAAGGGTGGGAGGGGCGTTGATGTCTCAGATATGTTTTGCGTGATTAGGATTAGTTAGGGTAGATCGTTTAGGTACTTTTTCTCTTAATTCTAGTTATTTTATTTTAGATTAGTAGTAGTAATGATTATAGTTAGTGTAGGATAGGTAAATATTTCAATTTTATAATAAATCGTTAATAGTTTGGATTTCGGCTTGCACTTATGTCAGGGGTGATGTGGTGGAGTGTGTATTTTTACCTTGTATGCATCTCATATCATCAATGGACTCTCTGTTGAATGTGTAAGTGTGGTCATGACATGTCACTTAGCAGGATGGATTGTGTCAGGATACCTTAGATGTGAGCACAGAAAACTTGCATGGTTGACAGGGTGGCAAGTAGGATTTACGGCCTAGTCTAGGGGCAGTCGTTTGGGAAGTTATACATCTTAAGTGTGACTCACAGAGTTGGCCAGCACATTGTTGTGCATTTACAACACAAGGTAGGGTCATGGCATTGAGAGGATATTGTAGTAGCTACTGTTATCCATCATGGAGATGGATGAATGCATCATAGCCCTGCATCTCACATTCTCCTTGCGCAGAGTCTATCTGCATTGCACAGATCTTGGCACACTTGCTGTGTCGTGCAAGTGTCAGATTCCTTAGAATGATAGGTTCCTGTGCATTGAGGCAGAACCTCTGTGCCATGCAAGTACTAGTCTTTCTGTGTGTCCATTGGGAAATGCATATGGCAGAACAGTGGTCCTGATTCACAAATAAGTCATCTGAGAGTAAGTCATGAGTTTAAGTTTTCCGGTATTCACAACAGGCATTTAGGAGTAGTACAGTTAGATGTACTGACTTGACTTCTCCTATATGCCTTTTGTGAATCACAGAAGTTGTGAAGTCATGAATTTGTCACCTTTCACGTTTTTCGGCATACACACAGTTCTGCTGCCCACAAAAGGTGAAATGTTGCATTACTCCCTCTTGTGCCAGTGTCATGGCATATTCTCACATCTGTTACCTTTTGGCTCATAGTGATGCCACCCTTGAAATGGTGGCACTGCTTCTGACTTCATGGTCAGTGCAGTGCACCACGCATCCCTTGTCACATTGCCCTACCCGCTCAAAGTGGTCACAGCATGTGAGGGTTCCAAAGTCAATAAGCATTGTTCGTCCACAGGAAGGGGCTGACAGATGCCTTACACTTTGGGGTGAGTCCCTATTGCCAACTCTACTTCACTGAGGCCGACAATGTGGTTCAATTAGTGGCTGGTAGACATGTGCCCTTACGTATCTTCATCAATGTGTATATGGTGTGCACCATCTTGGGATGTGAAATGCAATGTGCACCTTCACAACAGGCTCCGTCCAGCCTGTAGGGTGTGAGTAGATATGCCAGGAGATACTCTTTCTGCAATTGTAAAGAGTGACACTACTTGTGGCCTGCAACAGACTTTGGGGCATATTATCAAGAACAGCGTTAAAATTATCGCCGCTTTAGCGGCAGAAAACTGCCGCTAAAGCGGCGATAATGGGCTTGATAATATGCCCTTGAGAATTCCAATAGAAGCCCATGTTGACACCAGAACATGGGCTTCTACTGAAGTTCTCAAGGGCATATTATCAAGCCCATTATCGCCGCTTAGCAGAAGTTTTCTGCCGCTAAAGCGGCGATAATTTTAACGCCGTTTCTTGATAATATGCCCCTTTGCCTTTTGTCAGACATTCCTATTTCCTCCATGGATGTGGGGCTAATTTGAGATACTGCCAGATTGATGTATTGGAGCAATGGGGGCACAGCTGGTCCACACATACCCGGTCCTCTCACTGCCTATCAGGATCAAAGTAAAACATTGACATTTGTATTATTTCCCTGGATGTACCTTTTGGTGGATTCACTGCTCCTACATTTTGCGAGACAGCTATACTGGATTGTTCATGGACAACAGACATCTGTGTGATTGAAAGATATTTATTCACATGTCTGTTGACATAGTTGGAGACTGGACCAGTACTTGGCCATGCAATCCCCACATTACATTGATGCCCAGTGGAGGGCCAGCCAGAGTCCTTTAGGGTTGGCAAGTCCAAAGGATGAGGAAGAGTTCAGTCAGCCGTCTGATTGCTGTGTCATTGGTAACCAAATGAAATATGGCAGTCCATGTCGAGGTCCAAGGTGAGTGTCACAGAGTGTATTGGGGACAGTGGAAGGTGATATTCCGTGGCATGATGCTCAGCCCAGAACCAAGTAGAAACTGGTCATTTGGCCTAGAGGAATGCTATCGCTTCCTTCTTTGCAACAAGGCAGATTCATCCTCATCTTCATCCTCTGATGTGTCATGTGCCTCACATGTGGGTGGTGGTAGATTGGCTGCAGCACTGTGAGGCACTGACACATCAGGGGGTGGAGATGTGGATGTAGAAGCAGCAGCAGCAGCATTCATCTGCGCCAGACATTGCTGCAGCAATGCAGTGATGATGATCTGCAGGGCATGGAAGATTCCAGCTACATCTCGCTGGTGTGCAGCTGTGGCAGCCATTTGTTCCGCCTGCATCTGATCCATGTTCTCCATTATCCTCCGCATGCGGCCCAACTCCTGGCTGCCATCGCTGGAGCCACTCTGACTGGACAGTTGTTCCTGTCTCTGAGTCATGACTCCAGCGATGTCAGCCAAGGAATGTTGGAGAGCATTGAGCGGACTGTGGGTGTCCGTGATGTTTAGTACGTGGTCCCAGATGGAACTCAGACACCCACAAACGGAATCAAGTTTGGCCGCCAGGCTGTCAAACCCCACCCACACCTGATGAGCCATCTCCTGCTGGACCTCTAACACACGGCGTTGGAATTCAAGATTTGGGTCTGGGAGGCCCTGGGAGACAGCTGTGGTGGTAGGTGCTTGCTGCTGTGTGGTTTGTGCAGGGTGTGGGGTTAGCACGATGCAGCTGGGTTGCCCTGCTCCTGGAGGTGGGGTGCTGATGGAGTCTAGCAGCTGTTGGAGGGTGTCCGTGTTGATGGTTGAGAATTCTTCCTCTTCATCAGTGAAGATTGGGACAGGCTGCTGTTCAGGAGGTGATGTTTGTCCCTCTGCAATTTAAAGGGAAGAAGCATTTTAACTGTGTGTTTCATGGATGATCATGCATTGGATGAGTTTACAAGCAGATTGCATGACAATGTACATTGTGACTGTTTGGGAGGGGTTGCCTATTTCTTGCTGGATGTTGCCTTTTTCGACTACATCACGGGTATGAGGTTGTACTTGTCCATTGTCATCTCACAATTTACAGCTATGACTAGTGTGATTGGGCAGTTCATACACACAGGCGGCACCAGTTGTGTCCTCTGTTCAGTTGTGAAGGTGATGCAGTTTGTCCAACATTGTAGTCAATGTGGTTGAACTCCAATTTTTATGTGTGTGCACTGCATTGTGGGATACTCGCCCATGCAGCTTTTGTTTTTCTGCCCATTATCCCTTTCAGGCAGTGGGCCTCCACATCTGTGCATTTCCATTGCAGAGATGTTGCAAGCTGGGCTAAATATGTGTCATGGTCAGAGTTGGGACACTTGTGCATTGTTCACGAGCAGAGGTCTTGGTTACGTCAGGGGTTGTATGTACACGTGGATGTGTCAGAGTGTGACCTGCTCCTTTAAGGATGTGGCCCACACTCAGCCACCTCTGTGACATGGCCTGCACTGTGTGGAGATGTTTGGGGTGCCGGCATGGTATTCATCATGCACTGGCACTTGCATTGTCAGTGTGGCTCACAGACCCGCACCTTTTCTGTGTACTGCACATGTGCATCGGTTGATTGCAAGATTAGTTGTGTGTGAGGAGGGCCCCCTTTAGGCACATTGGCTACTAAGGCCTACTTGCTGTTTCAATGTGTGCTGCACTATGCTGTATACATGTGCATCTAGGTAGCTTTGTCTATTGTCGTTTGTCTTGTGTGCATTGCTTGCTGCCCTCCTGTTGGCTTACCCGTTGTGAGTATGGTGCTGCATGAGTTTATATTGTTATTGCTGGCTGGACAGACAGTGTCAACAACAATAGCCCTCTACGTTGACCCCACGTGTGATGTGTAAGTGGCCCGGGATAAGATGGATGTGGAATTCCAATGCATATTTGTGGTGCTCAGGCCTTGTCACCACCACGTCAACAGAATAAATTGGCAGGGTGATGTGTGTTGTGTATGTGACACGCAGCTGGTCACATGGATGATACATGCTGTCCTGGTTACGGATATTCAATGCATGGATTTACGTGTGGGTGATAACGACACTGACTGCATATTTGGTCACTGACACAGTTGACTTAACAAACAGCTTTGGTTGTCTTACTTCTTTGCAGGGACATTGTAGTTCTGTGAGTCTGGCACACAGACAAGTCATGCAGTACAGATTTGGTTGACACATTCCTGATAGGCATTGTCCCCGCCCTGTGGTGTTTTAGGCATAGCCCCCCTGCTCATCACCTTTTGAGTGGAGTCTGCTGTTTGGGTGCATTGTGGGATATGCACGTTTGAGCCATTTGGCTGCATGGTCAGTTTGTTGTGACATTGCGGGGCATATTCACAGGCCCCTATCGCCACCCCAACGTCATTTTCTGTGACGGTGTGGTGGCGATAGGGCTCGCTTACTCACAAGGCAGCGTTAAGCTACTTGACGTGGCTTAACACTGCCTTGTGATTAGGCCCACTGTCACGCTGTGTTTAGCGTGAAAGGGGCATGCAGTGGGTGTTGTGGTGGGCTTTCCCCCGCCACACACATTTATTTTTACACTGCCCCATGATCACAAGGGCAGCCTAAATAGGAGCCAACGCAAAACTTGAGACCAGGAAAACCCTTGTCTCAAGTTGGCGATATGAGGAGGACTGTTTTATTTCTCGTCATTTTTGCATTGTCCATGTGTGCTGCCTTGTGCAGCACACACGGGAAAAGCAAAATGCCATGGTTTGTTTAGGTACAGGAAGGGACACCTTCCCGTACATAAAGGAAACCTCCCTGCTTGCACACAACCTTGCACTCTGGTACAAGGTTGCCTGCGTTGGCGCTAAGTTGTGAGACTTAGCGCCATCGCAGGGGGAGAAGCAAGGCTGCACCATGTCCTAGTGGATATGGTGCAGCCTTGCTTTTGCAAGGTGGTGGAGGGAGGCATTAAGCCAAGAAGGCTAATGCCTCTCTCCGCAACTTCCTTGTAAATATCACCCTGCATGTGTTTCTGGCATGCAGACTCACTAGATGGTTTCTCACTTGGTGTACACACAGTGACGGCTCGCAGTGGGAGTTCTGCAGGGTGGTGGTGCGGGGGGCTGTTGCAGGGCAGGTGAGGGGCAGGATGGGGGGTAGTGGAGTTGGAGACACAACGTGCTTGAGTTAGGTAAGTAATTGATGAATCCTACTATTTGGCTTGCACTTGCTGCACCGCCGAGTTAGTTATGCAGTAAGCGCAAGGTAATTGGTTGGATTTATTTGTTTACTTACCTAACTCCAGCACGTCATTTCTCCAACTCCACTACCCCCCATCCTGCCCCTCCCCCACCCAGCACAACCGCCATGCACCATCGCCCCACAGGGCTCACGCTGCAAGCCGTCAATGTGTACACAGGACTGCATCTCATGGACAGGCAGGGGGACACATTTACTGGAGATGTGGCAGGATGTCTACATGGCCCCCTTTCCTCAACATCACACATTTTCAAATCGTCTGCACAGGGCCCCTATCTCCCTGATACTTGACATGTGGATGCACTGTGTGTGTGACTGAGCATGTGCATGAGTGTGCATGCCACAACCAATGTCATCAGACATGTGGCATTGTGCCCATGTGTCTGCGTTGTGTGCAAGATTGTGCACGTGCAGTTGTGTCACCCTTGATGCACATGCACATTCTTGCACACAACTCCGACATACGGGCACATGCATATGCGTGGTGTTGAGGCAAGGGGGCCATTTTGACAGCCTGCCGCATCTCCAATCAATGTGGGCCTTGCTCTTTCATTTATCCCTTCCCTTGTGGTCTGATAAGATACTTGGACTACATTTGTTTGATTTTTCAGTGCACATTTCCATGTCTGTGTGCCCACCAATATGTGTCTTGCAATGTATTGGTTGAGTAGGGTGATATGTGTCTATGCCACCAGGGCCAAGGGGATCCGGAACATGATCCACAGTCATTGTGGGTGTGCACTATAATATATTTAATTGTGCATGAGTGTCATTGGGCCCATCTCCCCCGTCCCCCCAGTCCCTGGTTGGTACTCACCCTGTTGCTGTTGTGTCTGGTCGTGTTGAGCAGTATCCTGTCCCGGGGCTCCGACCATTGTCTCCTCACTGATGACTTGGGACACCTGTTCCTCCAATGGATCCAGCTCCTCCTGTGGTGCTGGACTCCCACCTCCAGTCTGCATTGCTGCTTTCAGGTTGGCTGCAAATTTCTGCTTGGTCTTGTGCTTCACATCATGCCAGCGCTTCTTGCAGTCGTCCACTGTCCTCCTCACCTCTCCGACAGCATTCACCTTGGCCACGATGGACTGCCATATTGCATTTTTGGTTGCTAATGACACAGTGGAGGTGACAAAAAGTTGTTGTTGGTGTTCTGTCACCTCCGGAATCAGGACCTGGTTTTCCTGCTGACTGAACCACGTCTTCCTCTTCCTCTTCCTCTTCTGCTTGCCCTTCCCCTGGGGCTCTGGCTGGTCCTCCTGGGTGTTTGTGGGGTAGTTGTTGGCCTCTGTGCTGGGTCCAGCCTCCCTCCTCCATGGTTCTTCTCATATGTTTCCTTCTTCTTTTTTCTTTGTTTCTGCATAGCGGGCGTTTTATAGTGGGTTTTTCCCGCCGAACGTGGAAAAAGGTGCGCTGACGCTGATTAGCGTGCCGTTCCTGGTCGCTAATTGGCCCATCGCCACTTTTTTTCACGTTAGCGTTACGGATTTTATCGCCGTGACGCTACCCTTATTGCCGGACATTGTGACCCGGTAGGGGAAATTATCGCCTGTTAGCGTCGTGTTGTGAATACACCGCTAACACAGCGATAATTTCCCGCGGTACACGTCGATAACAAAACGCACGCTAACTGAGGTTAGCGTTAGTTTTCGCCGAATCTTGTGAATATCCCCCTCTGTTTCCAGGAGGTGGATGTTAGTTTTGGAAATGGTTGCTGTGATTGAGTCTCGATTGTAGTCTGCTGGTTTGAGCACTTCATTATTTTCCAAGTCTTTATGAGTTAATGTGGAAGTGTCTCCTGTTTTCAAGAAGTTTTTAGGAGAAGTTTTTTTTTTGCCTGTGAGTTGTGTTGACGATATTTTCCCGCTGATAGTAGATATGCCATTGAAAAAAAGCAAGAATTAATTGCATTTGGCAGGTGATGAAGATGTTGGTGTCATGAATGGTGATAAAAAAGTCTCCTGGTTACATGTGAACAATGATTGAGGGGGTTGAAGATAGGGTAATCTGGTCTTGGATTTATTAGGTCTTTGATTTTATGATTTTTAGCATTTCTCCCTCAAATTCACGAGCTTGCATCTGTCGCTGAGCGATTTTCAAGGTAGTCATGTATGCTCCAATGTTTAGATCGATCTTCTTAGCTTGAAGAGGGAGCCAGTAAACCATGTTTAGCTCAGTTTAATGGAGAGGTGTTTTTGGTGGAGTCCTCATTTCTAGGACAATATATATCTGGTGTAGACACATAGGGGCTTATTTACAAGCCCCTTGCACTGCCAGCACATCACTTTTTCCCATATTGAAAGTGACGTACTGGCAGCCCAAGGGGCTTGTAAATAAGCCCCATCATGTCTTCTGTTGCATCCCAGAATAGGGTAATGGCCCCACCAATATTTGAACATGTTAGCTATTTATGTTGGATATGTATGGATGCAAAATATTTTCCAATCGTTTTCCTCAGTGCACCTTTGACATCCTGGTTTCTCAGGCTATAGATGATAGGATTTAGCATTGGAATCACAACAGTGTAGAAAACTGAAGTTACTCTTTCAAAACCAAAGGAGTACTTTAATTTGGGACTGAGGTACACAACAAGGCCAGTGCTGTAGAACAAGGTAACACAAATCAAGTGGGAGGAGCAGGTGGAAAAGGCTGGGAGCCTACCTCCAGAGGATGACATTCTCATTATGGTGGTTAAAATATAAATGTAAGAGGTGAGTATAGTACAGATGGACACCATTGCTATGGTAAGGGAGCAAATTAGCATCAAAATTTCATTGACAAAGGTGTCAGTGCATGAAAGCCTCAGAAGAGGGGGGACATCACAGAAGAAATGGGAGATCTCTTTTGAGCCACAGAAAGACAATCTGAAGATGACACCGGTTTGTAGCATGGCATGTAGAAATCCACAGATGTAGACTCCAATGACTAGTTGCATACACACCTTCCCAGTCATTATAGCAGAATACAGCAGAGGATGGCATATCGCTGAATATCTGTCGTACGCCATCACAGCCAAAAGGAGACTGTCTGCTGTTCCGAAGACAATGAATGAAAAGAGCTGCACAGCACACCCTGAGATTGAAATCACCATTCTCCCCAGGAGAAGGTTGGCCATCATGTTTGGAGCGATTGCTGAGGAATAGCAAATGTCTACAAAGGACAGGTTACTAAGCAGGAAGTACATGGGAGTGTGGAGGTGAGGGGCAACCCTAATCAATGTCATTATAGTTACATTCCCAACTAAGGTTGTGACATAGACCAGGAGAAAGAGCACAAAGAGAGGGACTTGCAGCAGAGGGTCCTCAATGAGCCCTAAGAGAATGAACCCTGTCATGGAGCTCTGGTTCGTTTCTTTCATGTACGGCCAAATAGCACTTGCTGAAAAAGAAATACAAGCAAAGCATCATGTTGTGAGATTAGGACTTATTTTAAAAATGTTTTTAAAATATTTTATTTTAATTTATGAGTTTTTCACAATTGCTAGTTCATTACATTTGATACACTTTACTTTCATATATTTTACAAACAACACATTTGAAAACATATTTAAAAAATGACATAGAATCCCATAGTTATGAATTTTCAAACATCTCATATATTTACCAGGGCAGTAATGACATTGCAATACA
The DNA here is from genome assembly GCA_963921515.1 of Calotriton arnoldi. Lineage (NCBI taxonomy): Eukaryota > Metazoa > Chordata > Amphibia > Caudata > Salamandridae > Calotriton > Calotriton arnoldi. The sequence goes on from CAWUFW010007709.1 coordinate 206,515, forward strand.
TCATTTAGACAAATATTTTCATTGGTTTAAATGGCCACCGTCTGCCCTACAAATAAACATGGTTTGGTAAAGCCTTTCAAAGGTGTTAGTCAACATCTTGGCTTTGACAATTCTCGTTGTCAAGGCTGAGCATGAAAGTAAGACAAAATGCTTGTTTGATGATGCCAAAGACAATCAACAAAAAAGCCAAAGTAGCCAGACCCTGCGTGAAGATGTATAGGGGCACATGCAGAAAAACAACTTCCTCCTCTTGTTAGCTGAGATGGATGGATTTTAACTGTGACATCCTGTCAATGCCTTCAGTTTTTTGTATACAATTACATTCTGGTACCTGTACTTCACTCTTGTTTGGACTTTAGAAGTAATCTCTGCAGGATCATCTGAGAATTAAAGAATTAATTTTAGTCTTGTAGAGCGCACTGACACTCGGAATCGAGCATTCTGGCACTGAAGTATAAACTCCAATGGTCCCAGCTGAGGAGGGACTAAAAGGAAGAAACAGACACAGAGAGATTGGGAGAAAGATTAGATAAGGGATTAACAGAGTGTGTCAGAGGCCAAGAAGAGCCAGGTCGTCAAGTGCTTTTTGAATAAGGCTTCAGATTGAATGGAACTCAGAGGGCTGGGGAGTTGGTTCCATGCCTTAGTTCCTAGTACCATAAAGAATTTTCTGCCTTGGGTTTTGAGTCTAAAGAGAGGGGGCTGAAGGAGGTTAGCATAGGAGGATCTCAACATCATTTGAGTTGTATGGTGAGTGAATCTGGTAGCCAGGAATTCTGGTCCAATAGACTTGAATTCTCTAAAGACCAGTTAGAGGATCTTGAGTTGTATGGTGAGTGAATCTGGTAGCCAGGAATTCTGGTCCAATAGACTTGAATTCTCTAAAGACCAGTTAGAGGATCTTAAAAAGGATCCTTTTGTGGATTGGCAGCCAGTGTAATGTTTTCAGAGCTGTTTTTAGGGCTGCAGAAGCAGAGCTTCATCTTGGGAGCTTCAGCACAAGTCTGACCGCAGCATGTTGCACCAATTGAAGCTTATGGAGTATCAGTTTAAAAGATCCTACTTAGAGACTATTACAGTAGGAGTCTAGAAATGATGAAAGCAAAGGCAACTGTTTTCCTGGTTGCTAGTAGAAGATAGTTGAAGACTTTTCTTAAGGATTTAATGAGGTTCAAACACATTCCTGCCACTCCCAAAGGTTGTGGGTGGAATGGGAGGGTGGTGTTTAATTTTACTCCTAGGTTTCTTGCAAATTCTACTGTGGCAAGGGGCGGGGGCACTGAGTTTGGACACCATTGAATTGCAGAAAACAGGTTGGATTTGCCAAAAACCAGAATCTCCAATGTATCTGTGTTGCATTTTAGGTGGTTTGATTGCATCCACAGAATAACTTTAGTGAGACAATTTTGAAAGTTTAGTTCCAAGCCATAGGATCCTTTATCAAGCAATAGGATCAGCTGCGTATAATTAACTTAGGACGTAGTGGCAATTCCGAATTATGCTATAAGGAAGATTAGGAGGGCCATGTATATTTTGAAGAATGCAGGGCTAAGGGATGAGCCCTGCGGAATTCCAAATGCCACTGATCTTGTTGTAAATGAGAAAGGTCCTAGTGCAACTACTTGTCTACTGACGGTCGAGAAAGAATTGATCCAGGACAGGGGTTTATGGGAAATGCTGCAGTCCTTGATCCGTTGAAGGGGTATGGAGCATGAGATGGTATCAAACGTGGTGGAGACCTCAAGTAAAATCAGCACCTCATTATTTCCCTCATACAGCCTCATTTTGATAGTTTCGGAAACTTCCAGCTGGGCTTATTCTGTGGAGTGTTTAGGACAAAAGCCAGATTGCTGAGGAAGGAGTGAATTTGAAGTTTTCAAAAAGGAAATTAGTTGGCCATTGACAAATTTTTCAAGCAGTAAGGTTAAAGCGGGATGTAGGGATATGGGTCAGAGATTAGAAAGTGTGGATCTGCAAGAATGTTTTTTTGCAGGGGTTTCATGACTGCCAGCTTCCAGTCTGGTCAGATTTCCACAATTGATAGTGATGTATTAAGAATTATGGTAATTAAAGGGTTGACAGTATCAACAGCCTTATGGAGAATGACCGGGGCAAGGGTCATTGGGAGAACCAGATTTACAGGAGAGAATGGCCTGACATGATTGTGAGAGTGAAATCTCCTGAAAAACTGCAAGAATTGCGGTTCTAAGCTTAGAGGGGTTTTCTAGTGAATCAAAACGGGAAGAAAAAGATGAAGTGTTATGGTCAGAAAACACCGTGGATTTTCTCCACCAGGCTAATACTATACCTAGTGTCAGGAGCCACTCACCTGAACACCAGGAAGTTCCGATGGGGTGATGATGGTACACGACTCCCACTAAGGACCTTTCCTTGGAAGAAATGAATGGTATTCACACTGCCCCAGTGAAAGTCCCCAAGGGGAATGGGGGAATGAGAGACAAACAAAGTAACAGATAGCACAGGCTCTGTACGTCTCTCAGGGCACTGGACTGCCTTGGCTGGAGGGTGATGCTCTTGACCTCTGTAAAGAACAATTTATGTTAATACACAATTGTTAGGCAAAAACAGTTATTGAGTAATTACTTTTTCTAACTGGATAATTGATTGATTACACTACCTGCTTTAGTTCACTTAGGCTCAGCACGCACAGGTGGTCAAGGAGCTAAAAATGCTTGATAATGCATTTTAATGCTGTAATGGGGACCACCACATTAAAATGTGTTAGTCTAACATTAACAGTAGTACTTGGTAGGGCTATGGGTGTGTCCAGTCGCGACATGAGTCTTAGAGCCGGTTCTAAGTGCCTTTAAAAGGCACAGGCACAGCTCTCAAGACAGCGGTGCCACACCACTAAGCAGGTCCTCTCACCATCGTCACTATGTGAGAATTTATCCCGATTCCCATCAGCTGTCTGCAACCAAGGATCAAGACAGACACCAAGAGACTACCGAGACCCATGACCAGAAGGGTTTATTTTCAGAGCTACAGCACTGTGACTCAGAGATTTGGTAAATGTCAAATATTAACACTGCTGACATTATAAATGTTCCTGCTAAGGTCGAAGTTCAAGTTTAATATCATAGCTACACATTTGTTTTACAGTACATCTGGTTACAAGGATACTAGGTTAGTGCCCTTCCATTTCTGGGGCTTCTTAGAGTTTCTCGTTGCTCAAATGAGTGTGATTTTTGATATTTATTTGTTTCCCCAGACTTCATTGCTTGATTTTGCCCTGGAGAAAGAGTTATTCTAAGTGTCACACATTTGGCCGTTGATTGTTACTCAAAATTACACTGGATCTGTAAAAATGTCACACATAAGCAATCTGAAAGTTTGGTAGCCATGACGATGGGTACATGGATATAAAACACCAATTGAAGATTGTATGACATACATAACAACAGATGAAATGTCTGAAATATTACCTCGACGATATTGTTAAACATGTCAGACTTCAGACATTATAAGTTAAACTGAAGGGTCTATAAACACCTGCCAACCTATCCATTATTACCGGGGCCATATAATTGTAGCCTTTAGATTTTAATAGTAACCAAAACATGCTCTAATCACACGTACAGTATATGGGAGTTGCATCCAACAGAGGTTAACAAATGTATATATGAAGCTGGAAAAGAGACTCTGAGTGGGATATGTACAAGGAAGTGGCATCCTATTGTATGCTCTAGTGTTGAGTAGGTTACCGTGATTGATGGTATGATATTCAAACATAGCCAACACAAACCATAAAATTACTAATCAAAATTCACCTTTATCTAGGCCACGATGGATGTAGTCTCAGACTTTCAATTTTGTCACAACCATGATGAAGCTTGTTAAGAATTCCAACTGGCAGGTGGTTGTCGGTGATATAGGTCATATATTTCAATTATTTTCCACATCTTGGGTAAGTTGCAAATCAGTATATTAATTGATATTTCAATTTGGTCCAAATTGAGTTTCTTTAGAATCTGAAATATATGACCCCTTGTTCAAGAGATTAGGAAGCCTGAGAAAGGTTCTGGCTATTAAACACAATGTTTTCAGGAAGTGGATGTTAGTTTTGGAAATGGTTGCTGTGATTGAGTCTCGATTGTAGTCTGCTGGTTTGAGCACTTCATTATTTTCCAAGTTTTTAAGAGTTAATGTGGAAGTGTCTCCTGTTTTCAAGAAGTTTTTAGGAGAAGTTTTTTTTTGCCTGTGAGTTGTGTTGACGATATTTTCCCGCTGATAGTAGATATGCCATTGAAAAAAAGCAAGAATTAATTGCATTTGGCAGGTGATGAAGATGTTGGTGTCGTGAATTGTGATAAAAAAGTCTCCTGCTTACATGTGAACAATGATTGAGGGGGTTGAAGATAGGTTAATCTGGTCTTGGATTTATTAGGTCTTTGATTTTATGATTTTAAGTATTTCTCCCTCAAAGTCACGAGCTTGCATCTGTCGCTGAGCGATTTTCAAGGTAGTCATGTATGTTCCAATGTTTAGATCGATCTTCTTAGCTTGAAGAGGGAGCCAGTAAACCATGTTTAGCTCAGTTTAATGGAGAGGTGGTTTTGGTGGAGTCCTCGTTTCTAGGACAATATATATCTGGTGTAGACACATAGGGGCTTATTTACAAGCCCCTTGCACTGCCAGTACATCACTTTTTCCCATATTGAAAGTGACGCACTGGCAGACCAAGGGGCTTGTAAATAAGCCCCAACATGTCTTCTGTTGCATCCCATAATAGGGTAATGGCCCCACAAATATTTGAACATTTTAGATATTTATGTTGGATATGTATGGATGCAAAATATTTTCCAATCGTTTTCCTCAGTGCACCTTTGACATCCTGGTTTCTCAGGCTATAGATGATAGGATTTAGCATTGGAATCACAACAGTGTAGAAAACTGAAGTTACTCTTTCAAAACCAAAGGAGTACTTTAATTTGGGACTGAGGTACACAACAAGGCCAGTGCTGTAGAACAAGGTAACACAAATCAAGTGGGAGGAGCAGGTGGAAAAGGCTGGGAGCCTACCTCCAGAGGATGACATTCTCATTATGGTGGTTAAAATATAAATGTAAGAGGTGAGTATAGTACAGATGGACACTATTGCTATGGTAAGGGAGCAAATTAGCATCAATATTTCATTGACAAAGGTGTCAGTGCATGAAAGCCTCAGAAGAGGGGGGACATCACAGAAGAAATGGGAGATCTCTTTTGAGCCACAGAAAGACAATCTGAAGATGACACCGGTTTATGGCATGTAGAAATCCACAGATGTAGACTCCAATGACTAGTTGCATACACACCTTCCCAGTCATTATAGCAGAATACAGCAGAGGATGGCATATCGCTGAATATCTGTCATACGCCATCACAGCCAAAAGGAGACTGTCTGCTGTTCCGAAGACAATGAATGAAAAGAGCTGCACAGCACACCCTGAGATTGAAATCACCATTCTCCCCAGGAGAAGGTTGGCCATCATGTTTGGAGCGATTGCTGAGGAATAGCAAATGTCTACAAAGGACAGGTTACTAAGCAGGAAGTACATGCCAGTGTGGAGGTGAGGGGCAACCCTAATCAATGCCATTATAGTTACATTCCCAATTAAGGTTGTGACATAGACCAGGAGAAAGAGCACAAAGAGAGGGACTTGAAGCAGAGGGTCCTCAATGAGACCTAAGAGAATGAACCCTGTCATGGAGCTCTGGTTCGTTTCTTTCATGTACGGCCAAATAGCACTTGCTGAAAAACAAATACAAGCAAATTATCATGTTGTGAGATTAGCACTTACTTTCAAAATGTATTTAAAATATTTTATTTTAATTTATGAGCTTTTCACAATTGCAAGTTTCATTACATTTGATACACTTTACTTTAATATATTTTACAAACAACACATATGAAAACATATTTAAAAAATGACATAGAATTCCATAATTATGAATTTTCAAAAATCTCATATATTTACCAGGGCAGTAATGGCATTGCAATACATCATTTAGACAAATATTTTCATTGGTTTAAATGGCCATCGTCTGCCCTACAAATAAACATGGTTTGGTAAAGCCTTTCAAAGGTGTTAGTCAACATCTTGGCTTTGACAATTCTTGTTGTCAAGGCTGAACATGAAAGGAAGACAAAATCCTTGTTTGATGATGCCAAAGACAATCAACAAAAATGCCAAAGTAGCCAGACCCTGCGTGAAGATGTATAGGGGCACATGCAGAAGAAACGTCCTGCTCTGGTTAGCTGAGGAGGATGGATTTTAACAGTGACATACTGTCAACGCCTTCAGTTTTCCATATGCAATAACATTCTGGTACCTGTACTTCACTCTTGTTTGGACTTTAGAAGTAAGCTCTGCAGGATCAGCTGAGAATTAATGAATGAATTTTAGTCTTGTAGAGTGCACTGACACTCGGAATCGAGTATCCTGGCACATAAGAATGAGTCCCAATGGCCCCAGCTGAGGAGGGACTGCGAGGAAGAAACAGACACAGAGAGATTGGGAGAAAGATTAGATAAGGGATTAACAGAGTGTGTCAGAGGCCAAGAAAAGCCAGGTCGTCAAGTGTTTTTTGAATAAGGCTTCAGATGGTATGAAACTCAGCGGGCTGGGGAGTTGGTTTCATGCCTTAGTTCCTAGTACCATAAAGGATTTTCCGCCTTGGGTTTTGAGTCTAAAGAGAGGGGGCTTAAGGAGGTTAGCATGGGAGGATCTCAACATCCTTTGAGTTGTATGGTGAGTGAATCTGGTAGCCAGGAATTCTGGTACAATAGACATGAATTCTCTAAAGACCAGTTACAGAATCTTAAAAAGGATCCTTTTGTGCATCAGGAGCCATGTAATGTTTTTAGAGCTGTTTTTAGGGCTGCGGAAGCAGAGGTTCGTCGTGGGAGTTTCAGCACAAGTCTGACCACAGCATGTTGCACCATTTGAATCTTATGGAGTATCAGTTTGAAAGATCCTGCTTAGAGACTATTACAGTAGGAGTCTAGACGTGATGAAAGCAAAGGCAACTGTTTTCCTGGTTGCTAGTAGAAGATAGTTGAAAACTTTTCTTGGGGATTTAATGAGATTAAAAGACATCCCTTCCACTCCCAAAGGTTGTGGGTGGAATGGGAGGGTGGTGTTTAATTTTACTCCTAGGTTTCTTGCAACTTCTACTGTGGCAAGGTGCGTGGGACAGAGTTTGGCTACCATTGAGTTGGAGAAAACAGGTTGGATTTCCTAAAAAAGAGAATCTCCATTGTATCTGTGTTGCATTTTAGGTGGTTTGATTGCATCCACGGGATAACTTTAGTGAGACAATTTTGGAAGTTTAGTTCCAAGCCAAAGGATCCTTTATCAAGCAACAGGATCAGCTGCGTATCATCAACTTAGGACGTGGTGGCAATTCTAACCTATGCTATCAGGAATATTAGGGGGGCCATGTATATATTGAATAATGCAGGGCGACGGGATGAGCCCTGCGGAATTCCAAATGCCACTGATCTTGTTGTAAATGAGAAAGGTCCTAGTGCAACTACTTGTCTACTGATGGTCGAGAAAAATTTGATCCAGGGCAGGGTTTTATGGGAAATGCTGCAGTCCTTGATCCGTTGAAGGGGTATGGAGCAAGAGATGGTATCAAACGTGGTGGAGAGCTCAAGTAAAATCAGCACCTCATTATTTCCTGCATCCAGCGTCATTTTGATAGTTTCGGAAACTTCCAGCTGGGCCTATCTGTGGAGTGTTTGGGACAAAAGCCAGATTTCTGAGGGAGGAGTGAGTTTGAATTTTTCAAAAAGGAAATTAGTTGGCGATTGACAAATTTTTCAAGCATTAAGGTTAATGCGGGATGTATGGATATGGGTCAGAGATTAGAAAGTGTGGGATCTGCAAGAGTGTTTGTTTGCAGGGGTTTCATGACTGCCAGCTTCCAGTCTGGTAGGACTTCCACCATTGATAGTAATGTATTAAGAATTATGTTAATTAAAGGGTTGACGGTATCAACAGCCTTATGGAGAATGACCGGGGCAAGGGTCATTGGGAGAACCAGATTTACAGGAGAGAATGGCCTGACATGATTGTGAGAGTGAAATCTCCTGAAAAACTGCGAGAATTGCGGTTCTAAGCTTAGAGGGATTTTCTAGTAAAACAAAACGGGAAACAAAAAGGTGAAGTGTTATGGTCAGAAAACACCATGGCTTTTCTCCACCAGGCTAATACTATACCTAGTGTCACGAGCCACTCACAAGAACACCAAGAAGTTCAGATGGGGTGATGATGGTACATGACTCCCACTAAGGACCTTTCCTTGGTAGAAATGAATGGTATTCACACTGCCCCAGTGAAAGACCCCAAGGGGAATGGGGGAATGAGAGACAAACAAAGAAACAGATAGCATATGCTCTGTACATCTCTCAGGACACTGGACTGCCTTGGCTGGAGGGTGATGCTCTTGACCTCTGTAAAGAACAATTTTTGGTAATACGCAATTGTTAGGCAAAAACAGATATTGAGTAATTACTTTTTGCTAACTGGATAATTGACTACCATTTTAAAACAGTCCTTGGCGATGTCATTGCCAAACGTAAAACAGGGTTCTTTTACCTGATTTAGCAAAAGATTCAGCCTTGGTCCTAATCAAACTTTGGCCTTGTTGTATCCAGAGTTCTTTATATTTACAATGACACTGTCTTAACAAATCCTTAGATGGGGTTTTGTCTATTGAGCATAAAATTGTCTTTTTCAAAATGGATCTGAGAGACACGCACTTCCAGGAGTATATACAAGATGCAATACGCTTGTGTTCATTTATCTAGCTGCTTCTCACAATTTAATTATGATTCCCAAAACTCATGAACTGTCCTTTTGCGCCTTTTCATTACAATGTTTCAAACGCGTGTGCTGTTCTTATTGCGCCTGTCTTTAGTAAAGGAATTGGCTTACCTGAATTTTGGTTTAGTTCTGATCAATAGGTGGCGGTTCCGTGGTTAGTTATTCTTGTCTTTTCTTTCCTCCTTTGTCTTTGTCTTTGTCTGTAGGAAGATTGAGTCAATGTGGGGATAAGAAGCGCAGCACAGCTGGAAAAAGAGCAAGATCTGAGTGGTTGCTGAGGGGTGCTCAAAGACGCCGAGCCAGGCCGGGTGACAACCAAGACAACAGGAGTTGCTGCGATGAGAAGAACTGGAGTTGCCGCGTGATGCTGGGGGAGGATTCTAAGCAGAAGTCCGAAGCTCAGGTGAGTGGGTTTGAGCAATGAGGCAAAGTGCTCGTTTCAGAGGGGGGGGGGTTTAAATAGGTAGAAGGTGTAAAGTGTGGTGCCGATGAATCATTGGAAATTAGATTGGGGTGGGCAGGAACCAATCCATGAGTCATAATAATTTCCAATCAGTGAGTCATCCGCAATTACCAGCAGGAAACAATCAGTGAGTCATCAGCAATTACTGGCAGTGAGTCAGCAGCAGTTACTGGCAGGAAACAATTAGTGAGTCATCAGCAATTACTGCCAGTGTCGAAATCGGTGGCCGGTACAATAACAATTGTAAATACATGAATGTCTCAGAGGAGCTTGGTCTTTTTTCAAAGGTCAAGAGCCATCGTAACTGCAACAAAAGCACTAGTGAAAAAAAACACAAACCTACTTGCATGTACACAACCATCGCTATTAGAGAATTCCTACTCCAAGTTATGCCTTCATAGGGAAGGGGGGCACACTAGGGACAATGATAGGAACGAGCGGAGGAACAGGACAACTGGGTCATGACACCTAGCACCAAATGTCAAAACTGGTGCAGGTTCTGCTGCCTTAGCTTGTAAGACGAAGGGCATACACTCCGTGACCAACTGACTTAGACCACTGTGTTGGACTATTTCTTAGAAGGAGCCATCCAGAATCAGCTTTATCTCTTTCGACTGTGTAAAGAGAGGTTGACGGGCCGTGGCCAGAACAGTTTGCCAGTTAGGTCCTTAATGGCTGTGTCATTCAGCTAGGACCTAACTATGTCATGAACCATGGCTTTCTCCATCATAAAGACTAGCTATAAAATCACCTGTTGAAACTACAAGAAGTTATTGACTTTATGGAAAGAATAGGAGGCAGACTTATAGTTTGAGATATATCGGCCATATGCCAAAATGCAAAAGAAACAATTGATGGACGGAATGCTGGACAATGCAAACTTTCCCCCGCAGTCACAAGGATCTGGGTTAAATCCATCATTATTTTGCTCACCACACCACCCCAGATTGGACCCAGTCGTATGTAAATCAGTCTTGACCCTGCTCCTTGTGGGAACAGTCAAGCCCGAACTGCCAAGCCAGGTCCTCCCTGGACCGGAAACAAGCATCCTGGGACCAGTTTCAGGGCATCACCCTTCATCAGCCAGGCTAGCTTGAATCCAGTGGTGTAGTGAGCACGTGACCCACGTCTGGACATACCCTTCCCACTTAGGGCAACATATGCAAAAGAAACAATTGATGGACGGAATGCCAAAATGCTGCAGATGTTACTTTCACCATATATAGAGAGCACTCCATGTATATAGAGCACTGCATGCATCTAGTCTAAATAGGGTGGGCACAACATCTGCCACTTTCTTGCAGGTGTACAACAACCACAAAACTCTAACTAGAATTCTATTAATACTTAACACCTTAGCTGCTAGGCCTTTTCCTCCCCTGTGCTAAGTCTTTTTTCGGCTATTTGGGGTTGTTCGCGCTTAGGTCCATGCAACTTTTTGTCCACATAAGGTATCTGCGCCAAATTTGCGTCCTTTTCTTCCAACATCATGTGGATATTAAAGGTACCCAGGGTTTGTGGATTCCCCTCGAGGGGACCCAGAAATTAGCCAAAATACCAGCTACATTTTGGTTTTTTGGGGAAAAATTGGGAAAAAGTGCTGCAGAAGAAAGCGTCTGTTTTTTTCCCTGCAAATGGGATCAACTAATAGTTTGTGGTGCTGAAATCACCATCTTCCCAGCTTTCAGGGACAAACAGACGTTTGTCAAAAAACCAAAATGTTTTACACAGTTTTGGCATTTCACCGGGACATAGCCTATTTTTGCTACGTTTTGTGCTTTCAACCTCCTTTTAGGTAGTGGTAAAAATGGGTATGGAAGCAATAATGGATCCTGGAAAGCTATACATTTATGAAAAGTAGACAAACTTCTGAATTCAGCAAGGTGTCATTTGTGTAGATCCTATGTGTGAAAATCTTTTTGGGAATTTCAGTACTAAGTGGACCTTGAAAATTTCAATATCAAAATATCGGATGTATGACGATATCACGCATGCATTACATCGCATGCCATTAGATCGCGGTTTTAACAATGCAAGTCGTTACAACGACTTGCGTTGGAGGGCGTTGACTTAGGAGTAGTTTAATTTACTATTCCAACTCCAGCCTACGTACAGTAGGGAAGGTGTTGGATAGTAAATTAAACTACTCCTTGTCCTATATCGCTCTCCAGTGCAAGTCGTTGTAACGACTTGCGTTGTAAAAATCTCGATCTAATGGCATGCGATGTAATGCATGCGTTCTAAAGGTTGTTTCCCCAAAATATCATTGATCAGATGCTAATCGTTATCAAAAATATTTTTATTTGTTCAACAATATTAAATCATTTTTTCTTTATCATTTTTTTGTTAAAAATCAACACCAATACATTATATACATATACAAAAATTCTCATGTAATGCAATGCATATCACTAAATTGGTATATTTCTGTAATAATTCTTACTAAATCCTTTTCAGACTTACTCCCACATTCATCCACTGTCTATCTTACCATAACTTGGATACACATTTATACAGAGATTCAAAGCATTTGTTATATTTTAGGCAAAACAGAGTTTGTCCATTATTTTCATTGCAAATGACATCTAGTCAATGTTAGACATAATTAAGGTTTTTTCCATATGGGGTATGTTACAATTCATTAAGGATTCAGTATCACCAATTAGGGTATGGCATCTATTTCAGTCAAAGAGAACATTCATAATGGTCATGGCTAGACTGAGTCGTGTCCTACGCGCATTTCGGCTTTGAGCCTTCGTCAGGAAGCCATGTTTGATATGAGTCCTAAAAACATGTGGAAAAACATCTGGGTTACCAAATGTGGGTCCTACTTATTATATAAATTTAACTATACAGTTAAAAACATGGTGTGCCATAGTAAAAAAGAGAGAAAATAAGTGTTTCATAGATTCCTCAAACCACCATGAGTGAGGGAAAGATGGTGCCAAATGATGGACAATAAAGTGCTCACCAAAAAAGTCAACCAGAAATCTGTGAACCAAGAAATTTATCAAAAGAACCAGCTTGATGCCTGTAGTGCGCATGCAGTAAGTTCCGCATGCAGACTGTTAAGACAGACAGAAGAAGAAAATGAAAAATAGAATGAAATATAAAAAGTCATGAATCCCAGGGTTAGTAAATAGTGTGCTGCTGTTAGTACGCTATTACCTTATAGCTGAGAGTTGAGCATGTAATCTTAGAGAAGATATCTGAATGGTTTATATTCTGAATCTGTCTACACACCTAACAGGAGACAAATAACTGATCGGTAACTTCGTACATAGAATACTCGACTGTCATGATCCGATGTTAAAAGGGGAGGCTTACTGATGTTGGTGGTGTAAAAATACTGCAATCCAAAGAGAAGGCGCAAAATTATGCCACCTATAAAGAGAAATAGATAGGTGGTGTTTAGAGCTGAACTCTATATTTGACAATAGAAATCTTTTTAGTAATTCCTCGATGTGGATTCTGTGTACGCGGAGTAACATGCCTGCAATCTACTTTTAAAAGTGGCAAAACACTGTTTAAACGAATAAAGTTATAGCTACTAATACGCGAGCGGTTCTTACCCAATATAATAGTCTCTTAGATTGGAATAAGGGAATATGTATGGCGCGCCGGGAAACTCGAAGACGCTTCGGTATGCAGAGGCCCCTTTCTCTGCCCGTACTGGTCGTTGCCGAGGATATAAACTGGTGCCGGCGCGATCAACACACGGGCGTGCGTTTCTCTCGAGTTCCAGCCGGCAGCATAGTCCCGTCTATTAATTAGATGGCGTACACATACCGTAGAAAGGAGGCTGTGTTATTTAAAACCCGCGCCGAAACCCCTGATTTCTTTACAGATGTGGGTGGAGTCATGATAACGCTAGCGAACCTTTATATATAGTGACGTATGGTGGTGGCCATCTTAACAAGGTGTTTAATAGTTAAATAACCTTTAAAATATCTAAATGGATATGGCCGCTCAATAGATGAAAATGCATGTTGTCTTCATAGGGTGTATCTAGTTGTAAAACGATTATCTACAGAAAAAGATGGGTTTCATTTTGTGATATTTCTGTACAGTGAGCAAATACAATCTACACACCATAGAGAGAAGATGTGTAATTTCCACCACTGGCCAAAGATCCTGATTGGTTGGCAGTTATAGATAGACTCATGTTAAGGCTGCCGGATCTCTATGTATAGTGACATACAACAACGGCAATCTTGGCATGGTGTTTAAAAGTTAGGAGATCTCTGAAATCTCAGAATAGATGAAGGTGCTACCTGGGTAAAGGCGCATACTGTCTCCTTAAGTTATATATAATTGAAAAATGATGATGTATGAAAAAAAGGAGTCAATTTTATTTTGTAATACTTCTAAACAGATAGCACTAACAATCTAAATCTCAATATTACTCAATGATCGGCAGAGCCAAATATTCATGCTTACATTCCAGAAAGGGGCATGCCGAGTCAGCATGATCTCCATAATATTTCAAGGCTATAGTGATGTAAAGTTAATGTGGTGCCATGTTCTGTGTCTTAAGGCAGCCACGTATACTACCTGAGTATGTTCTATTTACAGAACTTGTGTAGACGCCCTGGGTAGCCAGGGTCTATACCTAGACAAGCAGAATTCTAACAAATATTTAGATGTTATTGTATTTGATAGCCTGATCCCACGGGATTTCATTGTTCATCCCATTTTTATAGGTGTCTAACATGAAAATCCAATAGACCTCTCTTCGTTTCCGGATTTCTGAGCTTAAACTTCCTGTGTTAATGCATAGTTTCCCAAGAATAAGCCATCTTATATCTTGGATGGTATGCTGTGCCTCCATAAAGTGTTTAACTAATGGGGCATCGATTTTCTTTGTTCGGATGGCTGACCTGTGTTCTGTGAGTCTGGTAGTCATGGAACGTGAGGTGTCCCCCACATATCCCTGATTGCAGGGACACAGGATTAATTATACAATGTTGGTAGTCTTGCAATTGGTCAAAGTTTTAAGAGAGAAATTTGTACCATTGAGGGAATAGGTTTGAGTTTCTATTGCAAATTGGCATGCTATGCATGCCATACATTTATAATTCCCAATCGGATGTTTACTGCCCAGTATAGATGTTTGAATGGTACTTTTCTGTGTATTGGTCATACGTGATCGTACTATGAGATCTTTAAGGTTTTTGTTCTTTCTGTATGCAAAGAGAGGCTTTGGTATATAAGCCTCTCTGTCTCTAGTTGCATTCAGAATATGCCAGTTGGAAGTGACAATATGGCACATTTTTTCATTCATAGTTGAATGACGTGTGGCAAATACCAGATTAGAGTTTCCCTGATTTAGGAAATATTCTCATTTTCAGGGGTACCCCTATTTTTTGCAAGTATTTGTGTAGATCCTTCACAGTTTTTTTTTATATAAACTAACAGTTGAAAATAAGAAAAATTGAAAATGAGTTGAAAAAAACCAGCCATTTGTGCCAACATTTTTACCTGTAACTTCTTCTAAGTATGACAGATTTGTTAAAGCAATATAATGTTACATCCGCTGGCCCTTTCTGGTTGTGGGGATATATAGGACTTGTAGGTTCACCAAGAACCCGAGGAACCCAGAGCCAATAACTGAGCTGCATCTTGCAATCGTTTCTCATTGTGTACCAGGTATATAGGAATTCATTTGGTAAAATATAAAGAGTGAAAAATAGGCATCAAGGATACCTATGTATTTCCAAAATGGGAAAAAAATATAGGGGGATATTCTCAAGAACGTGCAATAATCATCGCCAAAAAAGGCTAACGCACGTTTTCATATCGCCGTCTATCGCGGGAAAATAACTCCGTGTTAACGTCGTATTCTCAACACAGCGGTAACATGCGATAGTCTCCCAAGAACACGTCAAATGTCCGCGATAACATTACCAGGACGGCGATAAAAATCCAAACCCGAACACGAAAAAAGTCGCAATGGGCCCAACCGCGATACAAAAATCAGCGATAAGCAGCGCCAGGCCTGCAATTCACACACGTCAGGCGGGAAAAATCACCACAAAAGCAGAAAAAAAAACACAAACAAAAACAAAACAACTGCAAAGCACAATGGAGGTAGCCGGAGCAGGAACAGAGGACAAGCAGAACCCCACGAGCCACCCGGAGGACCAGGCTGGGACCTCGGGGTCAGGGAAGGGCAAGGACAGGAAGAAGAGGAAGACGCGGTTCAGTCCGCAGGAAAACAGGATCCTGATAACGGAGGTGATGAAATACCATCAACAACTGTTTGTCACCTCCAGTGTGTCATTGGCGACAAAAAATGGAATATGGCAGTCCATCGTGGCCAAGGTGAATGCAATCGGAGTGCTGAGGAGGACAATGGAAGAGGTCAAGAGGTGCTGGAATGATGTGAAGCGCAAAACCAAGCAGTAACTCGGCAACAACCAGAAGGCAGCAATGCAGACTGGAGGTGGGAGTCCAGCGCCACAGGAGGAGCTGGACGAGATGGAGGAAATGGTGTCCACAGTCATCAGTCTGGAGACGGTGGCAGGAGTTGGGGGACCGGACACTGCTCAACATGACCTGACACAACAGCAACAGGGTGAGTAACGACCAGGGACTGGGAGGACGGGGGGAGATGGGCACAATGTCACACATGCACAATTAAGTATAGCACAGTGCACACCCACAATGACTCTGGATCATGTCCCTGATCCCCTTGGCACACTGCAGCACACCTAGAAACAGCAAGTAGGCCCCCGTCGACTATGTGCCCAGAGGGGGCCCTCCCTACACATCACTAATCTCACAACAAACCCATGCACAAGTACAAACACACATCCGTGATGTTGTCGAAATGTCCACTGTCCCGCATCAAATAGGCAGCTCCTCCCAAACAGTCACAATGTACATTGTCATGCAGTTTGTATGTAAACCTGTACAATGTGTCAACATACATGTGAAAACAATGTTAAACTGCATCTCCCCTTTACATTGCAGAGGGTGAATCAACACCTCCTGCAGAGCAGACGGTACACCTCTTCACTGATGATGAAGAGGACCTCCCCTCCATCAACACCGACGCCCTCCAATGGCTCATGGACAGCTTCGGCACCCCACCTCAAGGAGCAGGGCAGCCCAGCTGCATCGAGGAAACCCCACCCCTGCACAGACCACACAGCAGGAAGCACCCACCACCACGGCTGTCTCCCAGGACCCCCACGAACAACACATGGCCTTCCAACACTGTGTGTTAGGGTGCCAGGAGAAGATGGCTGATCAGGTGCGGGTGGGGTTCGACCTCATGGCAGCCAAACGCAATGCCCTACATGGGTGTCTAAGTCACATCAGGGACCACTTACAGTCCTTAACGGACACCCACAGTCCGCTCCATGCTCTCCAACGAACCATGGATGACATCACTGGAGTACTGACTCAGAGACAAGGACAACTGTCTAGTCAGAGTGGCTCCAGCTGTGTCATCTGGGAGTTGGTACACATGCGGAGGACCATGGAGAACATGGAGCGGGTGCAGGCGGAAAGAATGGCCACCACGGCTGCACACCAGCGTGATGTAGCTGGGATCTACCATGCCCTGCAGATCCTCATCATGGCATTGCTGCCACAAGGCCTGGCGCAGATGAATGCTGCTGCTGCTTCGACATCCACATCTCCGCCCCCTGATGTGTCAGTGCCTCACAGTGCGGCAGCCAATCCACCTCCGGCCCCTGATGTGTCAGTGCCACACAGTGTGGCAGCCAATCCACCTCCGGCCCCTGATGTGTCAGTGCCACACAGTGCTGCAGAGAAAACACCACCACCCACATGTGAGGCACATGAGACATCAGAGGACGAAGATGCGGATGAATCTGCCTTACTGGTAGTAAGAAAGCGGTAGCATTCTTCTCCGCCACATGGCCTGTTTCTGCTTGGTTCTGCCCTCTGCATCATCACCTTCCACTGTCCCCCGATGCACTATGCGACACTCACCTTGGACCTCGACATGGACTGCCATATTCTGTTTGGTCACAAATGACACAGCTATCAGACTGCGGACTGAACTCTTCCTCTTCCGATGTACTTGTCATTCCCTGAAGGACTCTGGCTGGCCCTCCATGGGCCAACAATGTAAAGTGGGGTTTGCATGGCCCTGTACTGCTCCAGCTACAACACTCCACTGAATGTGCATTAAACAATCAAATTCACCCAGATGTCTCATGTCTATGATCATTCAAGTATGGAAGTATGGATGAATGTAGGGTCAGTGATTCCCCTTACGTCCATGTTGCACATGTTGTGGGACTTGAGTCACAGGGTGCAACATTACCGATTGCGGACCGGGTGGCGCCGACACCACATCAGAGACACACGCATTAGTTACCTTCTTGTCCAGCCCAGAACGGAACCACGCCCAGAGTGCCGGGGTCATCGTTCACACCCCTACGCTGGACTGGCATACGCCAGGCCAGCCCACTCCGCTTACGCTTACAGGGGGGGACAACAACGCTACATGTCCCAGGTCTTCCCTGTAGTGATCTGCTGATCACAGGTCTAGTTGTCAGCATGGCACAGCCACTCCCTGATGGCTGTTTCACACCCACACCACACCCATCCAGCACAGGCGTCACAGGACATGTGACCCTGACAATAAAAGGGCCCAGGTGCATGTGCCCGAGGCCATTACCACTATCTAGCTTAGTGTGTCCGTGTGGTCATTATTTATGCATGAGGGCCACTGCCGGAGGTGACATGATGGCGTCCGCACCATGAGACTCAATCATAAAGGGCCCATGACTTGAGGTGCACAGAGTTGGTGGCATCCGAGGCACTTTGGCTGGCACGGGCCTACCGCCACAGGACAGTGACTTGAGGTGCACAGAGCTGGTGGCATCCGAGGCACTTTGGCCGGCACGGGCCTACCTCCACGTGGCGATGACTTGCGGTGCACTGAGTTAGTTGCACCAGAGCTGAGCGGGTGTGCAGCCTGCGATGATGCGTAGGCCTCGATACGCCGTCCTGCCTATCAAGATTCGATTTGAATTGTGATCCCAGCTGGACCGCAGTGTACGCCAAGGGCAGGCTGCACAGACATGACTCCGTGGCGCGGTGCTGCAGGGTGCGCTGGGGGCCTGTGGCACGGAATCCAGCGATCGGCTGAGGAGGTTGCACCGGCACGTGGTGGGCCCTCTTGGAGACACGCCGGTGGCGGCAGGTGAGCATTGAGGCCTGGGTGCGCAGGGGCAGGCACTCATCACTGGTTGGCAGACTAGTTTGGGGACCAGGGCTGGGGTGCAGCAGGTGCACAGGATCGCGTAGACACCACCGGTCACAGCGGCGCCCTCGTGGCTGGGTGGGGGGAGTGAAGGTGCAGGGGTATCAAGCTGATACAAACTGTGATGCTTACATGTATGAGTAATCCTGCATCATGAGACCGTAACAGAAGTTAGTGTGACCGTAACCTTCCTTTTCTTTCCTACAAAGGTTACGACCACACGTACTTCTGTTACGGTCTTTATGTGCAGGATTTGTCTTTCCTGTGAGCATTCCGGTTTGTCCAAGTGCTATACACTGTACCAGATTAGGTTTGTGACTATACGGCGCTTGACCATTGTCACCATTTGTCCAACAGGTTTCTGGATACTGACTTCCGGAGTATGGAATGGTATTGGGGAGTTCCCGCAGCATATGCAGTTACATGAATCCACACGTTGCCCTGATGAAGTTCCCCGTTGGGCGTTGGCTGTGCTTTTCGTATTGTTTATTGGTGTATTTGTAATAAAGGATTGTTTTTACACTACTGTTGACTACTGGACTTCATGACCGTGCGCACCCCCATTTCAGATACTACAGTATTGGATCTGGGGCACAGTGGCGTCTGGCAACGGCTGGCGTTGGGTTGGTTGCGCAGGAACACTAAGAATTGGAACTGTCGTGTGGTGCGGATACAGGGGCCCGCCGTTGCTATTGTGGACATGCATCCATGACATGGGTGAGGAAGTTTGATAGGGCTGGCCGTGAGACTCCTCCGACTCTGGCAGTTGTTGTTTGGGAGGTACCAGGGGCCAACAGGTGCAGCACAGCCAGCAGCTTTGTCTGCGGAGGGATGTTTGTTGTCCGCTGTGTTGGTACAGTCAGCCTGTGGGCAATGTGGGTCAGGATGCGGAGGATGGTTGTCCTTTTGTGCCTGTAGTGGGCAATGACTTCCTCTGGCGTTGAGTCTCTGAGGCTGGTGCGTTTTGGGAACGTCCGCTGTCCTGTTCTGCGCTGCCTCGGTGGTAGTGGGGGGTGGTCCGGGGGGGGCTGGGGGTGGTGGCGGTGGGTGTTGTGGCCCTCTCGGGTCTCCGAGCTGCACGATCAGTGTCTCCATGACATGTGTTGGTCTTCAGGTGTGGCTCTGGGCTGGGCTCCCTTTCATACTGCAGGTAGTCTTCCTGCTTAACACCAGTAAAAGGCAGGTGTTAAATCCCTGCTGCTAACGCGCCTTATCGCCTGTTTTTGGGTCGCATCGCAGATCTGGCTGGTCGTTGAGAATATCGCGAAGTGGTGTTTTCGTGTGTTTTTGCACGGGAACGCCTACTCTGCATATCATTAGCGTTAGTTGTATCTCTCATCCGTGGCGATGTTTTTTGCGGCAGCTATCGCTGGAAAACTGGCGATATGGGCAGTTTGCACCAGCTTCAGAATGGGGCGATAATTCTTTCGCCACTTTTGCTGCGCTAAAGTGCCGATAACTCAGCGATAAGTCCTTGAGAATATGCCCCATAGAGTTTAGAAGCAGAAGCTATTTGCACATCTCCAAAATTATGGGTACCCATACTAGCATTTGAATTATAGGACATTTTTCAAAGTGACTTCTTTTTTACACATTGTCTTACATTTGGAATGCAGAAATGCATAGAAAGTCAATAGGTAATAACAGTTGCTCTACAGTTCTGTGTTCCCCTAAGTCTCCCCATAAAAATGATACCTCACTAGTGTGGGTAGGCCTAGTGCCCACGACAAGAAACGGCCCAAAACGCAACGTGGACACACCACATTTTTACAGTGAAAACAGACCGTTTTTTTGCCTAGCTGTGGATTTTGATCCCTAGCTCAGCCAGCACCTAGGGAAACCTAGCAAATCTATAAATTTATGAAAACTAGACACCCAGAGGAATCCAGGATGGGGTGACTTGAGTGGCTCTCACCAGGTTCTGTTACCCAGAATCCCTTGCAAACCTCAAACTTTGTAAAGAAATCCACATTTTCCTCACATTTCTGTGATGGAAAGTTCTGGAATCTGCGTGGATCCACAAAATTCCACCCACCCCGCATTCCCCAATGTCTTCTAATAAAAATGGTACCTCACTTGTGTGGGTAGGCCTCGTGCCTCCGACAGGAAACGGGCCAAAACGCAACGTGGACACACCACATTTTTACAGTGAAAACTGACCCTTTTTTTTCCAAAGTGCCTAGCTGTGGATTTTGAACCCTAGCTCTGCCAGCAAACCTATACATTTTTTAAAACTAGACAGCCAGAGGAATCTAGGAGGGGGTGACTTGTGTGGCTCCCACCAGGTTCTGTTACCCAGAATCCCTTGCAAACCTCAAACTTTGTCCCAAAAAACACATTTACCTCACATTTCTGTGATGGAAAGCTCTGCAATCTGCGTGGATCCACAAAATTCCACCCACCCCACATTCCGCCATGAACGCGATCGTCATTACATTGAAAGAAAAAAACAGCCTCAGGAGGCTAGGGAAGCTCTTCCCCACCTCTCAAGGCAAACATTTTAAAAGGAAAGCCCTCTGCTGTCTGCAGCAGAAGGATATTGTGCACCTGTACACATGACGGAATGGTTCCGTAATGGGCACAGGAGCACTGGTACTCATGACAGAACCATTCCGTCATGAGCACCGAAAGGGTGAATGGAAGAATGAAGGGCATTTACTTTGAACAATTTTCATTAAATTCAGCTGAGAGCAACATCATATTTGACAATGCTGCCACTGATTTACCAGCTTTGAACAATAATGGTTTCTTTTTCATATAATAGTCACCACCACCAGATCATTGTCAAATAACCTTAAACAGTGACACAGTCAAAAATACACTAATTAGTTGGCTACTTTTTTTCATAATCACAGTAGGTAGTTATAGTTAGGGCCTAGTTTCCATAAGAATAGCATTTTTTGTTTTGCTAATAACTTTGGCACCTTTTGAGGAATCTTCATGAAATTTTCAAAACCAGTGTTCAACTCAATTCAGCTGCTATCGCGAACGTTTTGGGCTGATTCATGAAGTGGGAGGCAAGAAAAAGGGGGGTGCCAAAATGAGTTTTCCTCATGCAATTTCCTGTGGGGATTTTAGACACGACTACAGCCCGCACCACTGAATGGAATTACACGAAATTTAGCAGAAAGCTAGATGTTGATCCCGAAAGAGTGCTTTTTGTAATTTGGTGTAAATCTGTTCAGTAGTATTAGATTTATTAAAGGACAAAGATTTAAATATATCTAAGATGCGTATCTGCCGCTGATCCACTGTGGAGGCTCCGTGGATCCACATGCCAACAGTAATGCTGTGATTGGCTGGCCGCAACCTGAGAGAATAGTTGCAGCTGCCATTTTGTCAATCGGGACACAGTTCCTGGGAGGGCGAGATTAAATAAAAATAGGATACAGGGGGTCAGGTTAGAGACATCCTGACCCATGGGACTGATGGAGGGGTCTGTGAGGGACCTGTCATGGGGAAGAAATTGTGGAAAAACGTTTTTTGTGAGCCTGAAAATCTGCAGTTCCACCACAGTGCTCACAGTTGCCCCTGTGCTGTGTGAATCTGTGGCAGATCAGTGGATCCAGACCCAATTATAAACATATATACCCACTCACAGACTTACTCACACAACCATAAAACTACTCACACACCAACTAATACATCCATACACCACCTCATACACCCATACAGTCACTCATACACCTACTCACACACCCATACAACTACTCACACACCCACTAACACAGTCATACACCCACTCATGCACCCACTCACACACCCATACAGTCATCCACACACCCTTTCACACACCCATGGAGTCACTGATACATCAACTCAAAGACCCAGCGAACTATTCCCACATCCACTCACAGACCCATACAGGTACCCACACACTCACTCACACAGCCATGAACACACCCATACTGCCAGTTACATACCCTTTAACAGACCCACACAGCCCCTTACATACCCACTCACACACTCATGCAGCAAAACCACTCACACACCCACTCACAGACCCATAAAGCCATTCACACACCAGTAAGAGACCCACAAAGCAACTTATGCACTCATTCATACACCCACCCATCGCACACTAGCACGCCCAGTCTACACTACCAATCACACACCCACTGACAAATGAAATGAAATGAAAACCCATTCAACCACTCAGACACCCATACAGACACTCACACACCCAGTCACACATCAAAACAGCCACTCATACACCCACACACACAACCATGCATTCACTGATACATCCACTCAGTGACTCTGAGAACCACTCACACTCCCAATCACAGACCCACACAAGCACTCATACACCCAGCCAGCGACACAGAAAAACACTTACACACCCATTAATATACTCATACAGCCACTCAACACCCAGTAACATATCCATAGAGCCACTCACACACCCAGTCATACATCCATAGAGCCACTCATACACCCACTCACACACCCCTACAGTCACTGATACACCCACTCACAGACCCACTCACACACCCACTTATACACCCATACAACCACTCACAGTCACGCAGAGACTCAGTGAACCACTTACATGCCCATGCAACCACTAGCACACCTACTCACACACCCTTACAGCCACTTAAACACCCACTCACAGATTAAGAAAAGTACTCAAACACCCACACAGGCACTGGACAGCTACTCACACACCCACATAGTCACTCTCATACCCAGTTACACACCTACACAGCCACTAACACAGTCACTAACACACCCATATAGCCCCTCATACACCCACACAGTTGCTTAGGCAGATACTCACACACCCACATATAGGCAGTGATAAAGTTATATAAATTGTAATAGGATATGTTTTTATTAAATGTGGTGTTGTTTTGTATTGAATATGTGTTTTTGGTTGGGAACGGATCCGCAGATCTGTCACAGAGCCACCTGTAACATAGCCGGTAGACCCCTTTTTTGGCCAAGGATCCCAGGATCTGAGTGAGAAATTGGAAAAAAGGATTTGAAAATAAAAAGAACCAGTGTTTGGGAAAAGGGTTGGCTCGGAAAAGAGCCTTTGGGGCTCATTACGATGTCTGGTGGAGTTTCCTCTGCCCGACATCGTCTCGGTTATGGAACCCACCGATACCCAGCCGGAATGCATGCTCCCATTGTAAAATAGGAGGTGCAGTTCATCCCTGCACCCTGTGGCAAGCCCGTCAAGGGGCCTGCCACGGGGTGCAGGGATTAACAGGGCCTCCAACCGGAGGCCGTGCACCAAAGTGGGCCCTGCTTGGGGCGCCCAAAGTTGAGTTCTGACAGCCTTTCTGTTTTGGAAAGGCCGGCATGGAAAGGCTGCCGAAACCCGACATTGTAATCCCTAGGGCGGAAAGAGCTGCCCTTGGGAGTACTGGCTGCACTCCGACTGGCAGACAGGCTCTCTGAGAAGCCAGTTGGAATGACCGTTCGGATTCATTTTTGACCTCCTCCATCGTAATGAGCATCCTGGGACCGGTTTTGGGGCATCACCCCTCGTCAGCCAGGCTTAGGGCGACAAAAGCAGAAGGAACAAATGATGGACAGAAACATTCACCCCAGTCACAAAGATCTGGGTTTAATCTATCAATCTTTTGCTCACCACGCCACCCCAGTTAAGACCCAGCCATATGCAAATCAGTCTTCACCCTGTTCCTCATGGTAACAGTCCAGCCCGAACTGCCCAGCCACGTCTTCCTTGGACCAGAAACAAGCATCCTGGGACTGGTTTTGGGGTAACACCCCTCATCAGCCAGGCTAGCTTAAATCCAGTGGCAAAGTGAGCAAGGGACCCACGTCTGGGCATACCCTGCCAAATTAGGGCAAACAAAGCAAACACAAAGAGATGATGGACGGAGCGCTGAAACTTCAGACACTCACCACCAGTCACAGATCTGGGTTGAATCCATCATCGTTGTTTAGTTCACTTTGCCATCCGAGTTCAGACCCAGTCATATGCAAATCAGTCTTGACCCTGTTCCTCATGGGAACAGCTTTGTAAACAAGGAGAGGGGCTCTAATCTTCCAAGGGTCAGAGCACCTAATGACTCAATAGTTAAGAAATAAATTTACCCAAAGGAAATGTAACTACATCTCACAACATCTTTGTGATTAATTCAACACCCATACATCACTCACTCCTTTACACATAAAAATAGAAGCTCTACTCAGAATGTATATGCACTTATATGTATATTTAATCCATCATATTCAAAGTATTCAAAATTCAATAAAAACAAATATCTACATACACAGAATTAAAAAAAATTATAAAATTATTTTTACAAATCATCACAACATTACACAATTCATAAGAAAACAGTCCCCTAAGCAGGAAACATACACAAGACAGTACTTTTTGTCTTTGACTTGTTAATCTGAGATTTATTATAAACAGCACCCTGCAAGGGAGATAACCTTCCCTGTCTTTTACTGATTGCTGTCTCTTCCCAGATTTAACACTGATGTTGTGCATCGACGCGTTTCGGTATAGCAGTGAATAATAATGCCACCTTCCTCAAGACTAACTTTTTTTCCTTCTTTCCTTTATACAACTGCGTGTATGCGCCTACCATAAAAAGACAAAAAATGCAAATATACATAAAATTCAGCACCAATACATAAAATTACATCATTGTTATCATATAAATTAACTTAAAAAAAATCATTACACAATAACCTATTAAAAACTAACCACTTGTGAAAACAAATGTTATCACATATATTGCATCTGTGGACATCAATCAATTGCTTAACCATTTTCTGTAATGTATGATAAGTCTAACCCTATACACAGTTACCTATTAAAAACTAACCGCTTATAAAAGCAAATGTTATCGCATATATTGCATCTGTGAAGATCAATCAATTATTTAACCATTTTCTGTAATGTAAAATAAGTCTAACCCTATACATTCTTTACAAAATCATAGTCTGAGGTCAATCACCCTTTGTCACTATCAATAAGTACCCACACAATTCCATGTAGAGCTTTCTCAGTGCCATACAACCATTCAAATTTCTCATCTTAATATAAGTATCTAATCCATTCATTCCTCTTGGAAACATAATCCAGTAATTACTAAACTCACCGGTGCTTCAGCACTCTGGAGAGATGTGGCTCTTGTTGAATGAGGATCGTCCACACTTCAAAGATACAATTTTAATTTTATACCCGTTAGCGGTGTGGCTCTGGTATAATGAGGGTTGTTCGCACTTCAGAGATACAACATTGATTTTGTATTCCTATATATCACAAGAAAGGGATAGGTTAATAATTATACTACATCCGCTATAATAAAATTAATTTTTCTCGTAAATTTATTTTGTTAAACCCAGTAGTTAGTTATTTGCTAATGGGTTTACACGGAATGGAGAGTCAGTTACATTGATCTTAACTTTTCATGTAAAAAATAATAAGAAACCTAAGCAGGTAAGGCGAACCTCCATTTACATCTTTAGTCAAAGCTTTATTAATTTTCATTTTCAGATTGCGTCTAATAATATAATTCTCACCCTCAAATTCCGTGATTATTCTCAGGATATATCAATGTTCTTGTCCCCGTTTATTTAACTGATCATAGCCATAGTCCTAAACGAATAAATATACACCCGTTTAGTCATTATAATCATTGACTTTTTATTTTAACATCAATAACTATTGGATTACCCCCTACCTCGTTATGGATCAGACCATGACCTCACTTATAATCCTTTGATGAAAATAACTCAATTAGTCGCTCTTTAAATAGCCTGTCCCTCGGAGTGCTTAATGATAACTGTAAAAAACACAAAACTCAATAAATTCACTGTTTGTACCATGGCCGTTTGTTGAATGATTTATTACTATTTTACACACTCACTTGGATCCATTGTAATGGGCCCACTGTGTCCAATATTTAATCAACGGTGACAATTTGCTCAAAAGGGTTTAAAATCCAATAAATCAACCCAATTTGTAGACCACTTTACTTGTCAGTGTTGATAATTTACGCTACCCAACACTCCCCAGATTCCAACATATCTGCAGTGACATCAACCTAAATCGGCTCATGTTACCCGTATGTTTGCGATACCGCGGTCGACTCAAGATGCGCTAATTCCCTCACAATTAAACAAATGAGTACAATGTTACTGAAATTACTCAATCTTAACACTACCCTTTCCTCCATGTAGTGTAGAATTACTACCAATGACAACTAGGGGGTTCCCTCAAACGAGCCCTTATATTATCATGAAACCGCTGATCCAAACTCCTTACCTCCTATATATAAGTATCGCATTTCCTCCGAGGTCTCCACTTGGCTGTTCCATCAAGTTGAATGGTCAGCCTCCTCCCGCTATTCTGATCGTTTTATTCCAATTTCCGTCTCGTAATTATGACGCAATACGTATCAAATCCACTATGCGTGCGGATGACGTGCATCGTATTTAATGCTGGGCGCCATCTTGGAGTGGTCTCAATCTACCCCTTAAAGATAATGTTTATCAGCCCGTCTATTCCATTTGAAACGTATACATTAACAGATTTCGTTTGGTTAATTTAAAAACCATAAACCTATGTCTCTTACCTAATGTATCGCACAAGGCGAAATCCTATATGATGGGCGCCATCTTAGAGTGGTCTCAGTCTACCCCTTAAGGATAATGTTTATCAGCCCGTCTGTTCCATTTGAAACGTATATATTAACCGATTTAGTTTGGTTAATTTAAGAACCATGTCCCTGTTTCTCTTATCTAATGTATCACACAAGGCGAAATCCTATAGAAATTGGATACCATAACGCACGAATGTCCCTCTTTAGCACTACCTCCAAATCAGAGTAGAGATTGATAGTGAGATTATATATTCTTGTACTCCGCATCTGTTAATTATTAGCACAATATACATAACATGATTTATACACTCTCACTGCCTATTTATCAAAGACTTACATTAAAAAAAAGAATTTTTTGAAACATCATCGTTCTCAAATTCATATATATTCACTCTACTGTCCTATGTTTCTCATGTAGTCCTCGATATACACTGTCTGTCCAACATCTGTTTAACTAATCAGTTTCATCCACTCCTCTCTTGTATTTAAACCTCGTTCTACCGTATCGAGGATGGAAATATACCATTGTTCACGTTTTTTTCGCTTAATTTCTACATTGCCTCCCCTTTTGTTCATGATTATTTTCTCAATTACAAACTATTCAAATTCAGTGTGTTTATGATTGAATGTAATATAATGATCCACTAAGGGTGCATTCTGTTTACTCGTTTTAAGGGCTGACCTATGTTCCAACATTCTGACCCTAACTTCTCTCCCCGTTTCACCCACATACGCTAACCCACATGGGCAGCGTATTAGGTAAATAACATTGCAGCTTCTACAATTATTTAAACTTCTCGATGTTAAATTATAACCATTGTAGGTCAAATTCTTGGTCGTTAAGCAGTGGTCACAGATGGAACAAGATCCACATTTGTAATTTCCTAACGCTTTACCCATCTGAAGATCAGTCTGTGTCATTGTTCGATTAGATCTATAGGTATTAACTAGATTTTTACGGATATTATCATTTCTTCTGAACGCAAAGAGCGGTTTTTGAAGTTTAATATCATTTCCCTCATTTAGAATGTGCCAATTGGAATTCACTGCATTCTTTAATTTGTTGCTAATGCTGGAAAACTGACTTACAAAAACAATTCTATTATCAGATACATTCTGTTTCTTTTTCTCCTTAGATGTATTCTGATCTAACATGCTTTCTCGGTTATAAAACCTGGCTCGTTTGAATGCATGTTTTATAAATTTTTTGGGGTATCCCCGATCTAACAATTTATCTTTTAAAATCGCTGCATGCTTATAAAAATCATCAAGCGAGGAACAATTCCTCCGAAGACGGAGGTACTGTCCAAAAGGAATATTTTCTCTTTGAGCTTGGGGATGATAACTCCTATAATGTAAGAGTGTATTCTTCTCCGTTGGCTTTGAATAAAGCTCAACTTCAAGAATACCATGAACATTTTTAATTGTGATGTCAAGGAAGTTCACTGCACTATTACTGTAATCAGCTGTGAACTTCAGATTCTGATCCCCTAGATTGAGCCACTCAAGGAATTGTAAAATAATTTCTTCCTCTCCCTCCCAAATGAAGAAGATGTCGTCAATGAAGCGGCGCCATAAGAAAATATTCTCAAAGAATGGCGCCGCTTCATTGAAGATGTGCCTCTCCTCAAATTTGCCCACATATAGGCATGCCAAGCTAGGAGCCCACGTGGCTCCCATGCTCGTGCCTTTACATTGGAGATATAGATCATCTTTAAACAAAAACATATTGTTTTTGAGTACTAGACTAATACTTTCTAAAATAAATTCCTTTTTTGCTCCTCTCAGATTATCCTCTGTTAAAATCTCATCTATAACTCTAATCGTATCATCCTGAGGGATGTTTGTGTAAAGCGCTTCTATGTCGAGGGTTACCAACCATTGATTGGAGTTATTAAATGTGGTTCCCTCGATCATAGAAATAATGTGAGATGTATCGCGTACATATGACCTCTGTTGTAACACTAATGGCTTTAAAAATGTATCTACATATATACTAAAAGGTTCAAGTAAAGAACCAATGCAACTCACTATGGGACGCATGGGTGGATTGTTTACATCTTTATGAATCTTAGGCAATCCATAGATCGCTGGGGTGATTGCATTCTCATTTCTTAAAAATTTATATTCCGCTTCACTAATCCAATTATTTTCATCTGCTATTTTGAGGGTATTCTCCACATATTTTTTAAAGTTTCTAACTTCGAATTAGGTACTTTAGTGTAATGATTCCTAATCTCTAGGAGTAGTAACATTCTCCTTTCATAGTCTTCAGTATCGAAGACAACTACCCCTCCGCCTTTATCGGCCGGTTTAATTGTAAGGCTAATATCTTCCTTTAATGTTTTCATAGCTGTTCTAAGGTCTCCAGACATGTTATTAAAATCTGTACGTTCTTCCCTCATTATTTTCCTAACTTTTGTCTCCACCACCCGTTCAAAAATTTCAACATTCCTACAAACTTGTGTGACTGTGGGTGTGAAGGTAGACTTTCCTTTTAAACCGGAGATATTCTCTGGTGGTATGTAATCTCTATTTTCAAAAATCTATTAAGTCTAATTTTTCGAAAAAAGGCTTTTAAATCTTTTTCTAAATTAAATCTATTGACACTGGTTGTGGGAGCAAAGTAAACCCTCTCTCTAAGACTTCTATTTCTGGCCTAGTGAGTTCCCTCTTGGAGAGGTTAATAATCGGTATTCTGTTATCTTTCATCTGTACTACCGCCAGTATCTCTGATTCCGTGTTTTGAGATATTCCTGGGGTTGGGTCCGTTGGTATTGACCCCGGCCCTGATTTTGATTTGGGTTCTGATTCCCCCTCATACCCCTCCTCTGGCGGTGTTCTAAGAAATCACCGTAGTTACTATGAGACATCTGTCGACCCTGATCATTCCCCAAGGGTCCCTCCTCTTCACTACTGGATCCTGACGTATCTGAGAAGGTTACTCCCTTTTTTCCTCCTCTAGTGTAAATAGGTCTCTGTTCGTATTGCCTTTCTCCTCTCTGTTCTCTAGTTTGTTTAAAGTAATCCTTGTTGGTATATGGATAGATCAACTCGAGATTAAACTTATTCACATCTTTCTTTAATTTGATTGTTTTTTATTAATTAGATACTCTCTGTACCCGTTTATTTCTTGGCTTAAATCATCCAATAATTTTTTAGCATCCTCCACTGCTGTACTCTCTTTCAGAATCCTTTCAAGTTCTTCAATCTCTTCCTTTTCAATAATGATCATTTCGTACGCAGTTTCAATAATTAAAAGAATCCAGTCGCGACTACACCTATTCGCGATATGGGTCCAGATTTCTAAATTTTTTTTATTCTCAATAAAGAGGCCCGGCTCATTCTGAACCTGTAATCCAACTGGGATAACCCCTGATTTTAAATATTCAGTAAGGAACTCCTCGTGTAATTCAGTACGTACTAATTTCTTTTGAGGTTCAAGGCTTTGCCCCATTTATCATTATTACTTGTCACTACAGTGATTTTATTACCTGTTCTTGATGAGGCCCCAATAATTTTATAGTACTGGTCATCCGTAAACCCGAATGTCTTAAATGGGTCCATGATAAAAATAAAAATAAATATAGAAAAACGGAATAAGCTGTTAAATAACAGTCTTAATATTTATGTTCTCCAAGCAATCGGTTGTACTGAAAACCTTGTAAACAAGGTGAGGGGCTCTAATCTTCCAAGGGTCAGAGCACCTAATGACTCAATAGTTAAGAAATAAATTTACCCAAAGGAAATGTAACTACATCTCACAACATCTATGTGATTAATTCAACACCCATACATCACTCACTCCTTTACACATAAAAATAGAAGCTCTACTCAGAATGTATATGCACTTATATGTATATTTAATCCATCATATTCAAAGTATTCAAAATTCAATAAAAACAAATATCTACATACACAGAATTAAAAAAAATTATAAAATTATTTTTACAAATCATCACAACATTACACAATTCATAAGAAAACAGTCCCCTAAGCAGGAAACATACACAAGACAGTACTTTTGTCTTTGACTTGTTAATCTGAGATTTATTATAAACAGCACCCTGCAAGGGAGATAACCTTCCCTGTCTTTTACTGATTGCTGTCTCTTCCCAGATTTAACACTGATGTTGTGCGTCGACGCGTTTCGGTATAGCACTGAATAATAATGCCACCTTCCTCAAGACTAACTTTTTTCCTTCTTTCTTTTATACAACTGCGTGTATGCGCCTACCATAAAAAGACAAAAAATGCAAATATACATAAAATTCAGCACCAATACATAAAATTACATCATTGTTATCATATAAATTAACTTCAAAAAAATCATTACACAATAACCTATTAAAAACTAACTACTTGTGAAAACAAATGTTATCACATATATTGCATCTGTGGACATCAATCAATTGCTTAACCATTTTCTGTAATGTATGATAAGTCTAACCCTATACACGGTTACCTATTAAAAGCTAACCGCTTATAAAAGCAAATGTAATCGCATATATTGCATCTGTGAACATCAATCAATTATTTAACCATTTTCTGTAATTTAAAATAAGTCTAACCCTATACATTATTTACAAATTCATAGTCTGAGGTCAATCACCCTTTGTCACTATCAATACGTACCCACACAATTCCATGTAGAGCTTTCTCAGTGCCATACAACCATTCAAATTTCTCATCTTAATATAAGTATCTAATCCATTCATTCCTATTGGAAACATAATCCAGTAATTACTAAACTCACCGGTGCTGCAGCACTCGGGAGAGATGTGGCTCCTGTTGAATGAGGATCGTCCACACTTCAAAGATACAATTTTAATTTTATACCCGTTAGCGGTGTGGCTCTTGTATAATGAGGGTTGTTCGCACTTCAGAGATTCAACATTGATTTTGTATTCCTATATATCACAAGAAAGGGATAGGTTAATAATTATACTACATCCGCTATAATAAAATTAATTTTTCTCGTAAATTTATTTTGTTAAACCCAGTAGTTAGTTATTTGCTATGGGTTTGCACGGAATGGAGAGTCAGTTACATTGATCTTAACTTTTCATGTAAAAAATAATAAGAAACCTAAGCAGGTAAGGCGAACCTCCATTTACATCTTTAGTCAAAGCTTTATTAATTTTCATTTTCAGATTACGTCTAATAATATAATTCTCACCCTCAAATTCCGTGATTATTCTCAGGATATATCAATGTTCTTGTCCCCGTTTATTTAACTGATCATAGCCATAGTCCTAAACGAATAAATATACACCCGTTTAGTCATTATAATCATTGACTTTTTATTTTAACATCAATAACTATTGGATTACCCCCTACCCCGTTATGGATTAGACCATGACCTCACCGATAATCCTTTGATGAAAAGAACTCAATTAGTCGCTCTTTAAATAGCCTGGCCCTCGGAGTGCTTAATGATAACTGTAAAAAACACAAAACTCAATAAATTCACTGTTTGTACCATGGCCGTTTGTTGAATGATTTATTACTATTTTACACACTCACTTGGATCCATTGTAATGGGCCCACTGTGTCCAATATTTAATCAACGGTGACAATTTGCCCAAAAGGGTTTAAAATCCAATAAATCAACCCAATTTGTAGACCACTTTACTTGTCAGTGTTGATAATTTACGCTACCCAACACTCCCCAGATTCCAACATATCTGCAGTGACATCAACCTAAATCGGCTCATGTTACCCGTATGTTTGCGATACCGCGGTCGACTCAAGATGCGCTAATTCCCTCACAATTAAACGAATGAGTACAATGTTACTGAAATTACTCAATCTTAACACTACCCTTTCCTCCATGTAGTGTAGAATTACTACCAATGACAACTAGGGGTTCCCTCAAACGAGCCCTTATATTATCATGAAACTGCTGATCCAAACTCCTTACCTCCTATATATAAGTATCGCATTTCCTCCGAGGTCTCCACTCTGGCTGTTCCATCAAGTTGAATGGTCAGCCTCCTCCCGCTATTCTGATCGTTTTATTCCAATTTCCGTCTCGTAATTATGACGCAATACGTATCAAATCCACTATGCGTGCGGATGATGTGCATCGTATTTAATGCTGGGCGCCATCTTGGAGTGGTCTCAATCTACCCCTTAAGGATAATGTTTATCAGCCCGTCTATTCCATTTGAAACGTATACATTAACAGATTTCGTTTGGTTAATTTAAAAACCATGTACCCATGTCTCTTACCTAATGTATCGCACAAGGCGAAATCCTATATGATGGGCGCCATCTTGGAGTGGTCTCAATCTACCCCTTAAGGATAATGTTTATCAGCCCGTCTCTTCCATTTGAAACGTATATATTAACCGATTTAGTTTGGTTAATTTAAGAACCATGTCCCTGTTTCTCTTATCTAATGTATCGCACAAGGCGAAATCCTATAGAAATTGGATACCATAACGCACGAATGTCCCTCTTTAGCACTACCTCCAAATCAGAGTAGAGCTTGATAGTGAGATTATATATTCTTGTACTCCGCATCTGTTAATTATTAGCACAATATACATAACATGATTTATACACTCTCACTGCCTATTTATCAAAGACTTACATTAAAAAAAAGAATTTTTTGAAACATCATCGTTCTCAAATTCATATATATTCAGTCTACTGTCCTATGTTTCTCATGTAGACCTCGATATACACTGTCTGTCCAACATCTGTTTAACTAATCAGTTTCATCCACTCCTCTCTTGTATTTAAACCTCGTTCTACTGTATCGAGGATGGAAATATACCATTGTTCACGTTTTTTCGCTTAATTTCTACATTGCCTCCCCTTTTGTTCATGATTATTTTCTCAATTACAAATAGGGCTCTTGGTTTTCCGTTTAAACGATTTTTACATATAAATACAGACGGAAAACAAGTTTTCCTTTGTCTGTATTTATATGTAAAACGGGAAAATACTAGCACATTTTGTGGTGCTGCCGTGCTCCAGCAGAGAGTTGCAAAACAGCAGGATGGTATGGTGATTGCTCACAGAGTAAGTATCGCCTCTGGTGTTATCAGTTTTTACAACAAAGCCTCGTTAGCAAGTGAATGGTCTTTTAAAGACCTGTGAAGTACTCGGGTGCAGCTGGCAGCTCAAAAACTGTGTGTGTGCCCGGGAAGCTGTCTCAGCCCGGGCTGACACACACGACGTAGGGGAGGTATTGTAAAACGGTCCAGCTGCATCTATAACGTCAAGCTTATCCTCGACGCTACCTTAGCGAAGCAATAGAAGATGGCTTATTTCTATTATAAATGTTTGCACAATTGAAATTTGAGACTCATGTAAGCATGTGTGCATAACTTATTATCATCTTTAGTTTTGTTAATTTGTATTTAGGCAAAGAAATACATTTTATACGTTTTTCATATCGATATCATTCGAACCATAAGAACTTGAGTATTAAACATGTTAAACACAGCGTATGTGAAACCTTTCTATTTCTACAACTTTAAGCACACTTTTACAGTGCTTTTCTATGTTTTTAATCTGACTCATTGTCATCCACTTAACGTGCAAAGTGCACATTCAATTTTGTGTGTTGTTTTGTTGTCATTTCCAGTTCTTATTGTCATTAAACTAGTTAACAGCATTTACCCTGTAACAATATGTATTTATAAACCACCACAGCTACAGGGCGTTGTGGCCCTGAAATTGACCACAATAACCATAGTTTAATAGCCATGTTTTCAGGCTCTTTGATGGTAACCGGAGCCGATAGGCTGCTGGATCAACCTCTGGTTTGGGTCAGCTCAGCATCACGCTTCTCAATTCCTAACATCGTAAGAGACAATTAAATAAGTAATTCTTTATATTGTAACATAACATGAAATGACAACATAACATGGCTGTGTAAACCAAGTGAGATTTAAACACTCTAGATTATGCCTACTACCTAATGAAGCTGTGGGAAACCAGCTAACCAGCATTATTGAAAACAATCAAATAATCCTGAAGCCAAAGTCAGAGCTGGAGACTCACGAGGGTCTGCCATGATGCATCAGGCAGTGAAACAGGCCAACTAAAATGGCATGGCAGCACTTTCTTCCGCCACGATCTACGCTCCTACTTTTCTGCTAGATTTCATCTTATATTGGAATCTCTGGCTAAGAAATGACATGTTTGCATATTTCAAATGCTTTGCTGACAGCCATATTCCAACAGTAAAGCTGGAAGGCAGGTTTGAGAAATTGCTGTTTTCTGTTATTTTAAGGAGAAAAGGGATTTTACAGCTCTCTTAAGGGTATATTTTTTTAATTATTGCAGCCCTCTGCCTCCAGGTAACAGCATTCAGAGGTTGCAAAACCACTTTTTACAGTCTTTGAATGTCTTGTAGGTGTTAGCTCAACAAACAAGCACTGGCAAAGCCAATACGCCTCGCCTAGACGAGAGCTATTGGCTTTGGCAATGTGTTTTAGCCATGTTGTACGCCAGTGTGTCTGCTGTTCAGCATGGCTAAACATTAGTGGCGTGGAGTGGGGTGGGGTAGGATAGGATAGGGTAGATTGGTGTAGAGTGGAGTGGGTTAAATTGGAGTAGAGTGGAGTGAGGTATATTAGGGTACAGTGGAGTGGGGTAGATTGGGGGTAGAGTAGGGTAGACTTGGGAAGATTGGAGTGGGGTAGAGTGGAGTGGGGTAGACTGGGGTAGAGTGGAGTGGGATAGAGTGGAGTAGAGTTGAGTAGATTGGGGTGGGGTAGATTGGGGTGGGGTGGATTGGGGTAGAGTGGACTGTGGTAGATTGGGTAGGCTGAGGTGGAGTAGATTGGGATAGATTGTAGTGAATTGGAGTGGGGTAAATTGGGGCAGGGTTAAGTAGACTGGGGTAGAGTGGAGTGGGGGTAAAGTGGGGTAGACTGGAGTGGGGTTGGGGTAGAGTGGGGAAGATTGGAGTGGGGTGCAGTGAAGTGGTTTATAATGGGGTAAAGTGGAGTGGGGTAGAGTGGAGTAGATTGGGGTGGGATAGATTGGGGTAGATTGTAGTGGAGTGGGGTAGATTGGATTGGGGTAGATTGGAGAAGACTGTAGCCCAATAGTTTAGGGTAGATTGGAGTGGAGTAGATTGAAGTGGGGTAGATTGAGGTAGAATGGAGTGAGTTAGAGTGGAGTAGATAGGAGTGGGGTAGATTGTAGTAGGGTGGAGTGAAGTAGAGTGGGGTAGATTTGAGTGCAGTAGATTGTGGTAGAGTGGGACAAACTGAAGTTGGGTAGATTGGGGCAAAGTACAATGGAGTGAGGTACATTGGAGTGAAGTAGAGTGGCGTAGAATGGGATAGATTGGAGTGGGGTAGATTGGGGTAGATTGGAGTTCGGTAGAGTGGAGTGGCATTAAGATGGGTAGATTGAAGTGGGGTAGATTGGAGTGGGGTAGAATGGGGTAGATTGGAGTGTAGTGGCAAAAACTAAAATATTAATAACCATGGAATTATAAGGAAACAGTAAAGTGCAAGCCACCCTCACTGTGCAATCTGTGTCAGTTAGGGTATGGAAAATCCCAATATTTTTCCCAATTCAAAAATGATAGCATGCAGTTTAGAAAGCAGTGTTGGGCACAGACAGACATGCTTTTTCAGGCAGCATATTACTCTTGTCTAGTGCATAATTTGAATTGAGTTGCTTCCAGGTGTTTATAGTGGGGCACAATTGGGTTGTATCTGAAGGCAGTGTGAGGTTCTCTCAGTGGGGCAGTATGGTGTTCAGTGTGGGAGAGGATGTGGCACTCTGTGCCGATGACAGAAACTGCAAGGCTCTGAGACAAATGGCTTTTGATAGCACTTTGTCGTATTTGGGACATTCTGCGAATGGCAAAGTTTTCAGATGAATGTATTGTGTTGACCAATAACAAACGAGTGCTTGTGTGCATTGTCAATTTAAATAAATGTGGAAAAATACTAGCTGCAGCGTCGTCTTTTACTTGTGGGTAAATAAATGTGGATAAATACAGATAAAGTTCCCAAAAAATAAATATGGATAAATACAGACAGAAATGGCAAAAAAATAAATACCATAAAACCGGGAGCCCTAATTACAAACCATTCAAATTCAGTGTGTTTATGATTGAATGTAATATAATGATCCACTAAGGGTGCATTCTGTTTACTCGTTTTAAGGGCTGACCTATGTTCCAACATTCTGACCTAACTTCTCTCCCGTTTCACCCACATACGCTAACCCACATGGGCAGCGTATTAGGTAAATAACATTGCAGCTTCTACAATTATTTAAACTTCTCGATGTTAAATTATAACCATTGTAGGTCAAATTCTTAGTCGTTAAGCAGTGGTCACAGATGGAACAAGATCCACATTTGTAATTTCCTAACGCTTTACCCATCTGAAGATCAGTCTGTGTCATTGTTCGATTAGATCTATAGGTATTAACTAGATGTTTACGGATATTATCATTTCTTCTGAACGCAATGAGCGGTTTTTGAAGTTTAATATCATTTCCCTCATTTAGAATGTGCCAATTGGAATTCACTGCATTCTTTAATTTGTTGCTAATGCTGGAAAACTGACTTACAAAAACAATTCTATTATCAGATACATTCTGTTTCTTTTTCTCCTTAGATGTATTCTGATCTAACATGCTTTCTCGGTTATAAAACCTGGCTCGTTTGAATGCATGTTTTATTAATTTTTTGGGGTATCCCCGATCTAACAATTTATCTTTTAAAATCTCTGCATGCTTATAAAAATCATCAAGCGAGGAACAATTCCTCTGAAGACGGAGGTACTGTCCAAAAGGAATATTTTCTCTTTGAGCTTGGGGATGATAACTCCTATAATGTAAGAGTGTATTCTTCTCCGTTGGCTTTGAATAAAGCTCAACTTCAAGAATACCATGAACATTTTTAATTGTGATGTCAAGGAAGTTCACTGCACTATTACTGTAATCAGCTGTGAACTAGAGTCTGATCCCCTAGATTGAGCCACTCAAGGAATTGTAAAAGAATGTCTTCCTCTCCCTCCCAAATGAAGAAGATGTCGTCAATGAAGCGGCGCCATAAGAAAATATTCTCAAAGAATGGCGCCGCTTCATTGAAGATGTGCCTCTCCTCAAATTTGCCCACATATAGGCATGCCAAGCTAGGAGCACACGTGGCTCCCATGCTCGTGCCTTAACATTGGAGATATAGATCATCTTTAAACAAAAACATATTGTTTTTGAGTACTAGACTAATACTTTCTAAAATAAATTCCTTTTTGCTCCTCTCAGATTATCCTCTGTTAAAATCTCATCTATAACTCTAATCGTATCATCCTGAGGGATGTTTGTGTAAAGCGCTTCTATGTCGAGGGTTACCAACCATTGATTGGAGTTATTAAATGTGGTTCCCTCGATCATAGAAATAATGTGAGATGTATCGCGTACATATGACCTCTGTTGTAACACTAATGGCTTTAAAAATGTATCTACATATTTACTAAAAGGTTCAAGTAAAGAACCAATGCAACTCACTATGGGACGCATGGGTGAATTGTTTACATCTTTATGAATCTTAGGCAATCCATAGATCGCTGGGGTGATTGCATTCTCATTTCTTAAAAATTTATATTCCGCTTCACTAATCCAATTATTTTCATCTGCTATTTTGAGGGTATTCTCCACATATTTTTTTAAAGTTTCTAATTTCGAATTAGGTACTTTAGTGTAATGATTCCTAATCTCTAGGAGTAGTAACATTCTCCTTTCATAGTCTTCAGTATCGAAGACAACTACCCCTCCGCCTTTATCGGCCGGTTTAATTGTAAGGCTAATAACTTCCTTTAATGTTTTCATAGCTGTTCTAAGGTCTCCAGACATGTTATTAAAATCTGGACGTTCTTCCCTCATTATTTTCCTAACTTTTGTCTCCACCACCCGTTCAAAAATTTCAACATTCCTACAAACTTGTGTGACTGTGGGTGTGAAGGTAGACTTTCCTTTTAAACCGGAGATATTCTCTGGTGGTATATAATCCGCCAGTATCTCTGATTCCGTGTTTTGAGATATTCCTGGGGTTGGGTCCGTTGGTATTGACCCCGGCCCTGATTTTGATTTGGGTTCTGATTCCCCCTCATACCCCTCCTCTGGGGGTGTTCTAAAAAATCACCGTAGTTACTATGAGACAACTGTCGACCCTGATCATTCCCCAAGGGTCCCTCCTCTTCACTACTGGATCCTGACGTATCTGAGAAGGTTACTCCCTTTCTTCCTCCTCTAGTGTAAATAGGTCTCTGTTCGTATTGCCTTTCTCCTCTCTGTTCTCTAGTTTGTTTAAAGTAATCCTTGTTGGTATATGGATAGATCAACTCGAGATTAAACTTATTCACATCTTTCTTTAATTTTTTAGCATCCTCCACTGCTGTACTCTCTTTCAGAATCCTCTCAAAACACGGAATCAGAGATACTGGCGGTAGTACGGATGAAAGATAACAGAATACCGATTATTAACCTCTCCAAGAGGGAACTCACTAGGCCAGAAATAGAAGTCTTAGAGAGAGGGTTTACTTTTGCTCCCACGACCAGTGTCAATAGATTTAATTTAGAAAAAGATTTAAAAGCCTTTTTTCGGAAAATTAGACTTAATAGATTTTTTGAAAATAGAGATTATATACCACCAGAGAATATCTCCGGTTTAAAAGGAAAGTCTACCTTCACACCCACAGTCACACAAGTTTGTAGGAATGTTGAAATTTTTGAATGGGTGGTGGAGACAAAAGTTAGGAAAATAATGAGGGAAGAACGTCCAGATTTTAATAACATGTCTGGAGACCTTAGAACAGCTATGAAAACATTAAAGGAAGATATTAGCCTGAAGACTATGAAAGGAGAATGTTACTACTCCTAGAGATTAGGAATCATTATACTAAAGTACCTAATTCGAATTTAGAAACTTTAAAAAAATATGTGGAGAATACCCTCAAAATAGCAAATGAAAATAATTGGATTAGTGAAGCGGAATATAAATTTTTAAGAAATGAGAATGCAATCACCCCAGCGATCTATGGATTGCCTAAGATTCATAAAGATGTAAACAATCCACCCATGCGTCCCATAGTGAGTTGCATTGGTTCTTTACTTGAACCTTTTAGTAAATATGTAGATACATTTTTAAAGCCATTAGTGTTACAACAGAGGTCATATGTACGCGATACATCTCACATTATTTCTATGATCGAGGGAACCACATTTAATAACTCCAATCAATGGTTGGTAACCCTCGACACAGAAGCGCTTTACACAAACATCCCTCAGGATGATACGATTAGAGTTATAGATGAGATTTTAACAGAGAATAATCTGAGAGGAGCAAAAAAGGAATTTATTTTAGAAAGTATTAGTCTAGTACTCAAAAACAATATGTTTTTTGTTTAAAGATGATCTATATCTCCAATGTAAAGGCACGAGCATGGGAGCCACGTGTGCTCCTAGCTTGGCATGCCTATATGTGGGCAAATTTGAGGAGAGGCACATCTTCAATGAAGCTGCGCCATTCTTTGAGAATATTTTCTTATGGCGCCGCTTCATTGACGACATCTTCTTCATTTGGGAGGGAGAGGAAGACATTCTTTTACAATTCCTTGAGTGGCTCAATCTAGGGGATCAGAATCTGAAGTTCACAGCTGATTACAGTAATAGTGCAGTGAACTTCCTTGACATCACAATTAAAAATGTTCATGGTATTCTTGAAGTTGAGCTTTATTCAAAGCCAACGGACAAGAATACACTCTTACATTAAAGGAGTTATCATCCCCAAGCTCAAAGAGAAAATATTCCTTTTGGACAGTACCTCCGTCTTCGGAGGAATTGTTCCTCGCTTGATGATTTTTATAAGCATGCAGAGATTTTAAAAGATAAATTGTTAGATCGGGGATACCCCCAAAAATTAATAAAACATGCATTCAAATGAGCCAGGTTTTATAACTGAGAAAGCATGTTAGATCAGAATACATCTAAGGAGAAAAAGAAACAGAATGTATCTGATAATAGAATTGTTTTTGTAAGTTAGTTTTCCAGCATTAGCAACAAATTAAAGAATGCAGTGAATTCCAATTGGCACATTCTAAATGAGGGAAATGATATTAAACTTCAAAAACCGCTCTTTGCGT
Source organism: Calotriton arnoldi (assembly GCA_963921515.1). Taxonomy (NCBI): domain Eukaryota; kingdom Metazoa; phylum Chordata; class Amphibia; order Caudata; family Salamandridae; genus Calotriton; species Calotriton arnoldi. The sequence continues at coordinate 247,791 of CAWUFW010007709.1, forward strand.
TCAGAAGAAATGATAATATCCGTAAAAATCTAGTTAATACCTATAGATCTAATCGAACAATGACACAGACTGATCTTCAGATGGGTAAAGCGTTAGGAAATTACAAATGTGGATCTTGTTCCATCTGTGACCACTGCTTAACGACCAAGAATTTGACCTACAATGGTTATAATTTAACATCGCGAAATTTAAATAATTGTAGAAGCTGCAATGTTATTTACCTAATACGCTGCCCATGTGGGTTAGCGTATGTGGGTGAAACGGGGAGAGAAGTTAGGGTCAGAATGTTGGAACATAGGTCAGCCCTTAAAACGAGTAAACAGAATGCACCCTTAGTGGATCATTATATTACATTCAATCATAAACACACTGAATTTGAATGGTTTGTAATTGAGAAAATAATCATGAACAAAAGGGGAGGCAATGTAGAAATTAAGCGAAAAAAACGTGAACAAAGGTATATTTCCATCCTCGATACGGTAGAACGAGGTTTAAATACAAGAGAGGAGTGGATGAAACTGATTAGTTAAACAGATGTTGGACAGACAGTGTATATCGAGGACTACATGAGAAACATAGGACAGTAGACTGAATATATATGAATTTGAGAACGATGATGTTTCAAAAATTCTTTTTTTAATGTAAGTCTTTGATAAATAGGCAGTGAGAGTGTATAAATCATGTTATGTATATTGTGCTAATAATTAACAGATGAGGAGTACAAGAATATATAATCTCACTATCAAGCTCTACTCTGATTTGGAGGTAGTGCTAAAGAGGGACATTCGTGCGTTATGGTATCCAATTTCTATAGGATTTCGCCTTGTGCGATACATTAGATAAGAGAAACAGGGACATGGTTCTTAAATTAACCAAACTAAATCGGTTAATATATACGTTTCAAATGGAACAGACGGGCTGATAAACATTATCCTTAAGGGGTAGATTGAGACCACTCCAAGATGGCGCCCATCATATAGGATTTCGCCTTGTGCGATACATTAGGTAAGAGACATAGGGACATGGTTTTTAAATTAACCAAACAAAATCTGTTAATGTATACGTTTCAAATGGAATAGACGGGCTGATAAACATTATCCTTAAGGGGTAGATTGAGACCACTCCAAGATGGCGCCCAGCATTAAATACGATGCACGTCATCCGCACGCATAGTGGATTTGATACGTATTGCGTCATAATTACGAGACGGAAATTGGAATAAAACGATCAGAATAGCGGGAGGAGGCTGACCATTCAACTTGATGGAACAGCCAAGTGGAGACCTCGGAGGAAATGCGATACTTATATATAGGAGGTAAGGAGTTTGGATCAGCAGTTTCATGATAATATAAGGGCTCGTTTGAGGGAACCCCCTAGTTGTCATTGGTAGTAATCCTACACTACATGGAGGAAAGGGTAGTGTTAAGATTGAGTCATTTCAGTAACATTGTACTCATTCGTTTAATTGTGAGGGAATTAGCGCATCTTGAGTCGACCGCGGTATCGCAAACATACGGGTAACATGAGCCGATTTAGGTTGATGTCACCGCAGATATGTTGGAATCTGGGGAGTGTTGGGTAGCGTAAATTATCAACACTGACAAGTAAAGTGGTCTACAAATTGGGTTGATTTATTGGATTTTAAACCCTTTTGAGCAAATTGTCACCGTTGATTAAATATTGGACACAGTGGGCCCATTACAATGGATCCAAGTGAGTGTGTAAAATAGTAATAAATCATTCAACAAACGGCCATGGTACAAACAGTGAATTTATTGAGTTTTGTGTTTTTTACAGTTATCATTAAGCACTCCGAGGGACAGGCTATTTAAAGAGCGACTAATTGAGTTATTTTCATCAAAGGATTATAGGTGAGGTCATGGTCTGATCCATAACGGGGTAAGGGGTAATCCAATAGTTATTGATGTTAAAATAAAAAGTCAATGATTATAATGACTAAACGGGTGTATATTTATTCGTTTAGGACAATGGCTATGATCAGTTAAATAAACGGGGACAAGAACATTGATATATCCTGAGAATAATCACGGAATTTGAGGGTGAGAATTATATTATTAGACGCAATCTGAAAATGAAAATTAATAAAGCTTTGACTAAAGATGTAAATGGAGGTTCGCCTTACCTGCTTAGGTTTCTTATTATTTTTTACATGAAAAGTTAAGATCAATGTAACTGACTCTCCATTCCGTGTAAACCCATTAGCAAATAACTAACTACTGGGTTTAACAAAATAAATTTACGAGAAAAATTAATTTTATTATAGCGGATGTAGTATAATTATTAACCTATCCCTTTCTTGTGATATATAGGAATACAAAATCAATGTTGTATCTCTGAAGTGCGAACAACCCTCATTATACAAGAGCCACACCGCTAACGGGTATAAAATTAAAATTGTATCTTTGAAGTGTGGACAATCCTCATTCAACAGGAGCTACATCTCTCCCGAGTGCTGCAGCACCGGTGAGTTTAGTAATTACTGGATTATGTTTCCAATAGGAATGAATGGATTAGATACTTATATTAAGATGAGAAATTTGAATGGTTGTATGGCACTGAGAAAGCTCTACATGGAATTGTGTGGGTACTTATTGATAGTGACAAAGGGTGATTGACCTCAGACTATGAATTTGTAAAGAATGTATAGGGTTAGACTTATTTTACATTACAGAAAATGGTTAAATAATTGATTGATGTTCACAGATGCAATATATGCGATAACATTTGCTTTTATAAGCGGTTAGTTTTTAATAGGTAACTGTGTATAGGGTTAGACTTATCATACATTACAGAAAATGGTTAAGCAATTGATTGATGTCCACAGATGCAATATATGTGATAACATTTGTTTTCACAAGTGGTTAGTTTTTAATAGGTTATTGTGTAATGATTTTTTTGAAGTTAATTTATATGATAACAATGATGTAATTTTATTCATTGGTGCTGAATTTTATGTATATTTGCATTTTTTGTCTTTTTATGGTAGGCGCATACACGCAGTTGTATAAAGGAAAGAAGGAAAAAAAGTTAGCCTTGAGGAAGGTGGCATTATTATTCACTGCTATACCGAAACGCATCGACGCACAACATCAGTGTTAAATCTGGGAAGAGACAGCAATCAGTAAAAGACAGGGAAGGTTATCTCCCTTGCAGGGTGCTGTTTATAATAAATCTCAGATTAACAAGTCAAAGACAAAAAGTACTGTCTTGTGTATTTTTCCTGCTTAGGGGACTGTTTTCTTATGAATTGTGTAATTTTGTGATGATTTGTAAAAATAATTTTATAATTTTTTTTTAATTCTGTGTTTGTAGATATTTGTTTTTATTGAATTTTGAATACTTTGAATATGATGGATTAAATATACATATAAGTGCATATACATTCTGAGTAGAGCTTCTATTTTTATGTGTAAAGGAGTGAGTGATGTATGGGTGTTGAATTAATCACATAGATGTTGTGAGATGTAGTTACATTTCCTTTGGGTACATTTATTTCTTAACTATTGCCTCATGGGAACAGTCCAGCCCGAACTGCCTAGCCAGGTCTTCCCTGGACCAGTAACAAGCATCCTGGGACCGATTTCGGTGTAGCACCCCTCATCAGCCAGGCTAGCTTGAATCCAGAGGCAAAGTGATCAAGGGACCCACGTCTTTGCATATCCTGCCAACTTAGGGGGAACAAAGCAACACAAGGAGATGATGGACAGAGCGCTGACACTTTTCACTCACCCCCAGGCACAGATCTGAGTTGAATCCATCATCGTTCTTTAGCTCACTTCACAACCCAAGTTCAGACCCAGCCATATGCAAACCAGCCTTGACCCTGTTCCTCATGGGAACATTTCAGCCCAAACTGCCAAGCTAGGTCTTCCCTGGACCAGAAACAAGCATCCTGGGACCGGTTTCGCGGTAACACCCCTTATCAGCCAGGCTAGCTTAAATCCAGTGGCAAAGTGAGGAAGAGACCCACGTCTCGGCATACCCTGCCAACTAAGGGCGAACAAAGCGAACACAAGGAGATGATGGACGGAGTGCTGAAACTTTTCAGACACTCACCCCCAGTCACAGATCTGGGTTGAGTCCATCCAGCAGCTTTCTCAGCAACCCCAGGGGAATTTCGTTTTTTATCTCTACTGGTGAAGGATAATATCCAGAAACACATGTGTCTAGAGATTCACAGCACTAACCTGCATCAACTTTGGTGAAACACTTCAGTAAAAACTCAAGCGTTTAAAGTGAACTGCATTTACCATAATGCTAAGGGGTGAACTCTCCTTGGAGGTGAAGCAGTGTGCTCCCATCCCCCTTCTGTTTGAAAAGACTCCCTTGAGCCATGGAGCTGACGAGCTTTTGAAGATGCACCTGTGCACCAGAGAGAGGTACTGAGAACTGAGAGGATTGTGGCAGCTTTCTCAGCAACCCCAGATGAATTTCGTTTTTTATCTCTCCCGATGAGGGATAATATCCAGAAACACATGTGGCTACAGAGTCACAGAACTAACCTGCACCTGCACTTTGGTGAAACACTTCAGCAAAAACTGAAGCGTTTAAAGTGAACTGCATTTACCATAATGCTAAGGGGTAAACTGGGCTGGGAGGTGAAGCATTGTGCTCCCATCCCCCTTCTGTTTGAAAAGGCTCCCTTGAGCCATGGAGCTAGCAAGCTTTTGGAGATGCATCTGTGCACCAGAGAGAGGTACTGAGACCTGAGAGGATTGTGACAGCTTTCTCAGCAACCCCAGATGAATTTTATTTTTTCATCTCTACTGAAGGAGAATATCCAGAAACACATGTGTCGCGAGATTCACAGCACTAACCTGCACCAACTTTGGTGAAACACTTCAGCAAAAACTCAAGCGTTTAAAGTGAACTGCATTTACCATAATACTAAGGGGTAAACTGGGCTGGGAGGTGAAGCAGTGTGATCCAATCCCCCTTCTATTTGAAAAGGCTCCCTTGAGCCATGGAGCTGACGAGCATTTGGAGATGCACCTGTGCTCCAGAGAGAGGTACTGAGACCTGAGAGGATTTGAGATGTCATCAGTGATGTCATCAGTGATGTCACTGACCATGTCATGAGTGATGTATTATGTGACGTCATCAACAGTGATTACGGGGGCGTGAGTTATAGTTAGCCCAGCTAACTATAATGGCTGAATTTCTCTGGTTTTGTATGAGTGAAATGTCAGCCTAACTAAGGTTTTTTAAATGCTAATTTCTAACTATGCCTACATAGATAGAACATGTACAGAAAGAGGAAGAAAGGTGCAGAAAGAAGTAAGAGAAGTGCAAAAAGAGGTGCAGAAAGAAGAAGAAAGGTGCAGAAAGAAGCAAGAAAAATGCAGAAAGAGGCAACAGAAGTCCTGAAAGAGGAAGAAAGGTGGAGAAAAAAGCAAGAGAAGTGCAGAAAGAAGCAACAGAGGTGCAGAAAGAGGCTTACTTTGACTCTACCTTCCCACAGACTCATACAATGTAGCCTAATCACTAATCCTTCTCCCAAGATGTCTTAAACCTCACTTTTCTCTTGAAGGTTCACTATTCATCGACTGCTCAGAATGTTAGGCCTACCAAATATAAAACAGCAATCCTAACCATATCACTGTTTGTAAAGGTATGCATGCGTGTGTCTCTGGTTTTACCTAGTGACATGTTACATAAAAATAAACATACAAATACTTTAATACCTGTGTTTCAAACAGCATACTCTGTAAATGTGTGTACAAAAAGGTATATGTATTTCTTTCTGCTCATAATACAGGCACATGGGTATTCAATGGTATATTTGAGGGGCTCTCTAACACCTATATACATAAGACATGTCTGCCTGTGCAACCGAATGACAGAGCAGAACTAAGAAGTTTTGACCACCTATAAGAGAAGCTACCCGCTTTTTGAGCTACCACTGTCAGATGCATAACACATGTGAGGATACATGCACAAGTAGACATATACATCAGTCATGAGAGCATGCAGACCTTTAAACTTGACAGCTTGGCGTGGCCAAGATGGCGGATGGCTAGGACGCGTTTTCTGGTTGCTCCGAGCCGCTGCCACCATAAGCATTTAATACGAGCCCACTGGTCCCTCTATCGTGCTCCCCAGGGGTGACTGTGAGCTGCGGAGTCAGGGGGGGCATGGGTGGAGCCCCGCAGAGGTGGATTGGACCCCTGGTTGCAACGGTCAGGTGGACCAGGCGGCGAGGCCGACCGTGGAGCGCGACTGCGGCCTGCGGACTTTGGCTCTCCCCCGAAGCTGGGGGGGGCCTGTCAGCGACAGAGACTGGGTGTCTGAAACAGGCCCCAACACGACCCACGACATGTGGAGGTGAGGGCCCCCTCCCACATCACAGACCAACCGGAGTGGCGGGCTTGGGACTGCCGGAGACTGTGCTGAGGCGTTGCTCAGCGTCTCCTGGCGCCTGAAGTTGGTGGCCCCCAGCGTGGAGCAATAAGGCTCCAGGTCGGATGGGTGGATCGTGGTCTGCTGGGGAGAGCGGCAGTCATGACATAGCTACGCTGGGCCACGGCTTTTGAAATCGAGGCCCACTAGTGTGCAGGTAGGCCCCACCTAATTCCATTGGGCAGCCAACAGGGAAGTTGTGGCCTTGGGAGGCGCTTCCTTCCCCCTCCCCTTCTGCGCATGTCTAGTGCAGAATAACGCGCCGCGTATCCAGTAGCGGTAAAGGGGGAGGCAATTAGCATGTGTCAGGCCGGACAACCCTCGGCAGAGAGCGGGCACCCGGGACACAAAAGTAGGCATAGACTGGGCCTATCAAAGACAGCGATCCAGGTGGCAACAAAGAGGATATACAATAAGTTTATGCCCTGCTCCCTGAGATATGCATAGGGCAGACTTAGAAGACAGAGACTGGGCAAAGGCTGGGGCAGAGCAGGAGGCTCCTGCGCTCTGGAGCAGACCGGAAGACCTTGAGGAACATTATAACGGCACCCACAACCTGATACCAGCATTGGAATACGCGGACTCCACGTGGCTGGTGTCCTCGTCAAAGTCTCGGGAGCGTGGTGGCCACCGGCAGGCTCCGAGCTACAAGGTCCGGCCCGTGACACAGGGCTAAAGAGAGGAGGCTGCACAGTGGCATCTGACGGGGTAGGCCCCAACCACATGGCAGGGAGCAGGACAAAGAAAGTGCGATCGTGTTATACCTGGCACCATTGGCGTGGGTCTCCCTTCCATTTTTTGCTGTTGCCTCCTGTGTTTTTGCTATGTTTTTGCTGGTCTAGATGCTTTGGGCACTTTGCCACTGCTGTTCAGTGCCAAAGTGCAAGTGCTCCCTTTTGTAAATTGATGTAATGGATTAGTGATTCCATGATTGGCTGATTTGATTTACTTGTCAGACCCTAGTACAGTGCACCATGTGTGCCCAGGGCCTGTAAATCAAATGCTGCTGGTGGGCTTGCAGCACTGATTGTGCCACCCACAGAAGCAGCTTGTAAAATGTGGCTCAGGCCTGCCATTGCGGAGCCTGTGTGCAGTCTGGGACTGCCATGTCGTCTTGGCAAGTGCACACACTTGCCAGTCCCTAAACCTTCCCTTTTCTGCATGTTAGTCACCCCTAAGGTAGGCCCAAGGTACCCCTGTGGGCAGGGTGCATTGTATGTGAAAGGTAGGACATGCCCTGATGTGTGTGGCATGTCCTGATAGTGAATTACCGCCAATTTCGTTTTTCACTATTGCAAGGCTATCTGTTCCCATAGGCCAGAATGGGCAGTTTGATTATAACATCTTATAAACATAACTGACCCAGGGAACCAGATAGGAAAATAAAGTTTAGTATGCCTGAACTCAGAATGTTAAAGTGCATCTTTTAGTGTGGGTGATTTCTACATTCTGTTTGAAAATACCACTTTTATAAAGTAGGTATTTTCTTGCCTAACCATCCAGTATGCCTCTGCTACGTTTGTGTATTGCATGTCTGGCTTGGGAGTGACAGGAGCTGGGAGAGGGCAGTGGCTCCGGCAGTCTGATGGGTCAGGGCTGGGCTGAATGGGACCTGGGTTGAATTTAGAGTAGGGGGAGGAGTTTTCCTTTCACCTGCCTGGGCCAGGTCTGCTTTCAACAATGCTGTCTCCACCTCCTGCCAGGAAGCTGCACCAGGGAGGACAGAACTGGTTTTGGCTGGGTACAGACACTCTCTACCTTCAGAGAACAAAGAAATTGTGTGTATAAAAAGGGGGACCCAGACCCCAGAACTTTAGATCACTTCTGGGAAATCAAGAAGAACCTTTGCCAAGGAGAAGAACCGGAGAAGCTGAAGGAAGATTACTGCTCCTGTGCTGTTTGCTGTTTGGGGTTGGCCTGCAGTGGTTACTTCATTGCCAAGGAAAGGAGAAAAGGACTTTGCTGTACTTTGTCATCTTGAGGAAGATCTCCAAGGGCTTGAAGCTGAGCTTGCTTCCTGTTTTGAAGTCTCAGGGACACAAAGACTTCACCACCAGCTCCCCTGAATTTCCTTGCTGGGAATTCTATCGTGAAGAGAGGTGCCTTCTGCTGTTTAGGACCTCTAGAGACTGTTTGTCGCTGGGAGTTGGAAAGTCGACACATCGAGGAAGAAGCGTGTCGCCGCCGCCGCTGCTGTGCCATCACATCGCCGAAGAAGCGTGTTGCCGCCGCTGCTGTTGTCATCACATCGCCGAAGAAGCGGGTCGCCGCCGCTGCTGTAGCCGCCGCATCACCGAAGAAGCGAGTCGCAGCGCCTGTCGTGGCGTAAGAAGTCGCCGCACGATGCAGCGGGCGCATCGATCTCCGAGGACCGGGACCGGCGCACCGAGTTCAACGCAAGGCCGCTGGGCGTGCACGCATCGTACCGAAATCGTCGCTCCGCATCAAAGACGCCATCTTGTCACATTGCACCGGATCGTCGCTTCGCATCGAGGTGCCATCTTGTCACATCGTAACCGGAATGCAGTAGGAAACCAACGCATCAACTCCCCACACAGTAAGGAAGCAACACATTGCCTCCCTTGCGCTGCAGTTAGGAACCAACGCATCCACTCCCCTGAGTGTAAGGAACGGCGCATCACCTTCCCTGCGACCATTTTGTTTGCTTTGCGTAACGCATCCAAGGTACTTTGAGAGAAACATGTCACATTTACCATCTGCATTGAATTGAGTTAGTTCTACCATTTAAGAGTCATATTTTTGATACTGTAGTGTGGATTTTTGTCGTTTGGTCTTGTTTAGATAAAGATTACTTATTTTTCTAAACTGGTGTGGTGTCCCTTTGTAGTGTTTCACTGTGTTACTGTATGTGTTTACAAATGCTTTACACACTGCCTCTGAGATAAGCCTGTCTGCTCGTGCCAAGCTACCAAGGGGGTGAGCAGGGGTTATTTTAGGAGTGTATCCCCCTTTCCCTGACTAGAAGCAAGGGTCCCTATTTGGACAAAGGTGCAAACCATTGCCAACTAGAGACCCCCATTTCTAACATTGGTGGCAGCAGTGGGATTTGGACTTGCATTTGTGACTTACATACAGTGATTGGTGTACACTACTAGTGAGTGCAGACCATTACGCGACCACATACATTTTTGGTAGACTCTTTTCCTTGGAACTTCTATTTTTGTTGAGAACTGCCAATTTTCTTTCACCATGAGCAAAGCAGCATCCATCGCACCTGCAGATTTTGATTTTGAAGAAGAAAGGGTTGATACCTACACTGTGCCACAACTCAAAGCTGTTAGCAAAAAATTTTAAATCTCCATGAAGGGCCTCAAGGTGTCGCTGACGACACCTTGTTGCTGTCGAAGACCCCAGCTGGGCTACAAAAATTAATGAACAGATACCAATCTTTCTGTGACTCCCGGGGCTTAGTCATTAATACCACAAAAACAAAGCTCATGGTTTTTAACCCCCACAAATATTTTAGGAACAACCTAACACTGAATGGTACCCCCCTGGAGAGAGTTGGTACCTTTAAATACCTTGGCATTCGACTCTCTGACAAAATGCTTTGGAGGCCCCATTTAGCCAAAATGCTTTTGAATCATAAACACGTGGCAGGGGCACTAACCAAAGAACATCACTCCTCGAATAGCAGGCCAGTTGCCCCGGCCCTCGTAGTTTATGACGCAAAAGCAGTTAGCTCGGCTCTTTACGGAGCCGAGCTATGGGGGTTCGAGAATGTAGACAAAATCAGTCGGTCTGAGAATAAGTTTCTGAGGGATCTGGTGATGCTTCCCCGTAACACCCAATTAACACCTCTTATGCACGATATGGGCAGGCGCCCGTTCAGAGACATTGCTAAGCTTCGCCCATTGCTCTTTTGTGCTCGCATAAGGCGCACCACAGAGCTCACCAATTATACCACAGCTCTAACGGAGGTAATGAACTTAGATGTGGACCATAGGGTCAAGTGGATATCATATGTGAGGAAAACTATTACACTACTTGGCCTTAAAGAATCGTGGGACACCCAAAACCCTCCGAGCAAGGTGGAATGTAAGCGCCAATACTGGGATTGGATTGATAGCCAGGAGCTTAGCAAGCCAAACATGGGGAGATTAACAGATGAATTTCTCACGTTTAAGCAGACTAGAAGTCTAGAGCCATACCTAGATGTGATCCAGGTCCCACGGGACAGGGCTCTGTATACTCAGTTTAGGCTTGGCACGCTCCCTGTCAATGCTCTAACATCTAAGTGGCACTCAGCCGAGAACACAACAGAAAGTTGCCCTTGTTGTGGAGCCGCGACGAAGTGCGTTGCCCATGTCATGTTTGCTTGTCCAGCTTACAACAACGCAAGGTCCAAATGGCTGAAACCAATTTGTAGTGACATGGGCACCCGCGACCATCGGGTTGCTCTTTGCATCCTAAAATCCGACCCAAGCGTCTTGTTTGCTTGTGGGGTAGCTAAGTTTCTAAGCCACGCGTGGCTAGTTAGGTATAAAGCCCTGCGAGGGGTGACCTAACCATAGGCCTTATGTGACACCGGAGGCAGTCAAAAAGCTATGTGATGCTGCATTTATTAAATCATAGTTTACATCGGGATGTCACCACAAACCTAGAACGTCTCTTCAGATGGACATAGCACCTGCACTTTATATAAATGCTGCTGTGATGAACTGTGTTCTTTTTACCATTTTTTATACTTCCCTTTTAACTAATGTGTACATGTTATGGAATGAATTTGTAGAAACTAGCAAGTACACTTTATAGGTAAATGTTTTTAATGATATCTGTTTTATGTATTGTAATATAACAGAACGCCAAAGAAGTTGTGCTAACATATTTTTAGCGAATTTCTGTACTGAAAGACTCACTACCATCGAACATATGTTTTTATTTCTGTACATTTGTCGAACAATGCTTATATGATACATGTTATCAAAATAAAGCTATGATTGATTGATTGAATACCAAAAGGCGCTGAGGGCCTGGTTGGAAGCAATGAGGGCCAGTGAGCATCCTGAAGATCCTATGGTGGAGGGGGAAGATTTAGAGGAGCAGCGATACGGGCCATTGAGCCTGGATGGGGGGGAAAGTGCCTTCCAGAGTAGGCAGCAGTGTTTCTTCAAAGTGCCCTACCCCAGAAGAGCTGGAGGACAGGGAGAGGAGTAGAGTGCATGCAATGGAGCTAGCCAAGCTCAAGGTGGGGAGTCAGAATGACATAGAAAAGGGGAAATTGGAGTTAGAAAACAAGAGGTTGGCCTTGGAAGAAAAGAGAATGCTTTTAGAGCATGAGAGAGTGGTGAGGGAGCTGGAGCTCAAAGCAAAGAGTATAGAGATCACTCCCTCTGGTGGTGCCTGTAGAAGGGAAATTATACATACCCAAAGGTGTGATTGAGGACTTTGTGAAGCATGAGGACATTGGGCAGTGGTTTAAGGCTTATGAGGTAGCCATGACATCCCATAGAATCCCTGAGAAGGACTGGGGAGCGGGGCTGTGGGGCCACTTTGTCAGTGATGGGAGGGACACCTTGTTTGACCTGCCCAGGGAGGATCAGAATTCCTATGCCCCCATGAAAGAAGCCTTAATGTCCAGGTATGGGTTGACCCCAGACCTTTATAGGCCGAAATTTAGGAATTGCAAGAAGCTGGAGTCTAGTACCTGGTTGGAGTATGTGTCTTTGTTTTGCAGAGCATTGGATGGTTGGGTGAAGGGTAGCAAAGTAAATGATTTTCAGGCGCTCTATGATTTGGTTGCATGGGAGCACTTGTCCAGTAATTGTTTTCCAGAGCTACGCCAGTACCTGATTGATAGTAATCTAACTGTACCTAGAGAGCTTGCTATGGAGGCGGACCACTTGGTCAGTACCCGGGTCCACAAGGGCCATGTGGGAGACTTCGCCAAAGGTGGGCAGGGTCCCCAGCAGAAGAGTGGGGGGGACAAGGGTAAACAGAGGGAGTTCCAGAAAGGGCCCCAAAGTAATCCCCAAGGGAACCAAGAGAAGGGTTCCCAGCCTCCCACTGCGAAAAAGCCAGGGGCCCGACAGATAAGCCTGTTCAGAGGGGTCCCAAGAAATGTTTTGGTTGTGGTCAGGTGGGCCACTTCTTCTGGGATCCTAAGTGTCCCAACAAGGGTAACGCAGCACCTACTGGTGCACCGCCCAGGCAGATGGCTAGTGTAGCCCTGGGGAAGGAGTTGGGTGCCCAAGGTGGGTGGGGTCCTGCAGAGATGTCCCTAGTCTCTTTAGGAGACAGTGAGATGGTCCCTAGGACTCAGCTGTCTGATCCCTTTTTAAGATCCCTTTTTAAGATCCCTTAAAGAAATGTTCAGTAAACCAGGGAGCGTCAGTGCAGAAGACAAAAACGCACATACAGGGCTCGATGCCAGATCAGACACTGAGGATAGTGAAAGACCGGTAACCAAGACATTTCTGGAAACGCTGTTCTCCTCCTTGCGTGCAGACTTCAGGTGATGGAAACAGAAATTCGGGAAATGCAACGCGATATGGAGGAGGTGGGAGAAAGAGTGGCCGAGCTGGAAGACAGAGAATCCGGGTGAGTGGAGGAGGTCGCTTGGCTCCAAGAAGAAGTCATCAAGCTTCAAGAAGAACAACAGCTGGATCTTCAGGCACATAACGAGGACTTAGAGAACAGATCCAGGAGGAATAATATCAGAATCAGAGGTGTACCATCCAAAGCGGAGGGTTCCAACTTGCTTGAATATGTCACGGACCTCCTCCGACATGTATCGGGCCTCGGGGAAGACACCATTCTACAGCTGGATTGGGTCCATAGGGTGGGGCCCGAGAGGCTCGGAAAAGGCCCCCCGGCGGACATACTGGTATGTGTGCATAACTTCCAGTTAAAGGAGGACATTCTTAGAAAAGCCAGAGCCTCACACCCAGTTCGGTTTAAAGGCCACTCCCCGACTTTTTTTCAGGATCTTTCCAGGATTACCTTGCAAAAGCGTAAGGACTTCCGCCCTGTTACAGATTTTTTATGGAAAGCCAACATACCCTGTGCATGGGGCCACCCTTTCTGCATCATTTTTTGTTATGAGGGAACACTCCGCCAAATCAGATCTTTCAGGGAGGCCTGCATTCTTTTGCACATTAATGCACAGGAGGACATTGAGGGACAGCACTCCCCTCCTAAACAGCAGCAACCAGCATGGCAGAAGGTGACAAGCAATCGCCGCGGGGCTAGACCTGACCCGGCTACCATTAACAAAGACAGACAGGCAGTTCTACAGGTCTTGTCTGCAGAATCTACCCTCTCGACGGCATCTTGATTTGATAGCGGCGCTGCCCACGGGGGGCATGGAGGGACTGATGAGAACCCAGTGGTGGCGGTGAAGGGGCTGAACGACTGACGATACTCATGATGTTCCGACCTCCGTCCGCCCAGGGGATATCTCCATGGACTTCTAGGCAATTCTTTGTTGGAACTGTCATCTTTTGGGTGGCCACATTTCACCCCAACACGTTGGATTTGACAGACTCAATTGTTGTTCTATCAGTTGTATCCTTTTTGTTTGTTATGGGTATCTTTTTGTCTTCTCTCACTTCTTTCTCCTCCGCACCAACTGTGTCTATGCGAAGGCGGCATGCGCACTGGGAACTACATGGCACAGCGTCTACCTGTTACCCTTTTGTCAAGAATGAGACACAGCAAACTAGCTGCTGCAGGGTTCCCCGAACACACATAGTACATAACCTTTGCATAGTGAGCCTCAATATACGCGGCCTCAATAACCAGTGAAGCGCAAAGCGATCCTATCCTATTTAGAGCACTCGGAAGGGGACATCTGCTTTTTGCAAGAGACTCATCTATTAGATAGGGATACCCATTGCATGCATTCACCCAGGTTCCCCAGACAGTACTGGTCTTTAGATACAACTAGAAACAAGCATTTGCAATGCAATTGGTCTCGCATTTGAGAGAGTTAGAGCTATTGGCATTGTAAATGACAATGTTTTTTACCCATGTGTTTTGGTTTGGAGTGGAGTGGATGCATGTGGTGTGGAGTGGAATTATGTGGGTTGAATTGGGATAGTTGTGGAATTGTGTGGTGTGTAGTATATTTGTGTAGTGGAATTATGTGGCATGGTGAATAGATGGGATGAGAGCTGCTTAGAATATATTGAAAGGAAGAAAGAGAGGGATAGGTAGTTTGTGCATGAATTCCAGACAGAGGAGCAGAAGGAGCATGTAAGAAAGATAGAACGAAGGGGGAGAGCAGGCCATAGACGCAGAAAGAGGGTGTGCCTGAGTACACAGAAGACACTCCAAGAAGAAGAGGAGAGAGAGAGTGTGTGTTTGAGGGACGGAAATCTTGAAAAGTCATGGGAAAGAAGGTGTGCTCGAAGACCTGAAGGGAACCAATATGAGAGAGGCGTGAAGAGTGTGTGTGAGAGAATGTGAGAGAGAGAGGGGCCAGAATTGAAAGATGAAAAATATTTTTGGCATGAGTAACCATTCATGATGACCTACATGCAGGAAAGCTGCCTATTCGGTATTGTGACTCCAAGTGCAACATGTGAATCCTAATGGAATAGTTGATTACTGAATCAAACGGATTTAATTCTTAAAGAAATATTAGATGAAACTTAAGGCCACAAACTCATCCAGCTAGTGCTCATCCGTTAGAGTTAATTGTTTTGATTGGGTAAAATAGTCATGCGCTTTTAGTTTTAGCATTATATAGTTATGAAAATTGCTCATTTACAGTAAATTAACAGAGCCAGAGTCCATCCTGACTTTTGGTAATTTCATTACCAGCATACAAGTATGATTTTGCATTGTTGGTGAATTAAAAAATGTTTAATGCTCTCACGTATATGAATATAGAAAATGCAGAACTGAGAGAAAGAAGAATTGAGATTTAAAAAAAAAAAAACATTTTAGGAACACCTAACTCTTTTAAAGAAAGTGTGTCACATCTTTGAAGCATACATACACAAAACGGACTTAGATTAGGAAAAAGGGAATCAAGTGAAGGAATGCAACAAGACGGTGGCTTAAAAGTATGGTGAGGCTCAATCTGCCACACTTGACATTGGTGTGATTTGGTAATTATGGCGGTTATGTAAAACCAACATAGCGTGCATGTTGCGGGGTAAATATGGAAACAGGGTGGTATTTATGATTGGGAAAGCATGTGGGAGGGAGAAGAGACAGATATTTAACAAAGCGGATGCCCAATGCGAGGGGTGAGCCCAAGTGCAGATAGCACATCAAACGAAATAGAGGTACATATGGAGACGATATGGATACCTATGGAATGAGAGGTGCCTGTAGTGTTAACCAGATCTTAGTGCCAATATCGGCAACACTCAGTTATTATACGTGATGTACATAAATAAACCACACAACACCTTTTTTAGTGGAGAAATTTGCTGCAGGTTTATTTGCATAACCAATATGCCAACATGGTGGGTTATCTTACGGGCGATCCCAGGGCAGGCTAGCCCCTATGCCGCCTGCCCGTCTGATGAGCCAACTTGCACCGTGGCCCTCGCCAACCGGTGGTTACCAATTCTTGGGAGAGGCCACCTCTGACCTCTGTGGACCGCCAGTCCACTCCCTACTCACGCCCCCGACAGGTGGGCGGAGCGTTCCAGGCAGCCCCCGGTTGCTCAGACCCACAACCGCCTGTAGGCTAACGGGCGCCGAAGTTCTTCCAGGGGACCCGCTAATACATCCCTGGGTATCCTTGGCTTAGCACCCTGTTGTGCTGCTGCAAAATAGTACCCTTCTGTACCTTGCAGACTCTGGATCGCCCTGTAACTCCTCCTGCAACACAAAACAATAAGTTATTTCTTCCCCCTCCGTACCCTCTTATGCCCGTTCGCAGGGTGAGCGGTAGGGCGGGGAACAGCGAGACGGGCAGCGGTCAAGAGACCCTCCCGTGGGCGGGGAAGGCTTATGTACCCTATCCCCTTCCCTCGGCCGGAAGTGACGCGGCCCGCCGACCCCTCCCTGGTCCTTGCCCAGGGAGTCAAATTACTTGCTTGTGCCTTCCTGTGGCACTAAGGCGGCCGCCCTGATGGAGGGTCCCCTACGGGGCCCCCGGGCAGCCTTGGTATAGTGCCAATATCGGCAACACTCAGTTATTATACGTGATGTACATAAATAAACCACACAACACCTTTTTTAGTGGAGAAATTTGCTGCAGGTTTATTTGCATAACCAATATGCCAACATGGTGGGTTATCTTACGGGCGATCCCAGGGCAGGCTAGCCCCTATGCCGCCTGCCCGTCTGATGAGCCAACTTGCACCGTGGCCCTCGCCAACCGGTGGTTACCAATTCTTGGGAGAGGCCACCTCTGACCTCTGTGGACCGCCAGTCCACTCCCTTACTCACGCCCCCGACAGGTGGGCGGAGCGTTCCAGGCAGCCCCGGTTGCTCAGACCCACAACCGCCTGTAGGCTAACAGGGCGCCGAAGTTCTTCCAGGGGACCCGCTAATACATCCCTGGGTATCCTTGGCTTAGCACCCTGTTGTGCTGCTGCAAAATAGTACCCTTCTGTACCTTGCAGACTCTGGATCGCCCTGTAACTCCTCCACAGCTCAGGAGGTGGCCCCGTCACCACCAGAGCCCCCACCAAGGCCGCTATTCCTATCTACAGCCTGTTGTTTCCAGGGCCTCGCTTATGTCCAGCAGAAATAGGTCCATGCCTACCCTTGAGAGGTGACCCCCATCCACTTCCCAACCTCCAGTGGCCCTGGCATTAAGTAGACCATGCCTGATGAAACCAAATCCCCATTGATGGGTGAATTTACGCATGGCGCTGTTCACTCTCCTGCGTGATATTCCGTTCACTCTCCAAGGCAGATATTCCGACCTACATCCTGTTGCTTCCAGGCCTCCCCAAGGTCCCGCAAAATTAAGTCCATGCCTACCCTTGAGAAGTGAACCTCATCCACTTCCCAGCATCCAGTAGACTTGGCCTGAAGTAAACCATGACAGATGACGCCAAATCCCCTTTGTCCTGTGCATTTACGCATGGCGCTGTTCACTCTCCTACGTGATATCTCAATGGCGTCTCCAGCTCGGGCTCCTTGCCAAACTGGGCGAGGTAAAGTTTAAGACCACCACAGTTCACATGCCCCAAGCTGAATACTCAACTGACACATGATGTCCCTCATGTCTTGGAGCAGTACTCTCCTCCCCAGAGTCGTCAGGTCATTCCTTCCCAAATGTATGACCAGAATATGAGGTAGACCTCTAACGATGCTTGAATGGCCAATTACCCGGACCTTGGTTCCTGGTAAATAAGGAGATGTTGTGTTTGAAAACCATATATATAGTAACGTTTATATTCTAATAATCTACAATTGCACAACAAAACCACATCACTGCAACATCATTTGGCAATCCGGGCCAAAACCGTACCCCTTTAAACACCTGACTGTCGGTTGCAACATAGGACTTAAGAGTCCTCTCGCCATATCCTCCCGCACAAGGCTTTATATATCGTTTGTAGCAATGCGACTCCCAGCGCCCTACCTGCTTAATTCGCTCTGGCGGCATCCCTGATAGAAAGGCTGTTATTGCCGCCCCAATCCTGAAGGAGTGGCTGCTGAATCTCTCAACTCCCCCTGTCTGTCCTGACAATTGCAAGCATGCCTGCATGATGTGGTCTACTTGATACTTTGTAACCGGAGACCCGTCCTCATGCACCAGGAAGTACCCCGCAGTCCCTGGGCGGAGGGCCAAATAAGCCTTGCCCAAGAGCAAAGGGCAATACCTAGCGTCCCCCAAGCCCCTGTAACAGGACTACTCTCCCTTCGCCTGCCTGATCAGTTTTAGACTGTCTCACCACTATCCTGAGACATGATGTGCTAATGGTAACGTCCTTGATATTCAAAGCCACCCCAAGGTGTCCTGCTTGGATCTCCACTAGCTCCCCAACATCAGCTCCATCAAAATCAGCCAACCACCCCCCAGGTGGAGTCTACACTCCCACACTTCTGATAGTGTAACACACGATCATGCCTCCTGTTCAGTTGAAGTTAGTAATTCCTGGTGCTGACAACCACAGGGGCCTAATACTGGGCATATATATGCGCCCAGGATGACCCTAAACAAACGGTTTGGTGTGGATGGGTGTCGACATTGCCTGGCAGAAGTACAATACCTTTGACAAGCAACTCAGGGCAAGATGTGCCAATACAGGTAGCAGTTAGGGTATCAAGCCCGCCTTGCTTCCTCTCACCCAGTTATCCGTGTATAGCGCTTGTGGAGCCTGTACCTCAGATTAAGCCAGTCGCCACCCCAGGTGACGTCTTGCCCTCCCAAACTATGCTAGTATACCAGGGAGCCGGCAAGACAGTGGGATAGGAGGGGAACTATATGTATAATTACCTGCCCCTTTCTAGAATACTGGAATGCCAAATGTTCTTTAATACTTTGTAGCCCATGTGTGCCTTACCCAGGGTTTCACCAATTTTTTTTTTTTTTTTAACCGTAGCACCTTGTTGGATGACAACTTCCACAACCTGCCTGGCTGCCAAGGCTATAGGGCGGGCGAGTTTTACCGCAACGTCTCTCGCTTTCTACCCTGTTGTGTGAGCCCGGTACCTTCACAAAATTAGTTTACAATTTACGTTTCTGACTGTAATTAGGAGTACGTTCACCCCATGGTATCTTTGGCGCTGCAACACCTGTTTATTGTTACTCAACTCAATGGCACTCGTTTTAACGACCTCAGAAGGATGAATTGCTAGGTGGTCCTAACAGGATCTGACCTTCTGACCAAGAGGTCGAACGCAAGCCCCTATCAGTTCTGCTGCTCCCCAGGCCTGTGAATTGATTCCCAGGGCCGACTTCTGGTACCTGCACCCTACTAGGACATGCCCGAGCTAGAAACCCACATCTAGAAGGCCTGCCAACCGGCTGACCACCTCCAACACCAGAGTGTCACGCCGCCACTCCGTAGCCAGGATACTAAACCAGGTATAGATGTATCCAAAGACCCATCTCTTAGTGCATGCCTGCCGCGCTGATCCCCGCTGAAGGAGTTTGCGCGGGATGTCCTGGTAGACCAAAGGGTGGGGACTAGCCTGAGTCTCCCTGCCCAGAACATACCACTGACACCATACACAGCTATTGCTCACTGACCTGAACGCGGGAAGACGCACTGGCCAGTCCTTGGACCAACATACCTCTAACCCCAAACCAGGTAACCTACCACAAACAACTCTGAAATTGCCATTATGGTCACCCCGCCTTCCCCGAACCGGTCTGCTGGGAGCACAGGCCCCAACTTCGCTGACCACCGGCGACAGGACAGCCGTGCTCATGCCCAAACTGAGCGACACAAGCTACCCCACACGTGGCACAGTTCCCTTGCCAGGTTACTCCCCTTAATGCGCACCTACTACAGGAGCCTTGAATTAGTTCCTGTGATCTGTATTGTAAATTAGTGAAAGATGCACATTTGAACTGGTAGCTGATAATGTTAATTAAGCCTGCCAATACTCCGCTCAGATCACCCCGCTAGACAATGGCTTCCCTTGAAAAGGCGGAGCCAACAGACCTCCAAGCACCGAAGGCTGTACATCTGAGTACCGCTCTAGTCTAACAGATGCCCCTTGCATCAGATATCAACCATACCGCACCTGGCTGAAAGCTGCTCAGTGCTTCTGATGCATCGGCGCTCCCTGACCCCCCGCAAGCTCACCCTGATAAAATCAGCTTGTGACTGGGGCATACCAGTGTGATTAAAGCACAAGACATACTTGCCCGACGTTAGCTCTTCAACCAGGCTCCCCGCAACAGCCCTTCACAACCATGTGGCCTAAAGCATTCGTCCTGTGGGGCAGTTGCAAAAAGGACTGCAATCAACCCTTATCCCTTCTCTACCAATGTTATAACTGATGTTTAAGGTTGGGAACGGTGTGCACCTACGTGTGGCTGAGCCCACCATTAGTCATGAGAAGGGCGTACACACTTAGGCTAACGCCTGCTCGCCCCCCAAGTAGCTAGACAGAGCCTTAGGGCTTATCCAGAGGCAGTGTAACTTTTTTTGTGCCAATCGCACACCCACAGTAGCCAACTAGGCACACCACAGCAGAGACTCCATACAAGGTTATTAAATTATCCTTCGTATACTCCATAAAAGAAAAAACTTAGTTCCCACTGCCTGTATTGCACTGTGCTACCAAATCTCGTCATGACTTCATAGGGATTACATAGATCACTAGCTCAATTGGGTCACTGTCCAGATCATTTGCGCAACCCAGTAGCTACTGGTGGAACTGTACTTAACATGACACGGTATGTATCAACTCAATCAGCAGTGTACCCTACTAACTCTTCTAGCCGGGCGCATATCAAAAGCACCTCCTGTCCGACCTAGGCATCACAGATCACCATAGCGTTGCATACGATTGGCTTGACACAGGGGCTATGGTGCAGCTACTACACCCTCCTGCTGGCTAATCTCTGGTAAGATCTTCGCCACGTGGAGCACAGAAGCCTCTGGGCCAGCCCCATGCAACTCTGCCTTCGGACGCTTCGAGTCAGAGAAATAACAAGCAAAGGACCGTCCTGCGCCGTCACAAGTAGAGGTAAGACGCGAAGCCCTGGGAAGTTACTGAGGGCCAGTGCCCCAATAGCCCCAACTTGGCTGTACTCTGAATTGCGTCCCCGCTCAACTCAGGTGAAGGGGGCTATGAACACGGTGTTGTACCAACTTGCTACAAATACAGACCAAGGTCTGACTACGGGCACCATCGGAGGTGAACCCCACGAGACGGAGCACAAGTGCGCCGCTGTCCCCACCTCCCTCCGGTATAGTATTTCCAGTGTCCCACTGAGCGGCTCCTATGGGCAGGGGCTAACTATTCTTCCTGTGTATAACTTGCCAGGCCCAGGAGAAGCGTTACTATCTGCTCAGCGCCAGCATTGCTGACGCTACGTGTCCACTATGCCTGCCTGGGTGCAGAGCTGCCTATGTACCACAGAATGGCTATGCACAAAGAAACTTTGGCGGTAAAACAACTCCTCCTGCACTGCTACACATGACCAACCAGGGTAAATACGAAGCAAAACCCGGAGGCCCATCCGCATAAATGCAACAGGTTGTGGGCCCCTCGGAAAACAGAACAGGCCTGCTCATACAAACTCCCCGTCCCTGTTACCAGGGCCCTCCTCTACAGCAGAGACTCCCCCAGCTCATGCCAAGCCATGTTCCTGATTGGCGTGTCTCCCGAGAACAAGGACGTATATTGCACACATAATCAATGTTTTTCTAATGCCGCGGCCCAGGTCAAACGGAAAGTGCGCTTAATAACCGGAGGTTCTATAACCGAGCTCCCTGGTACTCAACTGCTGGCCTCAGAGGGAGGAAGGCTGATTGAGCAAGTCTGTAGCCCCTGCACCGGGTGCACTGCTCTCCGCTGCCCGTGAACTGCGCTTGCTGTGCACACTAGCTGCCCAAGTGGCCTACTTCTACCAAGCAGCCCATCCCCGTTAGAGTGGGGGGCCAGGATCCCCGAAAATGGCACTCAACCACATACCATCTCCCAATACACCATAGATCTGGGGCAGCAACTCGGCCTCTACGTCCAGCAATAAGTGAAACTGTGCAATTCTCCAACACTCCACTTGTGGCCGGCAGCAAAGAAAACTGTACCTGAGCACTCGTACTCATGCTTAAAGTAACCAAAGGCGTTCGCAGCATGTGTCCCTGGTCAGGCTACTCCGATTGACCCTCGTCATGACGTCTCGGTTTTTGCTAATCCGCATTCCAGTCCTGACTCCTTAGCTATACATACCCAAAAGTCTGTCTGTTTGTACTCAGCCCACGCTTAGCGCCAGGCACCCTGCCAGTTCCCCCACAGCCGGGAAAAACACTGAAATATTCAAACAACACATCATTATTCTTTTAATGGCCTGCTTATTTATCGCCCTCCAGGCCCAAGGGCAGCTTCATGCTTGCATTAAATCAGCTTCTGTACATAGCAGTTCAGTCCTCTGACTTTACAATCATGTACGATTTTAATCTTTATTTGGAAGACGCCCAAGACAGATGTAATGGATAGTTTAAGCCTTTCCCAAAATGTTATGGGAGCTACAGGCTATCTGTTTTTTTTTTTTTTGGGGGGGAAATGACCCTTCAAATCCTACCATCACTCCCGTTGATCTGGTCTGACCATCTAGGGGTCACATTCACCCTCAAGCTCCATCAAACTTACACAACCCCTCGCAACTTAAAACACACCAAACGGTCCGTCTTTCCGCTCGATCACTTAAGATGCTTTTATATCCTCTCTGTCCCAACTTAATTCACTGCTAAGTAAAGACACATGCTGCGACAGCGTCTGTAATCAATGGATATGATAGTACCTTTCAAAATTAAAAGTATAAAACCCATAAATTGTAAAATCTCACACATTACTTTGAGATCGGAGAGAGTTCAATCACTGGAATACCGGCACGCCTCAATTGTTACTGCCGCCTGTTCTTCGGAGCACTATCACGCCGGCCAAATCCATTTCGCTCCGCGACCGCCCCCTCCCCGAGCCATGCCAGGATGTAAAGCATGTTCCATTGGTGGCAGTACAGCTCGCCTCAGAATTCCATAATACCGCGCTTGCCAACACTGCCGAGGCGTCGAACGCCAACCCGAAACACTGCCCATCCACTTCATGCTCTCTGTATGCCAGAAGAATGGTATGCCTAATACTCAGGCACACATGGAAGACCGTCAACGCTTAGCAAGACTTCAACTTCTCCGATTTCTGCCTGCACACAAAAAGAAAGGCACTCTGCTACTTAACACACTAGGGAGCACCCTGCACCCAGTGGACACCGAACGTGCCAATCATAAGAACGTGTCGGCAACAAATAAGGCGGCGTATACACAATAATACCGCTGCGGGACAGGTCAACAAACTCTTCAAAATACTCTTGTGGAGCACAAAACACCGCCCGTTTGGTCTGGCAGGCATCGCATGCCGTCCGGGCGCCAGGACCCTGCACATCTAAAAGCAGAGATGGTCTCGGACTGAATGGCGCAGCCCCGCGAACACACTCGCCCGAGCCCCCCAAGGATGAACGCCACTCCGCTCCGGCCCGGAGGCGACGTGCACACCTCGTGTCCCGCCAACACACGTGGAGCACCAGGGACCCGCACCATCGGACTCCAGTCCCCCAACCCCGCAAGCACAGCTGTCATGCCAAAGGCCCCTCCTGGCCACTTCGCACCAACTTAGGCACCCTCTGCACGTCACCTCACCGCTCAAATCTCGCTGTCCAGACTGCTGCGGATAGGGCCCTTAACCCCTGCCGCTCGCCTTCATACAAGTATGCCACGACCATGGCGCCGCGTGTACAAATACCAATAGAGAGCCGCTCGCCACCAGCACCCATTAGTGCTGGTACCGTGATCCCGTATCGCTAAAACAATACCAACTTGCTCCGAGCTAGACCCCGGGCAACCCGCCTGCCTCTGTCTATCCAACGCCTCTCACCCCTGGAGACGAGGAACCAAGATCCGCCTCAAAACCTAGCGAAACAACACGGGCCAAAAACCCCGCATGCGGCGTGCCCGGACCCCGTGGAAACCAGAACACCCCACGTTGCCACGACACTCCCCGTCGCCAGACAGGGGGGGGGGTCGGGGGCACCACAACACGGAGGGGCCCGACTCACCGCAATCCATAAGAGGCCGGCCATCGCCCACGAGACAGGAGATAAACCTGCACGACGCCGATGCAGAACCGAACAGCGAGACGGGCAGCGGTCAAGAGACCCTCCCGTGGGCGGGGAAGGCTTATGTACCCTATCCCCTTCCCTCGGCCGGAAGTGACGCGGCCCGCCAACCCCTCCCCTGGTCCTTGCCCAGGGAGTCAAATTACTTGCTTGTGCCTTCCTGTGGCACTAAGGCGGCCGCCCTGATGGAGGGTCCCCTACGGGGCCCCCCGGGCAGCCTTGGTATTGTCTGCAGACGCCTATACAAAGAGGAAGTAAATAATTACGGTGGGATGTGCGTATGGTAGGATTACATGAATTTGGGAAAAGTGTCTATCCATGGGAGGTGAGTGGAGTAATACGTAGCGGTATGTGAATTCCCATGGGATGGAGGTGAATAATTGTTAACGGCGCGGAGGTGCTAGGGCTGTCAATCATCTGCACACATAAATTGAATGTTTCCCTTACCCACAGTGCTCTGGTTGGCTCCATCCCTGGGCCTCGTTCTCCTCAGGCAGCAACGAGAAGAGCAGCAACAAAAGGAAAGGGGCTACGGCTCCCATTGTGCTGTCCTTGCCAGCTGCTCCTGCTTGTTTATATAGTGAGCACTTGACTCCTAGTTTGAAGGTACTGGAGAGCTTTATATGAGCAACAGTTAAATTACACAAGGTCAGTTTCATTTTTCAGACCCAGGAAGTTGATCCGACGCCGAGATTGTAACCTAGGTCCCAACTTCTAAACCTCTGGTGGGAACGCCACATCCTCTCTTTCTGCTAACAGTTCCTCTGCGAGTGACCCTCCAGCTTTCAGACGCCATGAGGCTTGAAAAAACAATGGTGTGAGAATAACAAGCTTACTGCACCTCAAAAGTGAAAACCTCTTTCAAGTAATCAGTATACGTCAGATTCTTGGAAGTATCACATGATGATCGGGGAAGCCAATTTGAGGAACGCCGAAGCAAGAAACAAAAAGAGGACTAGGACAGCGAATAGCTCAGCGCTGCTCATGATTATTTCAACTCTGACAGTTAAAATATGAAGGCGCAGCGGCACGCTTATATCTGTGCACGGGATGCCACTGACTCCAGAAGTGTTGACAAATAGGGGGGAGGGCTTCATTACCTGCCATCCCATACCTTTGTCCCCGCACACTTGTCTAGAAACTCCATTAGCTCTCTGCGCACAGCCACCCGAAAAACATTAAGATTCACTCTCCCGTTGGACAAGTGAGCCGCTATGTCCCACGGACCAAAGAAATGAGAGGTCAGGTGACCAGAACGTCACATGACTCTGCTGGGCAAACTGGTGGACTGCGAAGAAAAAGCGTGTAGATTGTGGCCCAATGTGGTGGCCATTTTAAACTGCCACGCAATGGTGAAAACGTATCTTGAAACAAGTACCACAGCATTTCTAAAAGCGGATGTGAGATGGCCAGAGCTGCCGACTTTGGGTCAAATTCGAGCTATTTAAAATGACAAAAAAAGCAACGCGTAACCAGATGGGAGGACGGAAGAGAGGCCATCACACTCTGTACTGTGTGATGGCTAAGTAAAATGTTCTCAGAGTGAAATCGCCGGAAAGAGAACTAAACAAACAAAGGAGGGACTTTGTCAGAAATGGGCCAATCAGAAGCCAGCATTTCTGAATGCTGCATCTAACAGCCAATGGCAATGGGTAAGTTTGCCAAAGCCCCACAGAGAGATACAACAGGTCATCGCTATTGCTCGACCTAAAAAGGGGGTAGCCATACTGCTTGCCCTGAAATTCGGTGGTAAGGTCACTAGTATGGTAGCTGAAATCAGAGGCAGAGCGCTGGGGATTAGGCTTCAATGGGGACATGTACAGTTCACAGTGGCGTCTGTCTATGCACCGAATGAACATCAGAAACGCTTCCTGATTAAATACCTTAAACAGGTTCTAGCCACTCCTGATCAAGCAGTGGCGATAGGTGGCGAATTGAATCTCGTAATGAGCACAGACTTAGACCGCTCTGGGCACTGTACTACACAAGCCGGGACTCTATCACAGACTGGTCATCAATGGCTCGCGAGCAGATCCCTCAATGACATATGGAGACAAACACACCCTGCCGCCAGAGACTATACATTCTTTTCCGCCGCCCATAAATCCTACGCTCACATAGATAATTTTGTGATTACGAATGCCTTAGTGGGATGCATAGCTGAAGCAAAAATTGAACCCCGTTCTCTCTCTGATCATGCCTTGATCACGTTATTGCTGAATCTAGGCGCTAACCAGCCATGCTCTTCGTGCTGGTGTCTTCGGGACGCCATGCTTCAATCTGACCAGACAATAAAAGCAATTCACAAGGCGATCACAGACCTATCTTAACATCAACGACTGCAAGGAGATTCACCTTGCCTCTATATGAGAAGCACTAAAACTAATCATTAGCGGTGAACTGATAGCGACCTTAGCTGGTGAAAACAGGCTTCAAAAAGAGCAGAGAAGCAAGATAGAGGCAGCAGTAGCAGGGCTTGAATCCATACACAAACGTACAAGTGCTCCTTGCATCTGGAGGGAGTTAGAAAGGAAGCGCCTACTTTTACGCTGTCTAGACCTAGACAGAGCAGAATATGCCCTACTGTGACTTCGGCATAAATTCTTTGTTAGTGGGAATCGAACAAGCCATATGTTGGCTTACAGGTTGCACCAGAGGGAGGTCTCTGGAACAGTACAGGCAGTTAAAGCTCCTTCGGGGACAACAGTGCACACAGACTCAGAAATTGCAGATGCCTTCCGAGCTTTCTACAGCAGGCTCTATGCGGGGGAAGACGCTCCAGCGGGAGACATAGGTACATACCCCAAGATATTCACTTGACTAAGCTCCCTACTGATATTGCATCTCATATCGATAGCCCCATTCAAATTGATGAGGTGGTGGCGGCAATAGCCCACCTCAAATCTTCTAAATCACCGGGCCCGGACGGATTTACCCCACTATTTTACAAGAAATTCTGCCAGATTTTTGCCTCTATGCTGACACAGCTTTTTAACTCATTCATAGAGTCCAGGTGCTTGCCTGAATCGCTCTCTGAAGCCTCTATTTCGGTAATACTAAAACCTTCTAAAGACCCTTTGGAGTATGCCTCTTATCACCCAATCTCATTGCTCAACGTCGATGCAAAAATATTCACAAGCATATTGGCTGCCCGCATTAACCCATACATGGCAGGTCTAATTGACCTGGACCAAGTTGGGTTTATTCCATCGAGACAATGTGGGGATAATACCAAACGACATATACACCTCATGGGCCTTATCTGATGCTCTCGAAAGGAGGCTCTCCTTCTCTCTGTGGATGCAGAAAAGGCCTTTGATAGGGTCCACTGGCCATTCCTATTTGATACACTTCGCCGATTTGGCTTTGGGGAGAGATTCCTTGACTGGATTAGACGCATTTACTACAAGCCCAGGGCTTCTATCAGGGTCAATGGATATTCCTCTGGGTCCTTCCCTATATACAGAGGAACAAGACAGGGATGCCCTCTGTCCCAACTACTATTTGCCCTATATATGGAGCCGATGGCACAAAGAATTAGAGACAACCTATTGATATCGGGGATTCGCCTGGGGCAGATATACATACCATGGGTCTATACGCTGACGAAGTGGTCCTATCCTTGACAAATCCTGTGACCTCGCTTCCGGCCTTGGTAGACAAATTCAGTGGTTTTAGTGGGGTGTCTGGGTTCAAAGTAAACCTCTCTAAGTCACAAATCTTAAATCTTTCAATCACCCCTGAAACGGAAGCGGCCTTGAATAGACAATTCCCATTCACCTGGGCTAGTAAAAATATGCCATACCTAGATATCCTGCTAGTGTGGACTCGTGAGAAAACACTAGTGGCTAACTATGGCCCACTCCTGGAGCAAACCACTAAAACCCTAACCATATGGAACCGGACAGGCCTCTCTTGGGCAGGACATATGTCCGCAGTCAAGATGACGATCATGCCGCGTATACTGTATAATTTTCATACTGTCCACCTCTCCGCACCCTCGGCTACCTTAAATACTTTGCAATGAGCCATCAACCACTTCATATGGGGACGGGAAACATCCACGACTCGGCTATCATCAGATTACAAAGCCTAAATCAGGAGGGGGTATGGGGGCCCCTGTGGTGTCGAGGTATTTTCAAGCGTCCCAATTACACTTTATCTTAGAGTAGAATCATCCCCTCTCAGAGAAACACTGGTCATTTATGGATCAATCTATAGCAGGGTTGAATATATGGCGAGAGATTTAGCCTTCCACGTAAATACAGGGCGTGGGGGCTCTATTCATCCCCAATTACGGCGACTACCTTAAAAGTCTGGGATGCAACAGTGATCCGCCATGGATTCACTACGTTCCCATCCCCGATGACTCCATTGGTGGACAACCCCGACTTCTCCCCTGGGTGCAAATCAGAACCATTTCAGCGGTGGCTTGAGAAGGGATGCAAGAGAGTAGGTTTGCTATTTGATCAGGATGGGATCATTCCATTTGAACGACTTCAGGAAGACTACGCAATCCCGGCTTCTGACCTTTTCACTTATAATTAGGCACGTCACTAGGTAACCTCCCCGGAGATGAGACCGGGAACCTTGCGTCCTTTGATGCTTTTCGAAAAGTGGCTAATTACAAAAAATGACAATAAACGTATCATATCAGAACTGTATGCTTTTCTTTCGACAGACACCACTTTCACGAAATGTAAGGGGCAGCTGAGGTGGGAGGAGGAAATAGGCAGAACACTTACAGATAAAGAGTGGCAAGATATTCATTATAGAACCCATCATACAGCACATGATATCCCAGGCACGGAAGCAGCATACAAAGTTGCATCTTCCTGGTACTTAACGCCGGCCCGATTAAACTGCTGGAATAAAGACCGTCTATCCACCTGCTGGCGTGGATGCGGACAGACGGGTTCACTGGTGCATCTACTTTGGAACTGTCCCAAACTGGTAAGGTTCTGGAAATTGATTCTCCAGGACATAAACGAAGCCTTTAATACTGATATCCCGCGCTTCCCGGCCTATACTTTACTAGGTCTTCCCAATCCCCTGACCTTTCCTATGCGCTCAATTAGAGGGAGGCAGATAGCCTTAGCCCTTAACTCTGTGAGATTAGAACCACTTGCCCACTGGGGTTCCACAGTGGTCCCAGAACACACAGCATGGTTGAGAAGGCTGTGGACTGTGCTAGCGATGGAGAGCTTGTCTATGATGGCGGATAACAAAGCCAAAACATACACGGAACTTTGGGCACCATTCATCACAATATTAAGCAAAGAATCCAGGTTCCTGCAAATTCGACACCTCACGTGCATCACCCAAGACGATGGCGCATAAAGATTCAATGGGTATTGGATCTCGATGGGGATAAACACTATAGGTGTGGTAGAGGGGTGATTCTGGGTACGGAGGAGATGTGGGTGGTAGGGAGGGATGGGTGGAGGGTGGGGTTCTCTAAATCTGGTCACTGGACCTTTCCCTTGTATGTAATCCTGGATTCTTTACTCTTCTGTCCTCCTTTCAGATCCACAGGAATTAGCATGGATATGGCAGTCTGCTTTCCACTGACTCTAAATTTGATACACATGCTACTGATATCTTGAAAATCTCTGCCAGCCCTCTGGGTTGTAGGTGCACAGCTGTGTCCTTTTCTATATGCATTTCAACTGAATGCAGGCCAATGGATATGAGCATACATGTTTTTTCTGATGTTATGAAAATGAATAAAAAAGTCATTCCATGAACTTGACAGCTTGCACTTCCCATTTGAATATAGAAACAGGCGAGAGAAGTACAGAAAGAAGCAAGTGAATTGCAGAAAAAAACAAGAGGTGCAGAAAAAGTGAGAAATGTCCAGAATGAGACAAGAGAAGTGCAGAAAGAGGCAAGAGAGGTGTATAAAGAGGCAAGAGAGGAGCAGAAAGAGGCAAGAGAGGTGCAGAAAGAGGCAAGAGGGGTGCCGAAAGAGGCAAGAGTAATGTAGAAAGAAACAACAGAGGTGCAGAAAGAGGCAAGAGAAGTGCAGAATGAGGCAAGAGGGTTGCAGAAACAGGCAAGAGAGGTGCAGAAAAGGGGAACAGGGGTGCAGAAAGAGGCAAGAGAGGTGCAGAATAAGGGAAGAGGGGTGCAGAAAGAGGCAAGAGGGGTGCAGATAGAAGCTAGAGAGGTGCAGAAAGAAGCAAGAGAAGTGCAGAAAGAAGCAACAGAGGTGCAGAAAGAGGCAAGAGGGGTGCAGAAAGAGGCAAGAGAAGTGCTGAAAGAAGCAACAGAGGTGCAGAAAGAGGGAAGAGAAGTGCAGAAAGGAGGAAAAGAAATACAGAAAGAGGTAAGAGAAGTACAGAAAGAAGCAACAGAGGTGCTGTAAGACGCAGCAGAAGTGCAGAAAGAAGCAAGAGAGGTGCAGAAAGAGACAAAAGAGGTGCACAAAGAGACAAGAGAGGTGCACAAAGAGGGAAGATGAGTGTAGAAAGAGGCAAGATGGGTGCAGATAGAAGCTAGAGAGGTGCAGAAAGAGGCAAGAGAAGTGCAGAAAGAAGCAACAGAGGTGCAGAAAGAGGAAAGAGAAGTGCAGAACGAAGCAAAAGAAATACAGAAAGAGGTAAGAGAAGTACAGAAAGAAGCAACAGAGGTGCGGTAAGAGGCAGCAGAAGTGCAGAAAGAAGCAAGAGAGGTGCACAAAGAGACAAAAGAGGTGCACAAAGAGACAAGAGAGGTGCAGAAAGAGAGAAGACAAGTGCAGAAAGAGACAACAGGGGTGCAGAAAGAGGCAAGAGTGTTACAGAAAGAAGAAAGAGAAGTGCAGAAAGAGGCAATATTGGTAGAGAAAGAGGCAAGAGAGGTGCAGAAAGAGGGAAGAGGGGTACAGACAGAGGCAAGAGAGGTGCAGAAAGAGGCAAGAGAGGTGCAGAGAGAGGCAAGAGAGGTTCAGAAAGAAGCAACAGAGGTGCAGAAAGAGGCAAGAGGGTGCAGAAAGAGGCAAGAGAAGTGCAAAAAGAAGTAACATAGGTGCAGAAAGAGGAAAGAGGGGTGCAGAAAGAGGCAAGAGAAGTGCAAAAAGAAGCAACAGACATGCAGAAAGGCAAGAGAAGTGCAGAAAGAGGCAAGAGAGTTGCAGACACAGGCAGGAGACATGCAGGAAGAGGGAACAGGGGTGCAAGGGTAATATCTGGGTGCTTAGATCAGTTCATGGGTAGTGCCTGAGTAAAGGGATGACTGCTAGAGTAATGCCTGAGTCATTGGATGAGTGCATTGGTAGTGCTTGAGAGAATGGATGAGTGCATGGGTAGTGCCTGAGTGAATGGTGGAGTGCAAGAGTAGTGCCTGAGTGATTACATGATTGCATGGGCAGTGCCTGGGTGATTGGATGAGTGCATGGGTCATGCCTGAGTAACTTCATAAGTGCAAGAGTAATGTCGGGTGCCTAGATCAATGCATGGGTGGTGCCTGAGTAAAAGGATGACTGCAAGGGTGGTGCACAAAGAAGCAAGAGGGGTTCAGAAAAAGGAAGAAATGTGCAGAAAGAGGCAAGAGAATTGCAGAAAGAGGCAAGAGAAGTACAGAAAGAGGCAAGAGTGGTTCAGAAAGAAGCAAGACAGGTGCAGAAAGAAGCATGATAGGTGCTGAAAGAAGCAAGATAGGTGTGGAAAGAGACAAGAGCGGTGCAGAAAGAGGCAAGAGAAGTGCAGAAAGAAGAAGAGAGGTGCAGAAATAAGCAAGAGAAGTGCAGAAAGAGGAAGAAAGGTGCAAAAAGAAGCAAGAGAAGTATAGAAAGAGGCAAGAGAAGTGCAGAAAGAGGGAAGAGAAGTGTTGAAAGAGGCAAGAGAATTGCAGAAAGAGGAAGAAAGGTGCCGAAAGAGGAAGAAAGGTGCAGAAAGAGGAAGAAAGGCACAGAAAGAAGCAAGGGAAGTTCAGAAAGAAGCTAGAGAGGTGCAGAAAGAAGAGAGTGAGGTGCAGAAAGAGGCAAGTGAGGTGCAGAGAGAAGCAAGAGAGGTTCTGAAAGAAGAAAGAGAGGTGCAGAAAGAAGCACGAGAAGTGTAGAAAGAAGCAATAGAGGTGCAGAAAGAATCAAGAGAGGTACAGAAAGAAGCAAGAGAGGTACAGAAAGAAGCGAGAGAGGTGCACAAGTCTCACAGTTGACACAAAGTGGTCTAATATTACATTTTTATTTCTCTCCCTCAATGACGACTTATAGCTTTCAGGGGAGGTCTCTCTTTCTGCGGCCCTCTTAGACAAGGTACGATTTCTGTGTTAGTGATAAAAGTTTCCCAGGTAAATAAAACATAAGGCCCGAGCTTTCTCAGCTCACAGCCTTGCTCCTTGAATTTTCACGCCTACTACGGAAAGGAAGCGTGTGCCAGGGACAATAGCCAGCATTGATTGATCTGGTCTTTGTGAATGGCTCTCCTCCCTCTGCCCACACGCAAAAGCGGCAATGAACTGTCAGAGCATGCTGGTTCTTGCAGTCACCGCCACCTTCCTCGCAGTCTAAGCCAAAAATTGGATTTATTGCGACATCGTTCAAGAGAAAATCTAAGACGTCGCCCTTCAAGGTCACTTTACATCTAGGCCTGTTAAGACTCTTCTATTTACTATATTGCAAGAATTCAGAGGGTAAACTTCATGTCTGACAGAAAAACGAGAGTGATTCCACGAATAAAGATCCTTGGTGTCTCGTCAGGGATACTAAGCGCTATGTAATTGTCGATATCATTCCAACCATGTATGTCAAAATATATCTACTGACACCGACCATGAGTTGGTGTGTTTCAAGGTGGGATAGCTCTGGAAGTATTGGTGTCCCTTGCTAGCTCCGTCCCCTGCAGACACGTCCAAGTCAATATTCCTTTTTTTGGATGGAGAACCCTAAACTAAGGTTGGTAATGACATAATGTTTCAGTTTTTATCATTCTTTTACAAATCACTCCCTGCTGTTTTTTTCTCATCAGTTGGATGGATCATCTTAACTGAACCATAACTACAAATCTCACAATGCTGTTGGTTAATAAACTGAGCCATTGGTGACTCTGAGCCATCTTAAAACCATGGCTTAAACATGGATTGTTTCTATGCTACTCGTCTTTGTCTTGACATGGCCATACTAGCCCCCCGTTGTGTGGGTGCAACTCGGTGTGTCCCCATTAAGCGGATATGATTCCTAATATTATCCCAATGCCCATACGCCACTAGCCCTAAAAACTTCTGTAAACAAGTAAGGCCGGGCCAGCCTTATACCTTGACAACTCAGTGCCAACTGTGAGGCCACCCAAAAACACGCTGTGCTGCAACCACATCTGTTTGCGCCTTAGCTACTCCCTTTTGGATGGACCAACCCCCGTTATTCCCTGAGACTTAGTAAGCAAAAAGCTTCTGGTTTTCCGGCGATATCCCCTGAAAAGGGCATTCTGACAAATGCAAGGCACCGCTGAAGCATCATTTCAGAGCCTCATATCTCCCCTGGTTACTTTCACAGGTATGCAAACTCATACGGTGCCCATTATTTCCAAGATAAGTCTGTATTTACAAAGACAACCTAGTGATACTTTTAAAGCACAATTTAAGCACATGCAAATACAACACACAGCATTTAAATAAAACTGAGCGTGCAACTTTGTTGTGTAAAGAATTCGGGAAATGAGGCAATCCTGTCAGAAATAATACAAGTAACCAGTGGCCTCAGCAATCACTGCCATTTACAGTGAGACTGCAACATCATAAGCTAAATACACAAAATGCTGAGCCGGTGAAGGAAAGCACAGGGAGGTGCAGGGCTAGTAAGTCACTCAGCATGGCACGTACACAAAAAAACAGTATTAGCCAACTCAGAGAGAGCTGGCCTCTAGAGAGGAAGGACCGGGTGATGCTTTGTGCTCAGCGGTGCCTGGTTCTCTGCATGGGCTGCATGAGCAGGGCTTTGTCCCGGATCTCTCTGCTCAGATCTGGCCCCAGAAACAAGTTTACATGGGATTCAAAGACGCGATACGCCGCCCACCACACCCCCAGTCCCGCAGCCGACGAAATCATAGACTATACCCCAGCGTGGCAGGAGTCCCCTCTGGCCAGCAACCACCCCACGCTGACCCACTCACCTTCCGGGTATTTGTGGGCTCTGTCACCGTAGTCTACAGAGTGTCCCGATCTCGG
Organism: Calotriton arnoldi; assembly: GCA_963921515.1. Taxonomy (NCBI): domain Eukaryota; kingdom Metazoa; phylum Chordata; class Amphibia; order Caudata; family Salamandridae; genus Calotriton; species Calotriton arnoldi. Next base: position 282,088 of record CAWUFW010007709.1, read on the forward strand.
GGATAAAAATAAATAAATGAGTGAGAGGCGAGTGACGGGCTCCTGAGGAGGGCGGCCGGGCTCAGCTCCGCTGCCAATGTTGCGGAGAGGGTCTCGGCCAGCGAGCTCCCCTGCTCACTGCGGTGGCTCTGGGGTGCTGGGAGAGGCAGCCATGAGTTTCCCGTCTTCCTCGGAGAGTGCTGGAACCCGGACGGCCGCAGGCACCAGAGGAGGGAGGGGGTCAGGGAAGAACCTCGGAGGAAATCTCAGGCACCTGGCACGTGCTGTGATAAAAACCCTTCAGGATACAAGCCCGTCAGATGAATACATTTATCAGCTCCCGGTTTGGAAAAAGGACATGTGAACTTCCTCAGTGACTGGGATTTTTTCACCTTTTTTCTTGTGACTCGGTTCAACTGAGTCACAAGATGGCCACCAACAGTTCCTGGTTGGAACTGTTGGCAGCCAATCAGATCGCTTTGTGTGGATATATTGATATCTGAGAAATGTTTACGTTTCTCAGTGACTACTGAACTGATTACACCATTTAACAAAAAGAGTGCTTTCTGTACCAGGAGCTATCTTTTTGCTAAATTTGGTGTAATTCCGTTCAGCAGTTCAGGCTGTAGCCCCGTTTTTAGGTTTTAGGTTTTTAGGTTTTAGGACCCCCCCTTTTTTCTCGGCCCCCGCTTGACAAATCACCCTGAAACTTTCAAGACAGGAGCTGACCGGAGTGCCCCATTAGTTATGAAAATTTCGCCAAAGATATTGGCAAAAGAAAAAACGCTTTTTGAATAGAAACAAGGTCCTATTCCTAACTATAACTACCTACTGGCAACTGCCAATAGGTAATATATATATATATTTGCACTATGGTTTAATAGAAAATAAACGATCACGTTTTTTGAATACCTTCTGTGCGTGGTGCTGTGATCCTTCGTCGACTCCAACTGGAATAGAGGAATGGAGGAATTTTGAGCATATATATATATATATATATATATATTATACAAAAAGAGTTGCCTCCAGGTGGGATGCACTCCCAGGTGGAAATTACGCCAAAGCTAGGGCACACGCCATGAACAAAGTCCTTTTCTGGTTTACCTGCCAGACGCGTTTCGGCCCTACGCCCTCTTCAGTGGCAGACCATGTGACGTGCCGGCATGCGGCAACCACCAGTAAATCCCCATAATAATAACGCTCAGGTGAACCAACATAAGCAATGCTTCCTGGGACTGGTGGTTCAGTAAAACCCAAGTGGGTCGCCGCCGGCACTCACATTCAAAAATATCTCCAAAAGGATTGCCGATGTTCGCACCGGCCCCCCTGCATATAACAGGCACCTCCTGTTCCACAGTTAGCTGCCCCAATCAAGCAGCCGCGGACCCGCAAGTGTTTCACGGTGGTGCAATCCCGCGACCAGGCAGGCCGCTGTACAAAATACAAAAAGAGTTGCCTCCAGGTGGGATGCACTCCCAGGTGGAAATTACGCCAAAGCAAGGGCACACGCCATGAACAAAGTCCTTTTCTGGTTTTCCTGCCAGACGCGTTTCGGGCCAACGCCCTCTTCAGTGGCAGACCATGTGACGTGCCGGCATGCGGCAACCACCAGTAAATCCCCATAATAATAACGCTCAGGTGAACCACCTGAAGCAATGCTTCCTGGGACTGGTGGTTCAGTAAAACCCAAGTGGGTCGCCGCCGGCACTCACATTCAAAAATGTCTCCAAAAGGATTGCCGATGTTCGCGCCGGCACCCCTGCATATAACAGGCACCTCCTGTTCCACAGTTAGCTGCCCCAATAAAGCAGCCGCGGACCCGCAAGTGTTTCGCGGTGGTGCAATCCCGCGACCAGGCAGGCCGCTGTACAAAATACATAAAGAGTTGCCTCCAGGTGGGATGCACTCCCAGGTGGAAATTACGCCAAAGCAAGGGCACACGCCATGAACAAAGTCCTTTTCTGGTTTACCTGCCAGACGCGTTTTGGGCCAATGCCCTCTTCAGTGGAAGACCATGTGACGTGCCGGCATGCGGCAACCACCAGTACATCCCCATAATAATAACGCTCAGGTGAACCACCTGAAGCAATGCTTCCTGGGACTGGTGGTTCAGTAAAACCCAAGTGGGTCGCCGCCGGCACTCACATTAAAAAATTTCTCCAAAAGGATTGTTGATGTTCGCGCCGGCACCCCTGCATATAACAGGCACCTCCTGTTCCACAGTTAGCTGCCCCAATAAAGCAGCCGCGGACCCGTAAGTGTTTCACAGTGGTGCAATCCCGCGACCAGGCAGGCCGCTGTACAAAATACAAAAAGAGTTGCCTCCAGGTGGGATGCACTCCCAGGTGGAAATTACGCCAAATCAAGGGCACACGCCATGAACAAAGTCCTTTTCTGGTTTACCTGCCAGACGCGTTTCGGGCCAACGCCCTCTTCAGTGGCAGACCATGTGACGTGCCGGCATGCAGCAACCACCAGTAAATCCCCATAATAATAACGCTCAGGTGAACCACCTGAGCAATGCTTCCTGGGACTGGTGGTTCAGTAAAACCCAAGTGGGTCGCCGCCGGCACTCACATTCAAAAATGTCTCCAAAAGGATTGCCGATGTTCGCGCCGGCACCCCTGCATATAACAGGCACCTCCTGTTCCACAGTTATGGGCGTTGGCCCGAAACGCGTCTGGCAGGTAAACCAGAAAAGGACTTTGTTCATGGCGTGTGCCCTTGCTTTGGCGTAATTTCCACCTGAGAGTGCATCCCACCTGGAGGCAACTCTTTTTGTATTTTGTATATATATATATATATATATATACATATATATATATATATATATATATGCATATATATATATATATATATATATTACCTATTGGCAGTTGCCAGTAGGTAGTTATAGTTAGGAATAGGACCTTGTTTCTATTCAAAAAGCGTTTTTCTTTTGCCAATATCTTTGGCGAAATTTTCTATTAAACCATAGTGCAAATTACAAAACGGTAGAGGACGGTCTACGCGTTTCGGCTCCCAGCCTTCTACTGGATCATAGAGTCCCAGAGCCTAGAATGTCTTATTTAAAGTGCTCAGTGCAATTACCCACATTACTTTCCATTAGAAGAAAGACTAGACTTACGTCAATCCTGAAAAAATATATACAAAATATTTACAAACAGTTACTATTCTGGCTGGAACAGTTGCATTAATTGTGCAAAGGAGCAAAGTATTTTTTTAAGAACAGAATGTTAAAATTTAAAAGGATATTTAAAATAGTATTCGGACAAGGTATAAGTTTGTTTATATATTTTGGAACAAAGTAAAAAAATAGCTTTGTCATTTTCCTTATAATTTTGCCATGAGAATCCTTAAGATTTGCCAATCTTTTTCAAGTTGGTATAATAAAAGAATACATGATGTGGATTGTAAAGTACATTGCCAATGAGTTTATATTATAAAATTAAGATTTGTGCAATTCTAGAGACTTCCATTAAATAAACCTACTGTAAGAAGGTCAATTTAAAAAAAGGGAAGAAAAAGTTATACGATAATTCTGTCTTCCATTGTTAAAGTGCTAGTGCATATATCAAAATGTTGTCATTAATTTAAAGAAAACATGATTACTCTGTTAGTGCAAATGGATTGTCATGGTTCAATGTTCCAATAAAAGATTACAATGTCCCAATTGATTTCTTTTATCCTTTTTCACAAGGTGCCCCCATGATATAGCTGCCAGATAAAACAACCTTAGTTAACTTCCCATTAGATTTCCATGTATGTTCATTTCCTTATGATGATTCCAAGTTCAAAAGTAGTAAGTCCCATCCAGTGCTAGTTAATATACTCAGAGGTGAAGAAATGGGTTCACAAGGGTGAATTTGTGTTTGTTTTTAAACTTATCGAGACTCTTGTGTTGTCATAGTCCCTTTACCAGTTTTAATAAATTCCTTGCTATTATTGTAAATGAATATGAAGTTCTGCGTCCAGATTATGGCCAAACGGTCTTTCGGTGCCAATTGCTAAAATTAATCTGGATTCTGCTTTTCGTAAGTCCAAAACTCTATTCCCACCTCTTTCTTTGGATTTCACAATTTTTATCCCACAATATTTCAGATGTTGGCAGTCACTTGAATGAAAGTCATAAAAATGTTTAGCCATGGGATAGGTGAAATCCTTGTTCTTAATGGCACGTAGAGGTTGTAAGATTCTCAGTTTGAGTTTATTGATGGTGCTTCCTACATATTGCTTCTTGCAGGTACATTCTAATAGGTATATTACAAATTTTGATTCGCATGTTATGTGATCTCTAATGTATTCAGTATGGCCGTTGTTCAGTTGATATGATGAAACATTGTGACCATACTCGTACGCTTTACATTTATAACATTTCCAAAAGCCCGGAGTGTTCAGCCAAGATGATGATGATAATGATGGTTTAGGAGATTCAAGATGACTTTGTGTGAGGATGTCCCCTAGAGATGCTGTCTTTCTATACGTGATGTTAGGATACGGGGACAATACTTTATTCAGTGTTTCATCTAATCTCAGAATGCTCCAATTCTTTTGGATGATTTTCTTCAATTCTCCACTCTGGTTATTAAAATCCATTATGAATCGAATGGTGGTATCTTCATCTTTACATTTTTTCGCCATGTTTACTTTTGGTTGAAACAGTTCCTGCCTTGATTTCATGGCAACTCTATTTCTTGCTGTTTCGATCACATCTTGAGGGTAGCCACGTTCCGAGAAACGATCACTCATTTCATTCATTTGAGATTCGATGTCCGCAGTTTCAGAGCAATTTCTTTTTGCTCGAAGCATCTCTCCAAAGGGTATGGACCATTTAAAATGTTTTGGGTGCCCACTGTTGGCGTGCAGGATGCTGTTACACGATGTAGGTTTCCTATGCATTTTGGTGCATATCCCATGGTTTTGAATGAACACTTCCACATCCAGGGAGATTATGTTTGTAGAACTTATAGTTGATGTGAATGATAGATTGAATTTGTTGATGCTGAGTGAGTCAATGAAGTTCTGGAGATCTTTATGGTCACCCTCCCAAATTATAAAGAGGTCGTCGATGAATCTTGACCAAAATTTGATATTCTGTGATTCCTGGGTCTCCAGTACTTCCGTTTCCCAGACTGCCATGAGTAAATTTGCATAAGTTGGTGCAAAAGATGTACCCATGGCAGTCCCCTGTTTTTGTAAGAAGATGTCACCTTGAAATAAAAAGATGTTATGTGACAGGCAATATGCGAGCATTTCAATTAGCATTTCTGAATGTTCTAGAAAGCTAATTGATCTTGTCTGTAAGAACTTTGTCACCGCAGCTATGCCATCAGAGTGGCGAATTGATGTGTAGAGCGATGTAACATCGATTGTTGCCATTAGAAAGTTATCTCCCCCATGTGATCGTTTGGATTTTATTTAAAAAGTCCATCGTATCCCTAAGAAATGACGGAAGGGAGGTGACATAATTCATGAGGAAGATGTCCAAGAAGCGTGATGTGGATTCCAACAGAGAGCCAATTGAACTAACTATCGGTCTGCCTGGTGGATTTATAAGTGACTTATGGACTTTTGGGAGAAAATAGATTGTTGCCATTACAGGATGTTCTGTTTTTAACTATAAAAATTCCTCCAGATCAATTAAATTTCTCTCTTTCCATGTGTGTAACAGCCGATGATATTCCTCAGTCCATATTTCATTTGGATTTGATGTTAATTTCTCATAATGATCTTTGTTGTTCAGTTGTCTTTTGGCTTCAATTATGTAGTCCTCACGATTTTGGACCACAATGTTGCCGCCTTTGTCAGTAGCTTTTATAATTATTGAGGTGTCTTCTCGCAGTTCTTTGAGAGCTTGTGATTCACCAAGTGATATATTCCAGGATTTTTTCTTTTTCTTTTTGTTTTTCTTTATTTGTTTTGTGTTGTTATTTTGGACATTGTCATTGGTTTTACCAGGGGTAGTATATGCTATTTTGTTGATTTCATCCACCATGATTTCATGAAACAGGTCGACTTTGTTTCCTGCAGGTAATTGTGGACAGAACACCTTTTCGGACCATTCCCCACTTCTATTACGTTTAGAAGCCCCGAGAACACATATACCACCCTTCACTTGGAGATTCCCGCCCTACTCCTTGCTTGACACCGTATTTAAGGAAGAAATGACTGACGCTATAGAAGTATTCTTTGAGAAGAATGTGGGCTCTGTAGATTCTATCCAGACGGTCTGGGACGCATTCAAAGTGTATATCAGAGGTATAGCTATCTCTAAACACGCGGGTGTCCTTAAATCGATACGGACCCGACTTGCATCTCTGGAACACAAATTGACTACACTGGAACAGGCCATGCTAGCGGGACCCTCTGATGAGGTCACACAAGAAATCAAACAGACACTGGAAGAGTATTACACTGAGGCAGACTTGGAGATTAAACACTTGGGGAAATACGCTACTGCTCGGGTTTATGGGGAGGCGGAACGCCCTGGAATGATGCTTGCACAATTACTTCGTCTGCGCAGAGATAGATCTGCTGTCCCGGAACTCACGTCTACGGACGGCGATACTTTGATTGATGAGTCGGATGTTGCGGAGCAATTCCGACGGTATTACTCGGAGTTGTACGCCACACGGGGTGGTTGCGGAGGGGAGCAAATATTGGATTATCTGGCCCATATCAAGTTACCGTGGTTAACTGACACCCACCGTGAATTCTTGATGCGACCGATTGAGCGTGACGAAATATTGATGGCGCTATCTAATATGGGCACAGGGCGAGCTCCGGGCGGGGATGGCCTGACAGTTGCCTTTTATAAGGCGTTTATTGAGTTATTGCTACCGCAATTACTCATATTATATGAGGATATGTGTATTAATGGTACGATGCCACCCTCAATGAGAGAAGCAATTATAGTTGCTATCCTCAAACCGGGAAGCCCCCAGATAACTGCGCATCATATCGTCCCCTTTCCTTGATGAATGTGGACACGAAGATATTTGCGAAAATACTTGCAAATAGACTAGTCCCACTAGTGCCTACCTTGGTAGCACCAGAACAAGCTGGTTTTGTTCCGGGCCGGAACTTGACATATAACTTACGGACGGTGTTTGCTGCCTTGCAACATACTAGACCTGAGACCCCGGCCATAGCGATCTTTTTGGACATGGAGAAGGCCTTCGACTCTGTTGAGTGGCCTTTTCTGAGACAGGTTCTTACTAGAATGGGTGTTGGGAGTATTTTCTTACAACTCCTCGGGGTATTGTATTACTCCCCTACAGCTCGTATCAAAATTGGGGACTTAGTCACAAATCCTATCCAGATTTCTAGGGGAACTAGACAGGGTTGCCCCCTGTCCCCCATTCTGTATGCCCTGGCAGTTGAACCGCTGGCCTGCGCGCTTCGTGAGTACCATTCCCATAGGGGCTTGCAATTCCCTGGTCATGGGCTAATAGTCTCTACCTACGCAGATGATACTTTACTCTATATCCGTCACCCGCATGATAATCTCTCTCCCGTACTGCGTGAGGTTATACTTTTTGGCTCTATGTCTGGCATAAACGTTAACTGGACTAAATCTATTATGTTCCCCCTAACCCCGGCCACCCCTCCTTTGGAACCTGATTACCCACTGCAATGGTCTACCGAAGCGGTGAGGTACTTAGGAGTCAAGATACACACAGATTCCGAAGTAGTGTTTAGAGAGAATTACGGTGTGGCAGTTCACAAACTAGAGGATGATATTACCAGATGGGTTCGGCTCCCATTGTCACTATTGGGCAGAGTGTCCATTATGAAAATGGTAGTGTTACCACGCTTTCTTTTTCTTTTCACGAATATCCCCATGGTGCTACCACAGGTCTTTTTTCATAAACTCAGGTCTCTCCTGATCCGTCTTGCATGGGCGAGGAAACAAGCCCGCGTCAGCTGGCGGACACTCACTCTCCCGTACTCCATGGGGGGGCTGGGCGCTCCTGATATGGAGTTATATTACAGAGCAGCACAAAGCGCGCAGGCATATCAATGGATTCACGGCCCAGCGGACACACCACATATCCGTATCAAAACAATGGTAGCTGCCCCAAAACCCCTACCAGCTTGGTTATTTTCACCACCGGATCGCCGCACTGGTATCCTTGACTCCCTGAACACAGTGAGACATGCTTGGTACTCCTTACTACAAATGCAGGCTGGTGCGATTCTCTACTCCCTGGTCGCCAAACTGGACTGGTGTGCGTGGCTCCCGCCATGTATGGATACAGGAGTAGTGAGAGCTCTTAGAATGATAGGCGCACAACACATTGGTGACCTGTTTGCGGATGGAGTGGCCAGGGGATGGGGGGACATGGTGGTGCAGGATACACCGCCCACCCCGCTTACACAATTCCAGTTCCATAGAGTTAGGCATGCACTGGCTGAGCTGCTGGGGGATGATATGGCTGAACCCCCCGAGCTGACGGCTTTGACCGCTATTATCCAATCCCAGACACCTCGGAAAATGATAACAAAAATTTACCATAGTTCAATGTCTCATCGACAGCATAGTTACTCCAAAGCGAGGTTAGCCTGGCAACGGGACTCACACTGCGACATTACTGACGAAATCTGGACATATTGTTGTACGAACACTAAACGCGTTTCACTTAATGGGAGGCATAGATTAATACATTTTAAGTTCCTGAATAGGGTCTATTACACCCCGGCACGATTGCACAGATATGGTTTGAGCGAGGACTCCGCCTGTGCCAGGTGCGGCGCCCTCGCTGCTGACTTCTTTCATTTAGCCTGGGCGTGCCCTGGGATAGCCAATTTTTGGGTACGGGTCTTTGCGGAACTGAATCAAGTCACGGAACTGTCACTAACCCCGAATCCCCTGCTCGCACTACTCGGGTATTCTAAGACTCTTCCCAAAATGTCTCGGAGGCTGATAGATATGGGCCTGCTGTTAGCTAAAAGATGTGTGGCCATATGTTGGTTAAGAGGACCCCTCCCTACAATATCGCAATGGTCACGAGACATGTTATATTGTAGCACCCAGACTGAATACTATAGCGAGTTATTACCCCCACGAAGTCGACCGAAAAAAATTTGGGCGCTGTATAAAACATTTGTTGAGACCGGAGGTGCGAGTGGGGTGAGAAGCGGAATGGGAGTGTTGGAGACTGCTGAAGCCGTAGAATAATACTGTAGACACGCTATTGGTAGCTTAGAATGTATACACGTCATGCTGCAATGCTTACGGTGTTTTGATTCCAGAGAGTTAAGGAAAATTGATACCTCTATTGTAAATGCCTAGAGAATGGTACAGATATCTTACTGCCATATGTTACAGACAGTGTATTGATGGACGTTGCACTTATGTACACAAAGTCGTATTGTATGAGTCTCACGATATGTTTTGTAAATTTCAATAAAATGATAAAAAAAAAAAAAAGAAATTTGTGGACAGAAGGTGGATTGTATTTTTAGGCCACTATTGCCTCCTTTGTTTGTTTCTATCCCCATACTTTGACATAGTTCCTTGTCAGTTGCTGGCTGCTGTTCTGATGGTGATCCTTCTCCATCTTGCAGATGTGTTAATGCTCTCAGAGTGGAAATATCTTTTGGTTCATGGATGAGACTTCTTGACTCCTAATCAATGATTGTTTGGGAGTCGATGTTTTTTCCTCAAAATACTTTTCAATTTGATTTTTCGACAAAACTTGTAAAGATCAATACGCAGATTGGGTATGTTCATATCTTTATTGAGGTAGAATGTGAGTCCCTTGTTCAATAATGATATTTGTGCTACAGTCAAAACTTTAGTGGAGATGTTTATTACCAAGTTGTTTTTGGAGAGATTTTTCTTTAATTTGGCTTTGTCCTTCCTCTTCCTCTTTTGCTTTTTTCCCCCTCTTCTTTTTCTTCTGATTGTACTTTGGGTTGACCTCTTCCCCACGTGGTTCCTCTTCCTCTGCCTCTCTGCCACGTAGTCATTTGCATGAGTCTCATCTCCCCCGAAAAATCCAGGTTCGATGTGCCTGGCTCCTCGTCAGCAGAGCTCAAGTCGGAACTGTCAATTATTTCAGGGGGTTTCGTGTTCGGCACATTTGTCCATTACTATCCGATTTCTGTACATGTCATACTTTCGTGCGAAAGTATATATGCGGCCATTGGCGTAATCCAATCTATCTCTGTTGAACTTGTTTGCCTTCCGTTTTTCCACATCAGCCTCGTGTTTATTGATTTTCTTATCCATGGTTTCTATCAATGTTTTGTTTTCTTCATTCTCAGGATATTGCTTCAGTTCTTCCTCCAGTTCTTGGATCAAGGAGACTAGTTTCTCCAGTTTCCTTTCTGCGTGCACGATTAAAGTGTTCATCAATTTGAGAGAGCATTCATTGGTATCTATTTGCCACTGTTTTACAAGATCTGTGTCCAGATCATTTAGAGTTGGCATGATGAGAATACGCAATCCGCGTGGGATTCTTTTAAATTCAATGTATTTTTCTAGAGTTTCTTTTTCCCACCATTTATTCACTTCTAAGATGCAATGTTGTTGTAATTCTTTTAGAACACAGGTTATTGATCTTTTTTTCTTTCTATCCCCAGGGATTCCCCAGTGGTTTTACTGGTAAATGGTGTTACATCATCATTTAGCAATTTGCTTGCTCGTTGTTTTCTATTTTTGCTCCTCTCAGCCATGTTAGTTTCAGGATTGAATTTATACTTTTTCCGTTTTGCTTACTATGGTGGGTTTCCGTGTAATTTTTATTTTATTTTTGTTGTTATCTTGTGTTTGAGACCTTCCGGCGTGCTGGCCAACGTGTTGCATTTAGCCAGATTCCGAGGATATGCTTGTCCGGAATCAGTTTCCCAACTTTATATTCTACTTGTGTAGTATTCCGTTACGAGCAAATGTGGGATGACAAGTGAGGCGGAACCACAATGCTTAAAGTCGCGGCGTTGCGTTGAGCTGCCCTTTTTCCCTTTATCTCAGTCCAACCTAACTTTTGTCCTGGCACAGCTACACATACATCGGTATATGCTTGAAGATCCTTGCTGACGTCGCCGCGCTGCAAGAAAGGCCCGCACTCCAGGTAAGTCCAAAATCAGTTTATTTACTGTAGCTATATTGTCACTGAGGAAACCAAACGTTACAAGGATGTTATAGTTAGGAGTTAGCATTTAAAAAACCTTAGAAATTCACTGAAAAAAACAAAGGATTGTGCAATGTGCACAATCCAGAGATCCACTGGGGGAGCCAGGGGAACTAATTTGAGAACCATTCCTGCTATGGGACACCTCCCTCTTTGAGCATGTGTCTTTGTAAAAGGTGCAGTACTTGTATGGCAAGAGTCAATGTGCTGTTATCCATGTCGTTCCCTGGGGCAAATGTGCAGCAAGACGCACCAATCTTGGCACACATCCCTCTCTCCATCGCAGTCATTAATTCAAATACATATCGATGCTGCATCACCATGAGGCAGATTGCTCTCAGTTCATCCTTGATCAAATTAAGGTCGAGCTCAGTGCTGTTCATCATTTTGAGTATTTCCCACCGGTTTATTTGGAGCCAGCGGGCATTAGCATTCATCTGTACAGTGAAGAAGGGTGTGGATCTTCTCACTGATACTTGTGTGTCCGAAAACAGTCTGAATTCTTCAGGAATGTCCTTGTACTGAGCCCAGCCAAAATAATTTGCAGTTCCTTTTTCACTGACCTGATGCAGCAAATTTGTCTTCTTCCTTAGTGGTTGCTGGTACAGATTCGACAGTTATTTTCCAGGAATGACCAGTGTCAGGGTGTTTATGGTTGTGAGGGAGAAAAGTCAGCGCCATCCGGGGACAAGCTAAGTGTAGGCAAACTTGCCGCATTGCATATCCGGAATGTGTATAATTGTGCCGCAGTTTTCATTTCTGCCCAGTGGAAGCGTTCCTTTACCTCTGAAACATAAGGATACAGTGTACCTTTCTGTGCAATTAGGGGCTGCCCGTCCCTTCTAGCTAAGTGTACTTATCTCAGTATCCCAGATTTCCTGACATGGGGCGTCTATGCTTTTGTTTAACCCTCCCCTGTGAGACTCCTTTCCCTTCGTATCATCAAGCTGGATGGCCCTACACAGGAACTCCATGACTGGCATCCACGTGTTAAAAAAAACTGGCCCAGATACGCTAAAGGCCACCCTTGGACCAGACATGGAGGCAGGAGTGGATGTGTTTGTGCATTAAGTTGATGGTTTCATTATCTCAAAGAATCTCTTCTCTGGGAAGTCTCGGGGCCAAACAGAATCCTCCCCTATGGTGCCCTTTCTGTTCATCCTATCTAGCTCAGTGGGAATATCACTAGGCTCGGTGAAAAGGTATAGAGCTGCTTGGTTGGTCTCGTATCAGGTCAGATTTACTTCTACTCTGTAGGGTTCTACCTTGTTGGGTTGGCCCTGATTTTGCACAGGTATAAGTGGAGAAGGCATTTTGCTTTTTCGGTTTCACCTCTTGGGACAAGTAAAGTCTATCTGCTCCTACTGCATGCAGTGTCAGTGAACAGATGTAATACGGCCTGGCTGATGTCTTAGAGCCCACGGTGGTCATGTGCTGATACCATGTGTTGTGTAAGAGGGCACTGTGTACTGCATATGAAATGCTACTGTTTGGGTTGGTGAACTTCTAAGTGACATGAGAGAGATCCCTGCACCAGCGCGGTGATAGTTTTCAAACGGACTCCATTTTACCAGGCAGTTATTTGACAGTGAATAGGTTTGGCAGCACACAAAATAGACAGAGGGTACATACAAGTAGAAGAATATATAAATTAATAGTGAACTTTGCAGATCTTGGAAATGGATCCTGGGGAGGTGTCTGAGGTCCTATGATGATTGTGGTTGCTCTTTTAACAATTCGATCAAAACGTTCCCAATGCAGTTCATAATCATGATCCACATATTCTTAGATCTGTGTTGGGATGTTGATGTGGCAGCTGAAAAGGTGATGCACTTGGAGGTTTGAATGTAGACATGTTGGATAAAAGCTTGATTCATTTTGTTAATTCAGAAAACAATGCATGTGCCGTCGTTAATGATTTTTCTTTGGGGTTCCTGTACTTCCATTTTAGGGGTGTGTTCTCAACACTCCATTTATGCAGTTTTTAGTGAGGCACCAGAAGGTGGCCCCAGTCGGGTGTCTATTTTGATAGTTTAAAATTAAAAGTGGTTTATTGTTCACTTGATGGATTAATCTTTTTTAAGCCCTTGGGCCTCCTCCCCCCTCTCCATACATGACTGGGTGTTAGTTGAGTAAAAAATATTTATGGGGTGGTGTTGCAAGCATAGGGATGGTATCAGTTTTTAGCTAGGGTTCTACGGGTGCTACTAGTCTTCCAAAAACCTGTCTCTTCTGGTGTGTGCATAGGGGTGCCATCAGTGCAGGCTTTGCCTTTTCACCCTACACATGCACGGGACAGCGTGTGAAGGAGGGCATATTGCTGCTAAGAGTTGTTGGAGGTTGCAACATGCCCCAAGATTACGTGAATATCTTACTAGGCCCTGGTATGCGGCATGCAATGTGGCACCAGATATTGCGCCCTTCCTTGTGGCGCCAGATATTGCGACTATGCCCCTTCTCTAGAGTTGTCTTTCGGCTAACTGTGGGCTTCTTTTGATGGTCTTCGGGCACTTCCCTAGATCTTGCATGATCCGCTATCTGGTTCATCCTGAGGCAAAGAGAGTCGGAACATTGTTCCATGGCCTCCACGTACCTCTGATCAAGCCATCTTGTGGTGTCTGCGGTCAGGGCTGACTGGTTTTCTGATGGAGCATGTGAGGTCTGGCGCATTGGCTAATTGCTAGGCCTGATACGGGGGTAAGCGCATTTTGCGTTCTACTATCACCTGGAGCTGTGACAGGCTCTGTGGACTCCCCTCTCCCAGTCACCCCCTCTCCTTTAAACCACGTCCTTTTGGTGCATCTGCTATTCCTGGCTTGTGGCTAAGGACTTCAAGCTAGTGGACATGCTTCTGTCGCTATTTTGGAGGGGTATGGCACAGTGGCCAGACCTTGGAGATTTGAAAACAAACTTGAAGGGAAAAAGAAAATATTGCTGGGATCTTGAAAACATGGAGAGTCTGGGGCTAAGGCCAAGAACTTTCCAAAGTTTGCCTAATGATGGTGATGAACTGGGGCTGCCCCAGCAGCTCTGGGACACCTGGCTATTCTAGTGGACCTCCCGACTGACTCGACGCCATGTGGGCGCTTGACAACTTGTTGGTTCTAGTGAGTGTTCTGTGGAGGTTATAGGATCTTCAGTAGCCCAGGAATATTGAAATCCTGGCTCCGGTCACTTGAGGATAGCTTCATTTTAGAACTGAAAGGGGGCCTCCATTTGGCCAGAGGCTACTAGTTTTTTGGGCACTGTTGGGGCTACCTGCCATGAAGTAACTTTGGTCCCTGGCCAGATGCCCAAGAATGAGGACCTTTTGACTTGGTAATTGAAACCTGTCCCCATTGACTTTGCACATGGGGACCTGGGTGCCTGCTTTTTAAGTGCTTGTCGGGGAGCCGCCCCGCGTCAGACTTCCCTTCCCCTGGGGTGTTGCCAGCCAAGCCCGACCTGGGGGATCAGCAGCAGAGAGGGCCCTGGCTCCCACAGTCGCCCTTAATGGTGAACTTTAGTGAGGATACCCAATCAACAGACCATATACAGCAGCCCTGAATTGCCAGATGCAAGTAAAAGTTTGTGAAGTGCCTAATGAAGGCTACCGAGGAATATGCTGGCACAAATGGGATGAAAATAAATAGCAAAAGAACTAAAATCATAATTTATGCCACAAAGGCACTGAGGGGGAAAGTCAGCTGGGAACTAAGGGGTAGCAGGATTGAGGAAACAAAAAGCTACAAATTCCTTGGCCTCATATTTGACAAAGATGGCTGTTTCAGGACACATAAAGAAGAAATCATAGATTGGACCATGCTACCTCTACCCCTTTATTAATTAAAAAGATTTATTATGGTTACCACTTTCATCTTTCTTATCCAGACAATCTGCTCAATCCATATCCATTGTTACCAATTACGAACCACCATAAATGTTGGAAAACCTTATTAGGTTAACACTGTTATTTCTGCAATGTTGCTGTTGTTTATTATATGCTCTCCCTCTTCTCGTTTCTCTCCCCCTTCTTCTCTTCCTCCCTCTATTCTTTCTTCTTTTCATGAAAATTTAAAATGCATTTGGGTCGGTAAAGTGTTTATATCTTTCAATTGAAGCTTTATGTTTTTTTAATCTACCAGTTTATGTATTGTTAACTTTTGCTGGTTTTTCTCTTTGATATTTAAAATGCATTTGGGTAGGTAATTGTTTATATTTTTCAATTCAAGCTTTATGGTTTTTTAATCTACCAGTTTATGTATTGTTAGCTTTTGCTGGTTTTTCTCTTTGATATTTGTTCTTTACTGGTTTGAGGAACTAATGACTGTTCTTATTTCATTCTTTGATTCATTTTGCTGGATTGAATTGTTTGAACATAGTTTTTAACTTCTGTATTTATATAATCTTAATAAAGCATTCTAAACTGTAGTGTGGATTGTGGCCTCATTGTCGACATTACTAAGTTAGCTTAGGCCTAGCTGCCATGATGCCTCTTTTGCACACGTTACTTCGTGACTTTGTTTTTCCATACTCTGCTTGTGCCTATGTTCATGAGAACTGTCTACATTTCTGCCTTTCACGTTTTCTGCTGTTCTCTGTGGTTTTCGTCTGCACACGATGTACAAGGTCGAAAAACAACGTCCCTTGTTATTCAGTTCTGGTCAGCCCCACGCACTTAGACATAACACAAAGCGCAGCTGCACTGCTGAAATTCGAGTGCTTTTAATATTGCACGATATCTGTTAGAGGCACTTGGAGAAAAACCTTTCCAGGGAGAAGAGCTGTGCTTGTTCGATGATGTAAACCTTGCATCTAGTTCTTAAGGTATGGGGGTCCCCCTGACAAAGCCCAGAAGTTTTCTATTTTTATAATAAACTAGTTACTAGCACGGGGAGGGTGGCAAGGCATTATATTCCTTTATCCACTGTCTTTATAAAATGCTGTCCCCGTTTGTATTCCATGGAATTGTAACGATGCTTACTATTTTGTCTTTATGCATTATGCTGCTAGTACTGGCACGTGTACTGTGTCTTAGAGCACGTTAGTTGAAATAAACATTTTAAACTATACTGTGTCTCTTAATATGCATGTTGTGGACAAGTATGAGTGAGTAATGAAAGAGTGTTCTTGCTCCCGCGATTCCTGAAAGAGTCTGTGTTCTGGGATGTCTAATCATTGGTAACTTTGCTGTAGTACGGAGAACGAATGAGACACTATAGCTAGTCGGATTGGGATTTTGGGCACTAAGGTGGATGGTTGGTACACCACTATTCACCGAGGTCCTGTTTTCCTGTGCATAGTTCTGTATATGTGCAGAATCCCCGCAACATGGCGCCCCCAACATTTGGTCTGGCTCTTATCTGCGAGACGCTTGAGTAGTGCTTGTCCACAATTCCCTCACTTCTGTTTCCTGAAACCGATGTGAGGGTGTAACCTCCTATATTGATGTTTTTATAGGTTCTTTCAAGCTTGAAGTTATTAAAAGGTATTCTCTTTATTGGTAACCCTTTATTGTGCTGCCACGCACTAGGTTGTTATTCATTCTTGGTCTTAATGGCTGTGAATATAAATATCCCGGCACATAGCCGCGCTGCGCTCCGAGCTCATTTGACAGCGTATGGAGTGCCTGACGCGGGTTTCGCTCTAATCTTTGTGGTGCAAGCTGATCCAGCTTACCACTTTGAGGAGTTTTATTCATGGGTCACTTTTCAGGCGGTGGATGGAGCTGATAATTTGTTCCATGTGTACACTGCCACGGCCCTTCCTAATGCTTATCGGCTTTATCAGGCTCTTGAGGTTCCGCTCCCGGCATGGCAACACCGAATTTGGTTTAATGGCGCCCTCCCACACCCGGTCACCCCGATTCGTTTTGGCCCTTTATCGATAGATGGGGACGTGTGGCCTGTTTTGGCCGGGTACACCCCGCATCCACGTTATTTAGCGGTTCCGGTAGATGAACGCGTGTTGCATACGTCTTTGGTACGTGTGCACAGAGCTTTGGTACAATATGTCACACGCAACGTCCAGATGGCCCCTCCTGGAGTTGCAGTGCAACCAGCTGGGCCTGGTGGTGTAACTATAAGTTCCGTCATGGTTAATTCGGTGATGGGCAAGCGTCCACAGAGTAAGGATGATTTACCTTATTGGCTTGCTGAGAAATTTGACCAGCTGGAGGCGGTGTTTCCGAATACCTCTCCTGTGGAAAAACACAGGATTTTGACTATAAGTTTGCCAAAGGACTTAGTTCCTGAGTTAACTGAATGACACAACTGGGGTAAGGTATTTGCGGCAGTGTATGCAAAGTGTTTCGGCACTCCCTCCATGACAGTCCTCCCCGCCGTGATTAAGCGTGTTCAAGACGAACAAGGCCCTGAGGCGGCTGTAGAATTGGGGATGCGACTAGTGGGAGTGTTCGATGTAGTGGCTGATCTAATCCTTGCAAATGTCATGGGTGATGCACTTAACTTTCAAGTAGCTAACGCTTTGGCTTTGGTCCCAGAGCTGGACAAGCCTCACCAATTACCGAAAATTATTGCACAGGCTTATAAAACCATTGGCCGCAATAGTTTGGGAGTTAAGCCTTTTGCTAAAAACGCAAACTCAGACACAAACACAACAAATTTCTCAGTCTGATAAAGACGAGAAACCGTTCTTTTCTAAAAAGAACTGGAAAATAAAGAAGCAGGGGAAGCAACCACAGAAACAGGGGTCGCGTGCTGCGTCACCGGCTGCCGAGTTTTCTGAACGCACTTATGATTTGCGCGACCAAGCGAGAATTAAGTCTCCTGATAGGTTTCAGGTCCCTGAACAGCGTTCTCCTCATTCTTCACAGGCACCATCGGGCTCACAGGCTGGTGGAGGAGATCACCAGGATCGAGGCAAGGGTCGAGATGCACCCCAAGGACGGGACCAGCCTCGTCAGACTGGCAGCAAGGGGAAACAAGAAGAATTTCCACGTTCTCGTCCTCAGTTTCAGAAGAAAAAAGTTGCAGCTTTAACAGCGAGATATGCCACAGACGGTGAGAACAAGACTCCTGAATTGGACGTGGGCAGTGACGCTGCTAGACAGCACCGCGGAAGTTACCATAGTGCGGGAGGCACTACGTCCTCATGTGGAGGCGACAGCAACTGACACTTTCATTACTGTCGAGACAGCTGACACCCGAGTGGCACCCCCTGACAGACTATATAATATAGTCCTTCTAATTGAAGGTGACATTGAGCGTGTTATTAAAGGGATTTTTGGGGAAAATTTGACCTCTTCTTACGACATATTATTGGCAGAGGCGGATTGGCCCCCACCATTTGTTCTCGGTGCTCCGAAAGGGGAGGAAGTAATACTTCCGAGTTTTTCACGTTATGTCCCCAAGGAGCATGCAGAGGCTTTCGCAGCAGAATGGGCTGTGGCCCTAGCCCCGGCACTGTACCGTAATCACGTGGGCTGGGATAAAAATTCTCCCCCCCCATGAAATACCTTTGCGGTCTATGCCACAGGCTCAACCCCAATATCCCCTCCAGCGGGAAGCTAAAGGTCCCGTTTCAGACATTCTGACACAGTTAGAGTATCAAGGAGCGATTGTGACATGCGTGTCACCAATGAATAACCCCCTTTTCGCGGTTTCCAAACCCAATGGGTTGTACGGCTTAGTTTTAGATTACCGGCATTTGAACTCTCATTGCCGAACCTTTGCTGTACAGAATACCCATAGTTCTGCTTTAGTCGACAGTCTTGTTCGTAAAAAATATAAAACGACACTTGAACTTTCCAATGGATTTTACACACACAATTTGTCCCCTGAATGCAGTCAATGGACCGCGTTCACCTCTGGTGGAAAAGAAATAAAATTCCGGCGTTTGCCAATGGGCTACAAGAACAGCCCGGGGGTCTTCGCCGCCGGTGTTGTCTCTTTGTTGGACAGCATAGACCCAGATGTGTATTCATACGTGGATGATATATATCTGACAGACGACGAACTATGGCCGCATCTTTCCCGAGTCGAACGCATTATTCTTGAATATGTGGACTACGGTTATAAATTTAATTTTGCCAAATCACACATCGCAGAGTACGCGGTGTTGTTTTTGGGCTATGAGCTCAACAATGAAGGTAGGGGCTTAGCTCCACACTTCCTGGAGAAGTGTGCACTTCTGCGCCCTCCAACAACCCTGAAAAAACTTCAGTCTTTGCTGGGATTTTTGAACTTCGGGCGTTCTTATATTCCCTAGTATGCCCAGCGTATCAAGCCTCTTTATGCCTTGATACAACCAACCTTTTCAAAGTCGTGCTGGCTTCCGGAACATTCAGCTATTCTGAAATCTTTGCAGTCTGATCTACTTGAATCTAAGTTCTTGTTGACTCGTGATAACCACACGAACCTGGTGATTAGAATCGTACCAGGCGCAGTGGGTTTCACTTACTTGACGTTTAACGAAGGTGACACAGTACCTATTGCATACAAGTCGCATCTTTACACTTCTGCCGAGTTGCGCTTTTCAACTGTGGAAAAAGTATTGACTGCAGTGCAAATGGCGTTCTTAAAGAACGCGCACTGGCACAGGGAAAACGCATTTTGGTGGTAACACCATATCCTGCCCTTGAGGCGGTGACAAAGGCAAGTGTACCAAACTCTAAGGCTTTGCACCCGCGTTGGATACAATGGGCTACTTCTTTGACGTCTCCGGATGTCACCTTTATCTTTGATTCCTCTCTTCAGACACAGGAGTTCTTACAGTAGGAATTTGTTTATCCTCCTCCTCTGTCTTTACTGCCGCTTGACAAGTACAAATGTATCATTTACATCGATGGTTCGGCACAACCGGCCACGGGTTCTAAGCATGCTTATTCAGCAGCATGTGCTATTGTGGCGGGTACAATGGTGAACGGTGAGTTCAAGTCGAGTGTTGTGCACACGCAGGCACTGGGAGACAGTACCGCCCAATTGACCGAGCTGGGTGCTTTGGTGCTGGCACATGAGTTTGCAGACCCGGATGTGACTACTCTCATTGTATGCGATTCTTACTACTGTGTTCAGTCTTTTAATGACAACTTATTCTTTTGGTCTCAGAACGACTATCGAGATTTGAAGGGCAGCGCAATTAAGCATAAACTGCTTTGGGTTCGAGTAGCAGATCTTAAACAACGTCTGCCTCTCACACAGGTGATTCACACTCTTGGCCACCAGCGTGTGGGCGCACACGCAGTCGGTAACAGTTTGGCGGACGAGGCTGCCAAATCAGCAGTAGCCACATGCTCAGTAGCAGCCGTTACAAGATCCATGACAAAAATAGATAATGAGATTTTGGCAGCTATTGCTGCTACTAAGGAAGGTTCTAATTACCCACAGGGTTTCCCTTCCAAGTACTCTTATCACTTAAGTCCCGACCAGGTTCCTTATGTAAGAATTCCAGACGTTGGTGATCGGCTGATTCCCAATGCGGACCGCAGAAATTCTTTGATAACAGCCGCACACGAAGGCTTGGCTTCAGCCCATGCTGGCGTGTCTGCAACTGTTTCAATCTTGCAGCAGCGTTATTGGTGGCGTGGTTTATATAAACAGACCCGTAATTATGTCCTTTCTTGTGACATCTGTCAGCAAATTAAGCCCTCTATGGTTACACGTCTGCCACAAACACAGCTCTGCATTTCTAATAAACCTTTTGGTTGCGTATATCTCGATCACTGCGGTCCATTTTCTTCTGATACTGCATATAAATACATCTTAGTTGCAGTTGATTCGTGCACACGTTTCATCTGGGTTTGGCCACAACGCAGTGCTGACGCTCGAAATGTCATCAGGGATTTGCGTGTCTTTGTGGGAATTTTTGCCTGTGGCACCTTCCATTCCGACCAAGGTCCAGCGTTCGCCTCTAAGGCGTACAAGGATGCGATGAGGTCTATGGGGGTTCTGGTGCAATTTTCGTCTCCATACAGGCCTGAGGGCAACTCAATTGTGGGGCGAATGAACCGTGACTTAAAGCAATCCTTGACAGCTAGAGTCTTAGGTACTGGCAGGAACCGGCTGGCCCACTTGTATGGCGTGCAACGTGCACTCAATAATCTCCCTAGAAGATCTCTGGGTGGGCGGACCCCATACGAAACGCCCTTTGGCATACAGATGTTTGTGCCAGACCTTGATGGTCTAGACATGGCGGCAGCTGCCGCAACCTTTGACGTAGATAATCATTCTACTATGTTACAGGACTTACAAGAGACCCGTGACAGACTTGCAACTGAACACTTACCCTCTGCCACTGATGCTGCGCTGCAGATTCCGGTTGCCGGCTGGCTTCCGAAGATTGGAGATATGGTCCGAGAGAAGGTGGACAACAAGAAAGAATTTGGCCCCTCATTTCGTGCACCGGTTCCAGTCCTTGGCTTAAAGGGTACTCATACAGTCATATTACCACCGCTTCCAGGTCGCAAAGACAACAGATACATCTCAGTGGACAATGTCAAGCTACAACATCTGGCCGATTCTGAATAGTGTAACACCTGCGGTATCATGTCCAGCCATTTCAAGGAATCCTGCTGGTGGCCCTCCGGTCACCACGTCTAACGATGTTGCCATTGAGATGGTCCCTCAACCAGATCACCTGCTCGTCCCACCAGCTTCCACGTGCAACGAGGAAACTGAATATGCTTATCCCACAAGCGAGTCATTGACTGGTTTGCCTACAACACCACTGAACCAGTCCCGTTTTTCTTTTGACTCGAGTTCCACTTCATCATTTGTCCCAACCAAATTCAGTGTTTTTGTATCCTGGTTTAGAGACAATTTTTTGGTCCCTCCTTGGACTTACATCTGGTTGGTACTATTCCTGATTTTCCTGTTCATGTCCATTGGCTTTGTGACAGTTTTTTTCTTACTCATCAATGGCCACTACTTGCCAGAGCGCTCTGCGGTGAACTCTGTTGCTGGAACTTTGGCTCCGCACTC
This sequence comes from Calotriton arnoldi, assembly GCA_963921515.1. NCBI lineage: Eukaryota > Metazoa > Chordata > Amphibia > Caudata > Salamandridae > Calotriton > Calotriton arnoldi. Next base: position 304,124 of record CAWUFW010007709.1, read on the forward strand.
TTCTTCACATGTCATGAAGCGTGACCAGACATTTGTGAACATTTCCGCCTTTCCAGTCGCAGATGGCATCGTATGGGATGCAGTGAATTTCCAAATTCATGGACCGACAGAAATTATCAATGTACCAAATATACTTCGTGTTTCCATGGGTGACGTGGTAAAAAGAAACATACGTTCAGATGATTGGGATGTGCATGCAATTCAATCCTTGTTTTCCGATTTGAAATATTATGCTGCTTTTAATGCTGAGGATTTGTATTTGAATTCTGCTAATTATGCCGATTTGTATTGTTATCAACATTATGGTAACCATTTCCTTCATAAATCTAGTACACTTCGAAGTAGTTTTAATTATACCCAGTGGGAACATTGCCCCACCCCTCTGCAAGGGAGCTCCCAAACTCTGATAAATAAGTTTTCTTATTTTACAGACTTTGATAGGTCAAACCCAGGGTCCTATTATTTTAAATTAAACATTTCTTCCAATCCAAAGGTGATGTTAACCCACACCAAATTACTGTATTCCAGTTCCTTTATGGATGCATTATCTGTTGGTGGCTACGAGCACTGGAAGGCCACCATTGATTTGAAATCTATTTGGGGCACTAAGTCCTCGCAGGTACGCGGTACCGAGGCCTTACATCGTGCTTGCCTCATCCCGACCCAAATGTTATTTCTAAATATTACTATATACCAAACAACTTGTTTTGGTTTGGCGACTTCCAAACAATTGAATGCGCCTACCGTTCCTGCGCTGTCTTCATTGCCTAAATTGAGCTTGCATTTAAATTATTCCATTGACGAGTTGCAAGTTTTGTTTCAAAATAGCTCATTTAATGTCTCTGCATTAGATCCCTCAGAATGGTTGATGTGGCCGATAGCTTCTAATGCCTGCCAACTGCGTTTTAATAACTCGGCTCCTGGTTACAAACAGGATCGCCCTGATCCACGTTTCTCTAACTCACATTCGGTTACAACATATTCAGTGGGAAAATTATGTAAACAGTGGTTGCAGCACTCTACACTAGAGTCCGTGAAACAACATTTATCTTTGTTATCCAGTAACATTGATCTGGCCGACTTTGTTCTGGGACCTAGAGGTCCGAGACCAAAAAGATTTATTTATGCAACTTACAATGAAATCTGGAAGCTTTCTCAGATAGAAGCTGCTTCCCGTTTACGGGAACTAGACCAAGCAAATTTAGAAAAAGTACTTGCTGTTGTTGACAATAGTATTAACACGCTGTCTTCCCGCATTTACACATTAGATAACATTGTTTCTTCTGTCGTTGATATCGCACAAGATGAAGTGTCTGTGTTATATCATGGTCAGGATCAATTGCGTTCAGTGATGCAGTTTGCATGGACTTTGCAAACTCTGAAAATGGGGAAGGTACCATGGGATTACTTAAACGCTTCTGCATTGTTTTTGCCATTTAACTTGACTGAGAAACAGCAGTTCATGTCCATGAAAGATGCAACATACACTCTTCTACATATAGAAAAAATAGATCCTTTACCTTTCTCTGTGGCGGAAACTGACTCTGCAGTTTGGCTCATACACGGGGTTATCTCTTTGCCTTTCTCTTTGTTTGAATTCAGTTCCTGCATTAAACATTACCCGATTGGCCGTTTTGAGCCCTTGGGCAGTACCTTTCTGCATGAAGTGTGGTCCTTGCCTTTCACATACAGATGCCTTAGGGATGACAAGGAGGTGTACCTTACAGGGGAGTCTTGCGATTCTACAGTGGGTCATTCCCTTGTTTGTAAAAGCATTAAATTGCACAGGGCTTGTAATGTTTCCATCCCGAATCTTGCATGTGTTTTAAAGGATATTCCTGTTCCAGCTATATCACCAACTTTCACTATGCTGGCTAACGGTAGCTATCTGCTTTTAAATAATCAATATTGCTGTGGGTTGCAAGCCGGCATACCCTACATTGTAACAGTTTCGCAACGCGTAGTATGCTGCAAAAATGTGCTTTTACCACCCCCGCGTGGGAAGTTAGATAGTTCCATTTGGCTTTACATACCAACTTTGAAGGCAGATTTCAATAAATTGAGCAGAATAAAGGTGCTATTATTAAACCAGGAGGTTATGCTCACTTCCGCACGGGAGACCTTTGTCCTCCAGGTGGCCAGCGCCCACAGTGAAAAACAGGCCCTTTTAAATGCTAACCTCCCCCGACATTTAGGTGAACCGATTCACCGTATGTTTAATGCATCTAATACCAACGGCCTTGTGCACTTTTTTAAAGTTGTGGGCTCTGGCCTTCTGACGTCCTTTCAGACAATATTTGGTGTAATACCGGCATTTATTCATTCCATTTTTTCTAGCGTCTTTGGTGGCTTCCCATTGATCCTAGCCTTAGCTGCTGGAATATTGCTTTTGCTTTGCCTGCTGCACAATGGCTGCACCTCTTGTGGGCCTACACAGCCCAGGGCGACTGCGGATGCTCCGTGACCGTATGCATGAAAGCTTTGGTACACTGCCACTGGCAACACTCAGCGTGGCTTACGGATTGTCTTTTCGCTTTGCGTATTTCACTTGCGTGCAACCTGTGCTGTCCTGTTTATGATGTCCATTTTCATGGTCCTTGGATGTTTGCCTCTCCAATACGTCTTGTTCGGATCCGGATTTCGACCAGTTGATGAGCCCCTTAATGGCCCATGAACGGGAATGTTCCGGTGATGGATTAATGGCGCGTGCGGCTGCACTTGAAGTCTTGGCACAATGGGATATCATTGCAGCTGCTCAGAATCTCCTACAACAAAGTTATATTGAATATCACGCAAGTTGTCCCGCAATGCTGATCGCTACTCCCTATTATGAGGAACATGAATGCAGTTTCGATTTGTTGAACTGGATAGCATCTCTTTTTTCAAATGATGACAATGATGTCTTTTTGGAAAGTGTTGCAGTCTTCTGCGCATACACTCTGATGGATTAGTTGTGTTGACTCTCAATAAACTGCATAACCAGATTTTTTTATTCTCTTTGAGTGACCTTTTTTCTGGCCCTATTTAGAATTTTTTTTTCTCTCCTATTTTTTCCCAAAAACTTTTCCCACCTATAGACGTTTGCATTCTGCTCCATCTGCTTGAACTCTGTCTTCGTCCTATGTCTGGACCTATGGACTGACCAGGGGAGGGTGTAGTGTGGATTGTGGCCTCATTGTCAACATTACTAAGTTAGCTTAGGCCTAGCTGCCATGATGCCTCTTTTGCACACGTTACTTCGTGACTTTGTTTTTCCAGACTCTGCTTGTGCCTATGTTCATGAGAACTGTCTACATTTCTGCCTTTCACGTTTTCTGCTGTTCTCTGTGGTTTTCGTCTGCACACGATGTACAAGGTCGAAAAACAACGTCCCTTGTTATTCAGTTCTGGTCAGCCCCACGCACTTAGACATAACACGAAGCGCAGCTGCACTGCTGAAATTCGAGTGCTTTTAATATTGCAAGATACCTGTTAGAGGCACTTGGAGAAAAACCTTTCCAGGGAGAAGAGCTGTGCTTGTCCGATGATGTAAACCTTGCATCTAGTTCTTAAGGTATGGGGGTCCCCCTGACAAAGACCAGAGGTCTTCTATTTTTATAATAAACTAGTTACTAGCACGGGGAGGGTGGCAAGGCATTATAGTCCTTTATCCACTGTCTTTATAAAATGCTGTCCCCGTTTGTATTCTATGGAATTGTAACGATGCTTACTATTTTGTCTTTATGCATTATGCTGCTAGTACTGGCACGTGTACTGTGTCTTAGAGCACGTTAGTTGAAATAAACATTTTAAACTATACTGTGTCTCTTAATACGCACGTTGTGGACAAGTATGAGTGAGTAATGAAAGAGTGTTCTTGCTCCCGCGATTCCTGAAAGAGTCGGGATGTATAATCATTGGTAGCTTCGCTGTATTACGGAGAACGAATGAGACACTATAGCTAGTCGGATTGGGATTTTGGGCACTAAGGTGGATGGTTGGTACACCACTATACACCGAGGTCCTGTTTTCCTGCGCATAGTTCTGTATATGTGCAGAATCCCCGCAACAAAACTAAAAAAAAGAAAGGTTTCACCCTTGCAGCTGGCCTGGCAACAATATCAAAGCACTTAAACCTACCATTATACACATGGATGCTCGAAATCGCCAGAGCCAAGGTATTCCCCACCCTGGCCTACAGCTGCGAAATGTTTTGTGGGAGAGGTATCTGTTGTAATAAAGATAGGCAGTCCAGGTAGATTTCCATGTAGATTTATTGTAAGCAAGATGTTACAAGGTTGAGAGCCCCACCAGGAGCAGCCTCACTGCTGCTAAGCCCATCTCTCCAACTGACACTCACACACACGAACATTCCATTCACCAACATTCTCTCACACAGACACTCAGGCTGAGCAGCAGCAGTATAACACATCCCCTTTATTTGTAATAGAAAAGAAGGGATTCTCAAAAGGCATAAGAAACACTGGAAGAAATACATAAGATGACAACTTTCTAAAGGATAGCATGAAAAATTAAAGATGGAACAATCATGCAAAGAAAAAGAAGAAAGGAGGGAGAAACATAACACAAGTACAAAGACTCATGCACACCATCCTCCTTTCTATCGCAAAACAACCCAAACACTCCCACACCACAGACTACAGACCAACCCAAGTACTAGGATCGTGCAAGCTGGCCAAGCAAACACGAGAAGCACAAGAGAACCAACCATAAAAGTGTGAATTAAAACTAACCAAAAAGAAAAACAGTATGGAAGCGTGGAAAATCTCCACATAGTAACAAGCACAATTAAAGCAAACTTCCCCCAACAACTGATTGGGGTGTGATGTGTGTAAGGGGCTTCACACAGAACCAAAAGGACTCCCAACGCAAACCCTGACGTGCGAGGGAAAAACCCAAATCAAGCAAAGGAAACCTTGACAACCAAGGGAGTAAAAATGCAAACCCAAATGTAGCAAGAAAACCTTGACGTCCAAGGGATTAACAATGCAATGCAGACCAAAGCAAGAAGCAATCTGAAATCACGTAAGTAAATGCACGTAAAGTAAGCACACAAAACTCTTCCCCCAACAGAAAGTTAGGGTGAGGTGTGTAGAGGGCAGTTTACACATAAACAATCAATCACGCATCAATTGACTTAAAATGTAAAGCTCTACACATAGCAAGTAAAGATCACTCCAATCAGCAACAATAAACTCCACCCAAACAAAAATTTGGGGTGTGATGTGTGGAAGGGACTCCACACAGCACTAAGGTAAATGCACATAAGGAAAGTAACTGCATATAAGGTAAGTAAATGCACAACAGAATGTAAAATCTGACTCATGCAGACACGCATACTAAGCACATGAAAAGACACGCGTCTCAAGCAAACACAATACATCCGTACTACAATGGGTGGTTAAACAACACTGACCCATAACCACGTAAAAATGGGAAGCATCATTATAACTAACTGCACAGTTCCCAACAATCATTATGCAATAAAATAACATGTACCATTGAAGAGATAGCCAGTAAAGAATGAACTGCAAGAGCATAAAAATTAAAGATTCACAGCCATAACTGGTGTCAATGCCAGAAATTAAGGCATTGACACCAGGAGAACGTAAAAAAAACACTGGGGAAGGACACATGGAAACACCGCTGAGCAGCAGGGAGGCTGCTCCAGGTGGGGCTCAACCTTGTAACATCTTGCTTATAATAAACCTACATGAAAACTACCTGGACTGACTATCTTCACTACTACATATTTTTGTTACAAGGTTGAGAGCCCCACCAGGAGCAGCCTCACTGCTGCTCAGCCCATCTCCAACTGACACTCACACACACGAACATTTCATTCACCAACATTCTCTCACACAGACACTCAGGCTGAGCAGCAGCAGTATAACAGTATCCTAGCCCTTGACAAAGCAGTGACCAGAATATACAGGCAAATGTTCAAACTCCTGCACTGTAATTTTTCAGCCCAAATCAGGATCGAGTTTGAGCTCACAAAGCAGTCATACTTGAGAAGAGCGTCCTTTGCCACTCTTTACTACAAATTGAAAAACTCAGAGGCAAACTCAATCCCCCATCAACTTAATAAGCCTGGGGGAGTTATGGTCAAAATCCGTAAGCCAAGTTCAATAAAAAAATAGCCTCCAAATCTTCAAAAATGTTATCATCTCCTGAAGACAGGGCTACCTTAGCCAAAAGCTTACATTGGTGGGTTGTGCTAAGGAGCTACACAATTCTAAAAGCTCGACAGTACTTTGGGCAAAGCACTAAACCCCATGATAAAAAGGAAATTTCTGAGCTGCCGACTGGGAGAACTTCCCACGCTATGGCACAGCAAGCCCTGGTTGAGGGCAACCGAGGGAATGATTTGCAGACTATGTGGCAAAGCAAGAGAAAACCTGGTCCACAACATGTGCCTTTGCAACAATACTCTGGACCTTCAGCACAAACACGTACAGTCCCAATTGATTCAGGAATGGGCGCTCACCTGCAGGTAAGTCATCTTGACCTGCTTCAACACATGCGACCAAGGCTCAATCACCAAGACTGTTAAGTATATACAAGGGGTTTAGAAGGCCCTCAAACAGACAGGACATCAGAGCTGAAGAATACACAAAGCACTATTACCACAATCAAATCCCGCGTTGCCCCAAACCCAGCTTCCAGCAATCTGTCGTCCTACCTGTATGAAGGATAAAAACTTCCAACGCCTCTCCACTCCCGGCTACTCCACCCAAGGAACTTGTTAACAAAAAAGCCTAAACATTAATCTATCTCCGGTGGTGTTTACACATTGGGACTGAACATAAAACATGTAATAATTGCGGATTCCTGCTTTTGCGCATGAAATTTTAACTGTACATGACATGCTAACTGCTACTTTTATTCACAAGTCTGCCTTTTGGTATTTTAATACACACTTGGACTACATTACAAGAAATGTATTAATTGGTGCTCACTGCATTTTGCACATGATCTTTTAACTGTTACTCTCACAAGATATGTTTTAGCACTATTCGCATAGTAAAGATTTTTTTTTAATAAGTGCATCCACAAGGTATTTTTTCGGATGGTTCTAGTTATAAAGATTTTAAATAATCGCGACACAATAAACTATTATTATTATTATTATTATTATTATTATTATTATTATTATTATTATTATTATTATTATTATGTACAAGTTTGAATTCTCATAGTTGTCTCATTGGTCCTTCTTTTGATTTTGGTACAGTTCACATTTGGGATGTGGGTGAATGGGTGGTATTTACTCTGGAGGTTTATCTTACTGCACATTTGGACTTGTTTGTGTGAAGGCATTACCTCCCTAGACAGTTACCCCTCCAGGCTGAGGCTGTGGCCTTGATCCCTGTTAGGATGAGTTCCCTATCTGTGGCTGCTGTTGCCAAATATTTGTCCAACTACCTGACTCCCATTGCAGTGGTGTGGTGGCCGACTGAATGTAAGGTGCATTTGGATTTCCCTGGACTTGGTTAGGTGGATGAGGATTTTGTGTTGGCTGGACCTGGCCCATCGATCTCTGTTTGTGGTATGATTTTAGCCTGAATTTGTCTGCCACATGGCCCATCTTATGCCAATAGTAACATTTTGTAGGGTGGTTGCTGCCAACCTTCCTGGCCTCTGCTGCTATAGAAAGGTTGAAACCCTCTGGGGGGTTGCGAAGGAGCTCTCTTTAAGACTGGTGCCATTTGCCCCCCTGTGGCCAACGTGGCCCCCTCGAGGGCAGTCTTTTTCAGTTGTGTTGGACCAATTTAGAAGTGTCTCTCTGGGCTTGTTCATGGTTGGGGATTGTCCTCATGGTTTGCTGAGACGGGAGGGTGTGTTTAACCGCCCGTCTCATCATCGGCTTTCCTCCCCATGCGATCGTCAGGGATGTCCCCTTGTGGTGGTTTTCTGTCTCCTTTAAGTGCAGCATCCTTTATGATAGCTATGCATTTGGGTATTGTTAGACCTGGCACCATCGGTGTGGGTCTCCCCTCAATTTTTTGCTTTTGCCTCCTGTGTTTTTGCTGTGTGTTGGACTTCCTTTCGCCGGTCTAGATGCTTTGGGCACTTTGCCACTGCTGTTCAGTGCCAAAGTGTAAGTGCTCCCTTTTGTAAATTGTTGTTATGGATTAGTGATTCCATGCTTGGCATATTTGATTTACTTGTCAGACCTTAGTATAGTGCACTGTGTGTGCACAGGGCCTGTAAATCAAATGCTGCTAGTGGGCTGCAGCACTGATTGTGCCACCCACACAAGCAGCCTGTAAAATGTAACTCTGGCCTGCCATTGCAGAGCCTGTGTGCAGTCTGGGACTGCCATATCGACTTGGCAAGTGCACACACGTGCCAGTCCCTAAACCTTCCCTTTTATACATATTAGTCACCCCTAAGGTAGGCCCAAGGTACCCCTGTGGGCAGGGTGCATTGTATGTGAAAGGTAGGACATGCCCTGATGTGTGTGGCATGTCCTGATAGTGAAATACTGCCAATTTCGTTTTTCACTATTGCAAGGCTACCTGTCCCCATAGGACAGAATGGGGGGATTGTTTATAACATCTTATAAACATAACTGGCACTGGGAACAAGGTAGATAAATAAAGTTTAGTATGCCTGAACTCAGAGTGGTAAAATGCATCTTTTAGTGAGGGTGATTTTTACATTCTGTGTTTGAAAATATCACTTTTAGAAAGTTGGTATTTTCTTGCCTAACCATCCAGTGTGCCCCTGCTAGGTTTGTGTATTGCATGTCTGTCTTTTGGATGACAGGGGCTGGAGAGGGGCAGTGGCTCCAGAAGCCTGATGAGTCAGGGCTGGGCTGAATAGACCTGGGCTGCATTTAGAGTAGGGGGAGGAGATTTCCTTTTCACCTGAATGGGCCTGGTCTGCCTTTAACAATGCTGTCTCCACCTCCTGCCAGGAAGCTGCACCAGTGAGGACAGAACTGGTTTTGGCTGGGTACAGACACTCGCTGCCTTCAGAGAACAAAGGATTTGTGTGTATAAAAATAGGGGCCCAGACCCCAGGCTTTTTGATCACTTCTGGTAAATCAAGAGGAACCTTTGCCAACGAGAAGAGCCGGAGAAGCTGAGGAGGAATACTGCCCCTGTGCTGTTTGCTGTCTGGGGTTGGCCTGCAGTGGCTACTTGCTGCCAAGGAAAGGAGAAAGGACTTTGCTGCTTGCTGTGTCCCCCCTGCTTGAAGAGAAGATCTCCAAGGGCTTGACCTGAGCTTGCCCCCTGTTCTAGAGGTCTCAGGAACAGCAAAGACCTCACTGTGTCTGTGTGCACCGTCTCTGATCGTCGCAGCAGAAGAAAAGAGTAACCGACTCTGTCATCGAGTCCGTCGTAGGATTCCGTGTCCTGAAAGCACCGCCGAGAGCAACGCCTCGCTTTGCAACGCCTTGCTTTGCAACACAACCTTGGTCACACCGACACCGTCAATGAGCCGCTGCTTACACCGCACTCCGCAACGCTTCGCTACACGCTGCGAGGACGTCCCAGACTCCGTTGCTGCCCGACTGGAACATCGACCGGCTCCGTCGCCGCACCGTGAGGACCAGCACCGCTGCGAGCACCGTCTCACCGTTGAATGCAAGCCCTGGACTCACCGACTCTGTCACCGAGCCGCTGCCTGCACCGAATCGTGAGGACATCGTCCGCCGCAAAACTCTTCTTCACAACGCGACCGCGACATTTGCCCCGACCGACTCGCACCGACGTGTTGTCGCAACATGAAAGGTACTGTGTCTGAGTCTGTCAACGCTTTAGCTGGCCCGTATCGATGCGGTCAGCTGGAATAGTTAGACTCTGTCATATTCAGTATCGCGGTCGCCCCAGGAGGAGCTACCGAGTCGGAAGAACTGTGTTTTATTGATTTTCCTGCAATTTAAAGGTATTTTGCACAAGTGCTATTTTTCGAGAGTATTGTATGTTGGATTTTTATCGTATTTGGTCTTGTTGGTTTAGATAAAGCGTTACTATTTTTCTAAACTGGTGTGGTGTCCATTTGTAGTGTTTTCACTGTATTACTGTATGTGTTCATAAATGCTTTACACACTGCCTCCGACATAAGCCTGTCTGCTCGTGCCAAGCTACCAAGGGGGTGAGCAGGGGTTATTTTAGGAGTGTATCCCCCTTACCCTGACTAGAAGCAAGGGTCCCTATTTGGACAAAGGTACCTACCTCTGCCAACTAGAGACCCCCATTTCTAACAGGTATCTTATTCAAAAGTGGAAAGGAGTCCTTAGGCATGGTGCGTGCACAACATAGCACCAGGCAGCTTCATCTTTGCCACTTCCAGGTGCACAGGGGTGCCCTGGTGGTGGCATAGGCTGAGCTGGGTGTTTCCGAAGGTGTATGGGATATAGCTGTTATGGCCATTATCCCCACATGCCTTGCCCTGTTTCTTGTTCAGTGCCCACGGACCCAGTTGGCATGTATGTAGCATAGTCATGACTCTCTTCTTACTTGCATACCCTGTTGGCTATAAAGGTTTTTGTCTTTTTATCTGTCTCAACTAGAAAGCAGTGTGCACGGAGTGCCAGCCTGCATCTGGCTCGACATAAAATAGTCAAACTCAAAAAGAACCTTCAGATGCCGTTTTTGTGATGCTCTGCAGTTGCTGCAAGCCTCTGACATATGGAGCACCAGGATCTCATCTGCTGACTTTAAACAAATCTTAAGCAGACCCCCCAGACTTCTTTCCATTCAAGAAGACACAGAGATCTTGGCAAAGCATGCCCATTCCTGGCAAAGTATTTATTCTTATGACTCTCTAAAACCACAAACATATTTTGACCTTGGAATCCCACTTCATCTTAAACTTAAATGTATGTGCGTTTGTTTAGGCATCCTGCAAAGTTTGGCTCAACTACCCTACTGGTTAAAACCAAGCAAGATAAACTGCAGACTCTGTGGTGCGGGAAAAGAAACATTAGTACACATCCTCTGTATCTGCCCGGTTATACTGTCAGACCGCAGAAGGATGTTCAATCAGACAGCATTACGGACAAGCAGGCAGGCCCTTACTGCTACACTAAACCCAGAATGTACACAGCTTAACATCAGGGCAGTAAAGTTTCTTAAATTTTTTGAAGCTAGAATAAAGGCCACAGGGGAGAAGTAGAGACCCCACACAGTATCAGCAAATAGTCCAGGCACTGGGAACCATATAATTAAAGGCCCTCAATTAGGATTTGCACAACAGAGGACAGCCCAGACCCACAACAGAGACAGATAGATCTGGGGTAACAGTTGAGGATGACTAGCACATCCTCATGACATTGGAGATAAGCTCAGCATGTTTTGTAATAATGGAACATTTCTAAAGAAACACACAGCCTTGCAGTGTTATATGGATGTTCAAAGATTGTCATGCCTACTGGCCTTATCGATCCTGGCTACTATAATAACACTTGGCCAGAAAAACCTCTGACTATGCATCTACATATTGAATTTTCTTGCATACTTTATTCCTACGCATCTCCCTGATGTCCTTACAAAATGCATTTTAAGGTCACGCTCAGACATTGTGAATTCCAAGAATACATTTAGGGCCTTATTCTGACTTTTGCAGTCCTCCAGCAGCGCCGCCAGTGAGTTTCAGCGGCGGTCTGATGACAGTTGTCTGTTAGCCTCATAGGAGAGCCTAACAAACAGACCGCCGGCATGAGAGCACCGACTGCACGTTCCTGCATGAGGTGGCATGCATGCCACACCGTGCAGAAACTGGGAGTGAAAATCCTGGAATGGACAACATGTGCAACCCCAGCCCCAGGATCGGCAGAGGGCCCTGTTCGGGCCCCCTGTGTTGCCTCTCCACCACCCTTTTCATGACGGGCTCACCGCCATGAAAAGGGCAGTGGACAGGTAACTCTTTATATGCTTGGGGGTGAAGCAGTGGCACGGCCAGTATGTTGCAGCTCACTGACTGCTGCGCGACCGCCGTGGGATCCTGGATCCCAGGGAACGCAGCAGTCCTGTGACAGTCCGACCAGCACACTTATAATATTACACGTGGGCCTGCAGTGTGGCGGTGGTCGGACCGCCACAGAGAGTACGGCGGTCTTATGGACCGCCATACTCTTAATAAGGCTGTTGGAAAGTGGATTATTAGTAGTGGTAAATATGCATCTGCCACTGGTGATAAGGTCACTAACACAGTCTAGGGCTCTAAATAGGTCTCAGAAAATTATTCCCATGCTCAACCCTTGGTAGCTTGGCTGCGAGCAGGCAGGCTTAACTTCAGAGACAGGTATGTAAAGCATTTAAAAACACCAATTCAGTAAATAATTAAGACAAAACACGCAATGAAAATGCAACACCCATTAAAAAAATGGAAATATTGTTATCTTTAAAATGACACCAAATAGAAAAAAATCCACTGTAGGGAACCGGAGAAATGAATTCTTAAAGATTTAGCACTATATAGCACATAAAATCCTATAGCGCCTATTGGGACATCTGGTCTCACTAGACTGGGACAATGTCAAAGTTTCAGGCGACTGTAATGGAGCCCTGGGTGGCTACCCCTCACGGTAGGTCCCAGTCAAAGTTTTTACCTTCTGACTTAGAAGCCTTTTGGAGCTTTTCTTCCCAGGGTCCCTCGAAGATCTCAGCCAGTCCGTATTTGGTAAGGGTTCACTGGCTTGCCTTGCAACGAGCTCCCAGTCAAACCTATGGAAGTCTGACCTCCAGAGCTTTCCAGCAGACTGAACAAGAGATCCAGGCCGGCTTGCAGTTGAAGGTGGGCAGCTTGATGCTCAGGGTTGGTCCTGGTCACCTTTTCTCTGTTCGGACTTGGTTTGGGTTTCCTGGCTTGGGTTTCGACCAGCTCCCGGTCAAACTTGGGAAGTTGCACCTCTGGAGCTTTTCAGTGGGACGAACATGGTGGGCAGGCTGGCTCGCGGTTGAGGGTCGCCGGATTGGCTGGCTAGGTCGAGTTGGTTCACTTAGTGAGCTTTTTTTTCAAAGTTGCTCCATGTTCTCCAAATTTCTGGAACTTCTTCCTGAATTCCTTTGAGGGTACCAAAGTGTCCAAAACTTACTCCAAGGGTCTGGAAGCTCTAAGATGGTCCTTGAAAGTTTGGGACCTCAATTCCCACAATCTACTTGGACAAAACCCTTATAAATCCACTGGTAGTACTCTAGGCTGAGGGATCTTGGTGGTGATGGTCCAGGAGAGCTCTGTTGACCTGTAGCTTGCACGGAATCCACTCTTTAGTCCCGCTGAAGCAAGTAGGTCCACAGGGCTGTAGTTCCAGATTGTGCAGCAGGCAAAGTCAGTCAGAGTGCAGGGCCTGATTGGTGCAAATCAAACTTCTCAGCAGGGACCCTTCTTACTCCTCTTGTTTCAAGCAACAGATCTGAGAGGCACTGCCCCTCTCAGATACTTATTCAGTGTTCTCTGGGGTCACACAGGAGGGCACTCCTGTCCAATGAGGTGCAGGACAACACCACAGAACATGACCATTTTCTCCAAAGTGTGGCACAATAGTCTCCCAGAAAGCACTATTTCTCCAAAATTCAATATGGCTGAAGTTCCAGCAGAGCGGCAAGAGCTGGCTAACCCACCCTCCAGGATGGCTCATCTCCATAGACTTCCTCCCCCTGGCATCTGCACATTCCTTCCTTAAGCCAGACTGGGTTCAAAGGGTAGGGGTGTAGGTGGGCTTGGCTTCTTATGCCTGCCCCTCCTCACTTTGAAGATCATTGTTTACGACCCCTCTCCCTGGCTCTGGCATTCCTGTTCATCAGAACTCTCTCCTCCCAGCATGGCTCTTTCACCCCAGGGACTACGTATCACCTCATCAAAGCAGACTGGCTAATCCACTTATCTCTGACCAATCAGGGCAGATCACTGCAAAGCTCAATTTTGGCTAAAAGACAAAATAATCTTATAACTTCTTGTCTGTACATTTTTGGATAAATCCAACAATACCATATTGTTGGATTTAGCAATATCATTCTACTTAGTCCTTCAGTGATATTTTTTGGTTATCCCTGATGTTAGTTATCAATTAATAACTTTTTGTCATGTAAACCTATGTGGCTGGGGATCTGCAATGGGAAAAATGAACTGGCCAATTTCTCCAACACCAGGGCTTATAAAACATCTTTTATAAAGACCCTGCCCATCCCTGGAACATCTAGGGGAGACTTTAGGGGTTCGGAATATGGAAAATATTGCAAATCCTTCACAGAGCTCCTAGCACAAAAGTCGATTGTGGGAAGCACTTTACTACAATGTGGGAAGTGAAAGGTGCAATTTCAATAAACCCAAAGCATATAAAACCTTTTTATAATGGTCCTCCTTATAAGTACCTGACCCCCCACCACTGGGATATCTAGGGGAGACCCTGGGGGTACCTAATAAGCCACAGTATTGTAGTGTATTAATTTTTAGGTGTCCCCAACACCAACGTCGAGTTTGGGTATAATTTGCATGATACAAGCAGTCCTGCAAAACAGAGCTGCTTTAAAACTGACCTCAGGCTTCAGCGGTGCACACATGCAAGTGCAGCAAGGGCTGCTAGCCTCTAAACTGCCATGCCCTATTATATACTAGGGACTTAAAGGTAGTTTTGATCCCCCTGCCCTAGTATGTACTAGAGCCTTATAGGGGAGGTCAAGCCAATCATAGGGGTACCCTAACATATAGTGTACCCTACTGTATGTTGGTGTTTTCACTGTATTCTAATTGTATTTTCAGCATAGCACTGTCCCTGGGACTGGATAGGGAAAGCCCAGGGACAGACATAGTCAGTTACTATGAGTACCAGTGAGCAAAAAAAAGTGGGGGTTGCTTAGGGCATAGGATGACTTTAAAACAAAGGCCCTTAATGTTTAAGACTTTTCTTTGAAGTATATGTAATAAAAATGCATTATAGGGTCTTTTAAACTGAAATGAATGAGTAACTATATTGCACACAATTGTGTAGAACTGTAATTTTATTGCCATTTTTGACACTTGTTTGTTCAAAGATTTTAATTAACTATGCACTTTGATAATAAATTACTGTTTATTTTGTGTAATAAATATTAATGTTAACTATAAATATGTTTTATTTTTGGGTACTTTTTAATATTAAATTTAAATGTATATAATCTGTATATGTTTACATGGTTTTAATATTTGGTAATATTTAACATTATTTCCTATGGTGCACAATGTATAACATATAAATCGAGATTTGTATTTTATGTAGATAGCCCAGTGAGTACTGCTTTTGTCATAGAGATCGTTGTGTTCCTTACAGTTCATAAGTTATCATCCTTCTAATAAAGTACAGTGTGCAACGAAGCAACTTCAACGAGTTCTATGCAAACTGCAAGGCATAAGCTAAGAATGCTACTGGTTTTTTTCCCTCCCAAACTTCTGTTATTCTAAGGTTGCTAAAAAGGGCTTCATTGTTTTACATAACATTCCCTATATATTATTGTACACACTTATAAAATTCATTGTCTCTGAATAATATGTGAGTGATGTGAAGTATTCTCACACCCTACATTAGAATAAGTAGCACTATAAAAGAAATTAAATGAGAGAGAGAGAGAGGCTATTGAGAGATGAGGGACACTGTTGGAGGGTGGTAGTGATGAAACCCATGGAGAAGGAGGTCATTGGGGGGACGCTAACAAAGGTTTTCCATATTAGTTGCAACAAGCACTAAAGCCAGCCTCGTTGACATGTAATGCTATAATGCGGTAGGTAGTTTAAAACAACTTGCCACCCTGTGGTTTCCAGCTATACCAACCTCAGCCCAGCAAGACACACATTCTCAGATCGACTGTTGCAATAAGCTTCATATAGAATATATGGATACTTAAGATGTGCAGGTAGTTGCTTACTCTCACATTGAAAAACTTCACTTCGATAAATGTCTTAAGTTGGCTTGGCTATTAGTTAAACTTGCCATGCTCTCGACCTAGATAAGTTATGCTTCTGACTGCAGCCTGAACTGTTGGTAAAGGTTGTGCTGCTGCCATGTGGTGGCCCATCCAGGATAATACATATTGAGCACATGTTACGTAGAAACAGCAACCAGTAAGCAATACTTCAGAGATGGATGGATGACAGAACCACGCATGCCTTTACCACTCATGCCTTTACCATGCAGTCTTTATCATGCATATATCACTACCATGCATGTCTTTACCATGCATGACTTTACCACAGCCATACATAGGACTACACAAAAGTAACTATTACCACGCATGCCTTTACCATGCATACCTTTTACCACACAAACCTTCACCACGCTTCATGTGTAAGGAAGAAATTATGATAAAATGTAAATTAATAATAAAATATTTTTAACAGAATGTATTATAAGATTCAGTAATATATTATTAGGACTAGAAAAGCTTTTGTTGCGTAGGGTATATGTGCAACCCAGAATATCCCCATGCATGTTGTGATATGTATGCCCACAATCCCCAATTTGAGAAGAATAATACAAAGAAAAAAACAGGAGAGTAATCCCATGAGAGTAACCCCCAGGACCTTCTCAAATATTAACAATTCTCCTGAACTTAGTAAAACCTTCAACTAAGAACCTTTTCTACTAAATGATAATATTAACCCTCTCAAACGCACACTAATTTTTGTACCGTTCATAATACAGTTACGCTTGAGAAAAGTCAACATTTGGATGATGGATGGAACTTTCAAATCAACACTCCATCCATTTGCCCAAATTTATACTGTTCATGTAAATATAAGTAATATTACCATGCCTTTAGTTTATTGCTTGCTGCTTGACAAACATTCCTCAACATATACTGAATTTTTATTAGTTATAAAAAACAAAACAACTAATAAAAAATGTAGGAAAATAATAATTGACTTTGAATTACAAATGACGAATGCTATTAACCCCTTCGCTGCTAGGCCTTTTCCCCTCCTGTGCTAAGCCTTTTTTTGGCTATTTGGAGTAGTTTGCGCTTAGGCCACTGTACCTTTTTGACCACATAAGGTATCCACGCCATATTTGCGCCTTTTTCTTCCGACATCATGGGGATTCTAAAGGTACCCAGGGTTTGTGGATTCCCCTGGAGGGGACCCAGAAATTAGCCAAAATATAGCTAAATGTTGGATTTTTTGGGAAAAATGGGAAAAAAGGGCTACAGATGAAAGCGTCTGTTTTTCCCTACAAATGGTATCAACAAAGGGGTTGTGGTGCTGAAATCACCATTTTCCCAGATTTCAGGGACAAGCAGACTTTTGTCAGAAAACCAACATTTTTACACAGTTGTGGCATTTTTCTGGGATATAGCCTATTTTTGCTATTTTTTGTGCTTTCAACCTCCTTCCAGTTAATGGTAGAAATGGGTATGAAAGCAATAATGGATCCTGGAAATCTATACATTTTAGAAAAGTAGACAAAATTCTGAATTCAGCAAGGGGTCATTTGTGTAGATACTTCAAGGTTTCTTTATAGAAACTAACAGTTAAATATAGGAAAAATTGAAAATTAGTTGAAAAAAACTGCCATTTGTGTCAACGTTTTCACCTGTAACTTCTTCTAATTATGACAGCTGTTTGAAAGCAATATACCGTTACATCCACTGGACCTTTCTGGTTGTGGGTATATATAGGACTTGTAGGTTCACCAAGAACCCAACGAACCCAGAGCCAATAACTGAGCAGAGTCTTGCAATAGTTTTTTATTATGTACCGGGTATATAGCAATTAATTTGGGAAAATATATACATGGAAAAATCGGTATGAAAGACACCTATGTATTTCTGAAATTGGAACAAAATATAGAGTTTAGAAACAGTAGATATTTGCACATTTCCGAAATTGTGAGTACCCATACTAGCATGAGAATTATAGGTCATTTTTCAAAATGACTTATTTTTTAAACATTGTCTTTCATTTGGAAGGCAGAAATGCATCGAAAGTCAATAGGTAATAACAGTTGCTCTACAATTCTGTGTTACCCTAAGTCTCCCGATAAAAATGGTACCTCACTTGTGTGGGTAGGCCTAGTGCCCGCGACAGGAAACGGCTCAAAACGCAACGTGGACGCACTTTATTTTTACAGTGAAAACTGACCCTTTTTTTGCAAAGTGCCTAGCTGTAGATTTTGAACCTTAGCTCTGCCGGCACCTAGGGAAACCTAGCAAACCTATACATTTTTAAAAACTAGACCCCAGGGGAATACAGGATGGGGTGACTTGACTGGCTTTCACCAGGTTCTGTTACCCAAAATCCCTTGCAAACCTCAAAATTTGTAAAAACAAAACACATTTTCCTCACATTTCTGTGGTGGAAAGTTCTGGAATCTGCGTGGCTCCACCAAGTTCCACCCACCCCGCATTCCCAAAAGTCTTCCAAGAAAAATGGTACCTCACTTGTGTGGGTAGGCCTAGTGCCCGCAACAGGAAAAGGCCCAAAACACAACGTGGACACACCACATTTTCACAGTGAAAACGGACCCTTTTTTTGCAAAGTGCCTAGCTGTAGATTTTGAACCCTAGCTCTGCCGGGACCTAGGGAAACCGAGCAAACCTATACATTTTTTAAAACAAGATACGCAGGGTAATCCAGGAAGGGGTGACTTGACTGGCTCTCACCAGGTTCTGTTACCCAGAATCCCTTTCAAACCTCAAAATATGTCAAAAAAATCACATTTTCCTCACATTTCTGTGGTGGAAAGTTCTGGAATCTGCGTGGATCCACAAAATTCCACCCACCCCGCGTTCCCCAAAGTCTTCTGAGAAAAATGGTACCTCACTTGTGTGGGTAGGCCTAGTGCCTGCAACAGGAAACGGCCCAAAACGCAACGTGGACACACCACATTTTCACAGTGAAAACGGACCGATTTTTTGCAAAGTGCCTAGCTGTAGATTTTGAACCCTAACTCTGCCAGCACCTAGGGAAACCTAGCAAACCTATACAGTTTTGAAAACTAGACACCCTGGGGAATCCAGGATGGGGTGACTTGACTGGCTCTCACCAGGTTCTGTTACCCAGAATCCCTTGCAAACCTAAAAATGTGTCCAAAAAAACACATCTTCACTCCCAGGGGGGGCAGAAAGGCTGTAATTTTTGCAGGGGGGTGGGGGCATTGGCATGCCCATTTTGGGCAGCCCCCACTCCTAATTTCACTTGCCAAAAAAAATCCCTGGTTTCTAGTGGGCTTTTTGCCCCCCTGGGGGGGCAGATTGGGGGCTACAGCCCCCATCTGCCTCCCAGGGGGAGCAGAAAGACTGTAATTTTTGCGGGGTGCGGGTGGGGGCATTGGCATGCCCGTTTTGGGCAGCCCCCACCCCTAATTGAAATTGGCAAAAAAATCCCTGGCGTCTAGTGGGCTTTTTGCCCCCCCCCCGGGGGCGGGCAGATTGGGGGCTACTGCCCCCATCTGCCTCCCAGGGGGAGCAGAAAGGCTGTAATTTTTGCAAGGGTGGGGGCATTGGCATGCCCGTTTTGGGCAGCCCCCACCCTAACTAAAATAGTCCCCCAAAAAATCCCTGGCATCTAGTGCGCTTTCTGCCCCCCCCGGGGGGGCAGATTGGGGGCTACTGTCCCATCTGCACCCCAGGGGAGGTAGAAAGTCTGAATGTGCCCAAAAATAATGGGGGGAGCAAACGCCCTTGCCCAAGGGGCCGCACCCCCCTCCCTGGTGCCTAGTGGGTGGATCCCTGCTTGGGGAGCACCCTCCTGGGGCGATCCCCAAGCAGGGATCCACTGGGGATATTCTACCCTTTCCAATGATACCTCTCCCGTCTTTCTACGTGCTCAGTGGGCTGAGATAGCCCCCTGAGCACGTAGAAAGCGAAACTGAAATGAGCCTCTTGGCTCATTTCAGTTTCGGTTTCACTGAAATTACGTCAGCGCGACGTGCGCGCTGATCGTCATTTCAGGGAAACCAGGGGGGTGGCCTCGGGAGCTGGGGAAGCTCTTCCCCAGCTACTGAGGCTGTTGGGGGGTAAAGGGAATCCCTCTGGTGCCCACACCAGAGGAATTCCCTGGGTCATGGCGTCGGACGCACGGGAGCCGTCCGACGCACATGATCACTTATGCGTCGGACGGCTCCCCGCGTCCGACGCACAGAAGGGGTTAAGAAAATGTACTCAGATACCCATATTAGAGAAAAATTCAAAAAACATCCTTTATTGCGGAATACATGACAAGCAGGAACTTACAATATGATCTTAAGAACCTAACATCGTTGTGTTTTGTAATTCCTGAATGAGTGGAAAAATTCAACACCTCAATTATAAAATTAGACATTTTAACTCAATGTGAGGACAAAGTGGCAAGACTTTTAAATTACTTTGAAGATACACGGATTGACCATCTAAGCAGGTTGGGTCAGAGAAGGAAAACATGTTTTCCAATTGAGTAGTGAAGCTGTTACTAGACCTCCTTAGAGGGCGGATCAAAAACCAACAATTCAATACCCACCCGAACCTATACCATTTCTTGGAAATTTTGAAAAAGAACAACGTTTCCAAGAAATGAGAATGGGACAATTGTTGTCAGGCACTCTGAATCCCTGCGATCTACAAAAAAGTAAAGTAAAGAAATGCTATAGAGACTATTGGGAAAATTCAAGAATTTTTATTGATGGGTGCTTCAGACCCATTTCAGACACTATTCTTGCTGCAGCCCTTAGGGACCCTCTTCAGTACCTCAGGCCCTAGGTACCAGGGGTACCATTTACTAGGGACTTACAGATAGTACTAAAGGTATTGCCAATTGGGGGAAACAATTGTACAGTTTAGGGAAAGGATACTGGTACTGGGGACCTAGCAGGGACCCAGTAAACTTTCAGTCAAAGCTGCATCAAACACCAAGCAAAAAAGTAGGGGGCTACTTCAATAAAACCCAGTTTCCTATACTCATGCAGGGGAAAGGGTAAACCAGAACTGTGTGCACCACAAACTGCCTATAGCAACTATAGCAATAATGGCGAGACGATTGTAGCAGCTTGTGGGCTCATTTCTGCAATTGAGGGCTGATTACGAGTTTGGCGGACAGATTACTCCATCAACAAGCATTTGCAATGCAATAGGTCTCGCATTTGCGAGAGTTAGAGCTATTGGCGTTGCAAATGATAATGTCTTTTACTCATGTGCTTTTGTTTGGAGTGTTGTGGGTGTATGTGGTGTGGAGTGGGATTATGTGGGTTGGATTGAAATTGTTAGTTGTGGAATTGTGTGGGGTGGTTTTTTGTGGTGTGAGGTGCATTTGTGTAGTGAAATTGTGTGGCATGGTAAATAGATAGGAGTGAAAGGTGCAGAGAATAGATAGGCAGGAAGACAGAGAAGGAAAGGCAGTTTGGGCACAAAGTGGTGAATGGACTCCAGACAGAGGAGCAGAAAGAGTGTGTGAAAAAGAGAGAAGGAAGGGGAGAGCAGGCTCCAGATGCATGAAGAGGGAGCGTCTCTATACATAGATAACACCCCAGGAAGATGAGAAAATCGTGGGATTCATGGATGAAAACATTGAAAGGGCACGGGGAAGATATTGTGCTTGAAGACCTTAAGTGAACCACATGAGAGAGGTGGGAAGAGTGAGTGACAGAGCGAGAGAAAGTTGGTGAGAGATGGCATGAGAGAGAGAGCGAGAGAGGGACAAGTGAGAGGGGCACCCGGGGGGCAGCGGTTTAAGGTGGACTAGGGCACAGCCTGAAGAGGTACAGGAAGGCAGCATGTGTGAGCAGGCAGTATAGAAATTAGATATGGAGTGAGGGAGGGATGAGAAGGGGGAGTGGGATTATGGGATGAGTTCAAAGTGGTCTAGAATGTTGATAAATTAGAATGTGCACTTTGGAAAGAAGGTTTTGGGTCTTCTAAATCAACAGATATTGTAGAATTGAGAGGGAGTTGTTTTTTAAGCTGAGGTATTCTAGCACACCAATTGAATAAACTTATTTTTGGTCCTAAAAATGAATAATCAAAAATTAAAATAATTAAAAATCTAGGGTTACTAGGTGCCTTTGAAAAGCTGGGTTGCATATGTTGAGTTGAAGTAATGCTGCTTCCTGTGACATTGTTTTAGAATACTGTTGAAGAAAAGCCGGAAGACTTGATTATGTCAGTGTAAATGTTTTTTATTGCTAAGAAGGCAAATAGTAGAGTATGCAAAAGACACAGGGGTAGTTTGATGAGGACTGGGCCATGTTAGACCAGACTGAACTGAGACACTCGCTACTGTAGTGAGTGCTATGCCGTATACCATTTGAAAACGAAATTAAGGTACGTTTACAAAAGTCATTTGCACTGAGACCCAGGTTTGGTGCAAATACAAGAATACAGACGAATGTTGAAAATCATGCACATGGCAAAATAAATGAACAAGTAGTGTAAATGTTTGCTGTTATAAAAGCTTAGATTGTGCAACACTAAACTACAGAGCATGATTTTTTACTGAATGGGAGATCGAACCGGACCTTTCTGATAAAAAGGAAGCTACAGTGACAAGGTAAGGTGTACTTGACTACACAATAAATGTAGCTGCTCTGGAGGAGGGCAAAATCTGAACAGCTGAGGGAGATGTGACAATAGAAAATAGATAATCTCTGGTTATGAGGAGTTTATTTAGCATAAAGCAACATGGCCATGCAGGAAAAAAGATGTATTATGGTTATTTGTATACCACTTTTCTAAGGAGGTCCCTGTGAAAGAAACCCCATCAACGTAAAAGGGTTCGAGCACTGGTCCTCCTCGAGCATGCAGGACTATTGGTGACAGCACGAAGAGCTTGGGAGCTCTTGAGGACCTGCTGTACCCTCACCCTTGGTCAGAGACTCCTACAGCTCTCACCTTCATTCAACGACAGCTGGCTTCCAGAAGCAGAGGAAACAGAGACCGACTCTTACAACAAAATTACAGAGGAACATCCGACCCATCTCCGCAGAAGTGTCGAGAAAGAGAGCACTGCGCTGATTGGTTCAGAATGTGTTAATTAAACAATAAAGCAACAATCGCAGTAAAAGCCTACACTGATTCCTTCCAACAATATAGTATTTTTGAAGAGCACTTAAAACAAGAAACACCATTAAAAACACACATTGGCAATGCAATAGGTGTCAATGGTGAACAACCGGTGAAAACCGGCACTGTACTGAAACAAAGCACGGCGCCCGTCTATGTCAAGATTTCTGTTTATGAGATTTAACAGTTAACACCTCTCTAGCCCTGTGCACCCTGTGTGTCTTTAAGACATGTGTACACTGCGTCACTGACGTTTGAACTAAAAAATATCAATGCGTAAGTCGACTGCCATCCTCCACCCCCTTTCTTGTCCCACAACGATGCATTTTTTTATTTTCATGCAGCCACCTGTTTGAACATGCAAGTGATGGGTACAGTGCGCGTCCCAAGCTTCCAACAGCACCATGTCACTTGTAAAGGTTCTTCTCACTCAACCAAGATGTCCCAAGCAGAAATAAAAAAAAAAAAAAAGGGTCCTCAGGAACATACTACCACTTGCAGCGAAATGAACCTGTAGTTGGCCGGTGCTCCCGGGCAAAACACAGAAGTGATGTACAGGGCCGGACTGACCGTAGCGAGCACCAGGCATTTCCCGGTGGGCCGCTAAGGTAGGGGCCGGTTTTAGCCCCCTAGGGGCCGTTTTTGTTACTGGGGGCCGGCAATATCGGCACATGAATTGCCACATGTGCACACATACATATTTCAGGGGTGCAACAGGGTGTCAAAAGGACACCCTGGCACCCTTGAAATGCATTCTCAATTTGCGATTCTCTAATTGCGATTCGCAAATTGAGAATGTCTTCCCATTCATTCCTATGGGCCTCTACGCCCATAGGAATGAATGGGAAGGTATTCCTTAATTGCGAATCGCAATTTGCAATTCGCAATTAAGGAATATTAAGGAATCGCAATTATTATTGCGATTCCTACATACATAGCATTTTGCGATTCCTTAATAGCAATTCGCTAAAATTCGCTATTAAGGAATCGCAAATGCAATCCTTGATACATCTGCCCCAATGTGACTTGAAACAGGAGCATCAAATGTCCTCGATATTAAAAGAAGCCTGCAGATGCACGAGTCACTGCAATAACATGTAAAATATAAACCATGCCTCTCCAAAAGTCCCTGGGCGTCCCTGATCACTACGGTAATTCGACGAGCTGCCACTAGGAACTTCACCATTAGACTTTGACCTAGAGAAGAGAGAGCGGAGATAAAGGGATATAGCAAACAGTGATAAAAGGAAAAGCAAGCGTTATGCATCAAGGCCTCGTCAGGAGTCGTAGGCACTATATAAATGCAATTACAATAAAATACACTTAAGGCGAGTTCGACTTGTCTCCTTGAACCACCTCTCACGCCCTGAAACTTCAGGACGTCGCAGTTTTCTCTTAACCCTTCTACCGCTTTGATACTTTGTCTGATTGTTTTTAGGCCGTTATGTCTATATTGTTTATTTCTGTTTATTTTTTTATTGCTTAGCGCCTAGAAAATAGAAAACATAGAAAGATAGGAATACGTACCTGACTTAGACAGAGCTCGGGAATAATGTTTACTCCGGCATCAGCAGGGCGACACTCGTGCCCCCCTTCTTATGATGACCCCAGGTTGTTGTCTGTGATCACCCGGCAGTATTTATTCTGCCCCTGGCCCCCCTGGGTAATGATGCCTCATGTTTTAATTAAATCCCAGGAGCACGGAACGAGATAAGCAAAACTCTTAGGCGTAACTGGTTAAATCCAAACAAATCTGCTAATGGGACTTTCTGTATCTAGAACGCGCAGAAGTAGTTTCTTGATTGATATAGAAATTTGCTATAAATTATTAAACATTATGAAGCCGACCCTAGGCCACACCAGGGGCAGAAAGTATTAAGTATAAATCCGTATTACAAAACACAGCATTAGAAGGGTAAAAGGAGCAAATATCCCTTGAATGTCTTTTGTCAACTCTGCTCCATCTTTCTATAAACAGCAACGTTTGCATGTGGCTGCAAATATCCATTTCCAATGAACTGTAGGCGACGTGAAAACTGACTGTAACATTTGGGTCTTCTCAATGCCCACAAAGAATCTGGACTCCATGAATACACCCGCAATGGCACATTTGGGATGTCTTCTGTAGGATCAGTGATCTTTGCCCAGTGTGTGCCCACGGTGATCGACAGCTTAGCTCCCTGACCCCCACACTGTGCAATCTCAGGCTCCTGCGACTGTAGAAGCCAGGTTAGACAGGACACATTTGAGGGCACTGCACACATTTTATTTTGAGCTATATATACATCATCCGTTAAGTGAGAAACACTCAACAACTCACGCTGGCAGAATAGCTATAACAAGGACAAACATGTCTACATGCCCCTGGGAGGTTATATGGGGTCAAAGAGACCCCACTGCGAACTTAGATGTAGTGTGATGTAGGTCACACTTGAACTACCGTGATGTATGACGTCAGGGTTCACTGTAGCAGTGGACTGACCTGACGATGCAGGACTGAACAGATCACCTTCAATTTCACAGGGACTAAGATGTGTCAATCCAGAGAAGGTCTAACAATAGTATAGAAGCCCAGGGCAGGATTTGAAGACGGGATACCTAGGAAGCCCCTCCGACCACCTTTCCCTGTTTCCTCATCCATATATGGAAATTTAAAATGCAAAAGGTGCACATTGTCAGGGTTTAACAAGGCGTTTCAAATGTAATTATCCTAAGCTCATATTTAATAAAGTAAACTTGCAAAGCAAAAATGCAACATACCCTAAGGGCAGAGAGTACCTTCTCAAGCCCAATGAGGGGCTGTCCAGCAGAGGGACTTGTGCCTGTAGGACCCAATAAATGATTTGCATGAATCCAAAATCCTCCTACAATTGTGCCTCAAATCATAACACATATAAAATAAGTAATTAGAGAGCATTATGCCATTCATCCTATTACACCACTCAATATCAGTATGGCTAAGCTACGCTTGAAGTGCTGAGGTACCAGTGCAGGGAGCCTTCACTATTCAATCATATGGCCACCAAAGTCACTACAGATATTAAAATAAGCCTGACCTCAAACCCTGCGCCGATCAACACTATCCCCAAAATCCAAACCTAACCTAACCCATTTCAAGTCTGGGCAGGATAGTGATAGCTCACCCATTGCACAGGAACTCATGTGAACAAAACGGTTCTAAACTGAGTCTTAGTGCCCGTCACAAATTCAGCATCTCTGACACCCATCCTCAGACTGCCGGAAAGCTTTTGAGTTTTTGATGGAGTGTTCTAAATATGATAACCACAATAAAACTGTCCACCTAAAAACGCGGCTCTTTTCAGCAAGTCGGATCCTTCTTGCAAGCTGTAGACAGGTGGTCCTCCATGCAGTCTCCTATGTAATACTTTTGGTTTTACTAACACAGCATACCTTGTTGGTAAAGATTTTTGTCTCACCATTTAAATGTAGATATGTCTTAGCATCAATGTTAGTGGAGTACATTAAGAAAAACCTATTTATGTACTGGAGTTAAAAACTTATAATCAAGAACTTAAATAAATTCAAGCTGTTGTGCTGCTGCCGCCGTTGGGGGACTCTAAGCCCCAAAATCCTTTGCTCTTTAAACTCCCAGGAGGGAGAAGTTTTCCTGCGCTTAAGAGGCGCCAACGATCACCGCAGTGCGGGACGCTGTTGTGCTGCTGCTGCTGTTGGGGGACTCTAAGCCCCAGAATCCTTTGCTCTTTACACTCCCAGGTGGGAGGAGTCTTCCTGCGCTTAAAAAGCGCCAACAATCACCAAAGCGCGGGACGCTGTGGTGCTGCTGCTGCCGTTGGGGGACTCTAAGCATCAGAATCCTTTGCTCTTTACACTCAAGGAGCCTTCCTATGCTTATAAAGCACCAACGATCACCGCGCCAGTCAGCGACAGGAAGAGGCAGGGCAAGGCCACCCCCCTTGGTTCTACTACACGACCCAGGAAGTAATTTGTTTGTGGCCAGCCTGCAGCCAAGGTCTGTTCTTCTGCTTTGACTCTCTAGATCTGTCTACATAGACCCTGTTGCAATCGATCCTCGATCCTCGATCTTCGATCCTGAAACCCGGGGACTGGTAGTGGGTTTGTTGCTAATTCTTGATTTCTATTTTAAAGCAGATGCATTTATTATATTTCTAAGGTCCATGTGTATACGATATCCTTATCTATTTGGTCTTTTGACTAACTTTGGATATGGTAAAAAGGAAACACCAGGGGGGCGGCCAAGTCGCCGAACAATTACTCAGCCCTCCTTCTCCATTGTGATCTATATTACAGGCGCAATGGGGGTGTTGGAAAAACAGATCATGAGTGTGGAGGAGTCTCTAACTAGCGGCACTAATAACATCTCTGGTTCGATTCCAACTGAAGCAGTTGCAACCCCCACTCCTCTTCCTGGCAGCTTATTAGTAAATGGGCAGCAGGAAGACAAGGAGCCAGAGAATCATAACACAAAATCCTCCTCTATAACCCAACAGGACACTCAACTCCGAAGAAAACGCTTTAAAACTCCATCAACTGCTGCAAATCACATCCCTCCTGTGTCTGGGGGAGCAGGTAGGGGAGGCAAACGTCCCAGGAAAATTTCATCACAAAAGCAACCCTCGAATAAAAAGTCTACTAGAACACTGGCTAACTATCCGCCTACAGATTATGCATCCCTGACTGTTCTGGTACAGTCCCTCTCTGATTCAGTTAGGGTTGCATTTAGCTCACTCACGGAGCAATTAAAAGGGATTGAGAGGAATGTCCTATCCCGACTGGACCTGCTGGGAAAGTACCAGACACCATCATCATGTCCCCTTCAAAACAGGGATAACAAAGTTCCAAACCAACCCCTTCACTGCCCGACCCTCCTCAAATCACACAAAGCATTCATCACCCTTTTCCTATAGTTTCAGTGAGGACCGGGGATACAATTAGCTCCACTCTGAGCACCAACCCATCAGGGCGCTGCCCCAATTTTCTTCCGCAGTCTTTACTATCCCGACCTGTTGCTAGAAACCCCCCTTCACATCATATAACATTCCTCAAAACCCAACATTCACTGATTATGCAACTACTGGTGATTCACAATCACCACGCATCTTTCCCACTTCAAAAATGGATCGTTTGGAGCTTCCGCCTGCAGCCACACCTTATGTGGTAATTCTAGCTAATGTCCCCTGCACTTATAGCTCTGCACATGAATCATGGGAATCTCTTCGGAATAAATGTTTAAATTGGTTGAACGCGAGGGTAGGGCTTCGCAGATCTGAAAATGATTAGGAGAGTCAAATGGGTGGGTACGGGGGGTAAAACCTTGGAGGGAGATTTTGTGGTGCTCTCATTCACATTTCCTAATTTAGTGAAATTAATTCTTGATAGAGCCAGTTCACCATCTTTTACCACAAAGCAGATTGCTGTCCTACCCCTTGGTTTTTTCTACCAGCTTCCCTCCCCTTTCCTAACTCTTCCTCAAGCAGTCCATACACACCACCAGTCATATTTGCCAGTGCCTCAGCCCCCAATCGAAACTTACAATAGGTTTGATTGTCTCTCCACACTATGCAGTGTGGATTGACTGAAGGCTCCTGAAAATCTAATCAAGGGTAAACAGAGTGTATTTTCTACACCTTTAGAGCGCGAGTGGGTCCCCTGCTTAGACATAGATGAGATTTGCTAGTCTCCTGAGCCTCGTATCGCTGATGACCCCACAGTTCCATGGCTATCACCCATCTCAGGTAAGTCCCTGTGGCAGCTAATACAGTTCTCTATTGGAATGTGGCTGGCCTACGCCATAAATTCATCATGACCGAGTGGACTGACTTTACGTCTAAATTTCACATTCTTTGCCATCTGTCAGTAGACCTAATCCATCTAAACGGCTTTAAAACATATCACTGCCCAGCGATCCAGTCCAACTGTGGGTGTTCTAAAGGGGGCCTGTGTATTTATGTGTCAAACATGCTGGCTCCCCTGAATACTACAGTGATTGCTACCAGAGTGTTTTACCAAATTGTTACTCTTCAAATTTCTGCACATTCTACCCTGGCCATTGTAAACTTTTACAATAACGCCTGCACATGGGAAATTATTACAGTCCTCCAACATTTAGACCAATACCTGGAGACAGCTTTCCCCACTGGCTGCAGGGACCCACTTATTTACAGGGCGGAGATTTTAATATACGCCTTTGCCTGCAGCCATCCAACAAGACATGTGGCATGACGTCCCTTGACAATAGTGACATCACCCATTTTTCTCACTCAAAGTATGGGGATACCTTAAACATTCTACTCTTTAAGCACAATTTGCATTTTTGCAATGAACTTACCAGTACTCAAGTCAGTGAGGAGCACTTATAACGGCAGGGATGAGAACAGCGTGATAGATTTCTTATTATTTACCCCAGCATTACTCTGAGCTGGTTTTAGAATTTTCCACCCATGACATTGTGATCAGCGATCATTGCTTTGAATACCAACCTTTATACGGAGAGAGGGGATGCACATAGAGTTACCACATTGAAAAAAATCGACATTTCCCGCAGTAATGGGTATGCCTTGAGATGGACCCTGGTGGATCCATCCAAATTTTTAGAAAAACTAATCCACAAAGAGAGGGAGGCCTTTGAAATGTGCCTAGATGAGACTACAGAGGTGCATGATTTTATTCTAGCGTTCAACCTTATAAAAAAGGGCATTGGAGAGGGGCTCCATGCAAATCGGAACAAAGCGAGGACAGGCCATTGTGGTTGGTTTGATTCAGCATGTACAAAAACCCAAAGGAATCTAAATTTAGCTCTAGCCAAAAAACCTAGATATGCACAGGAGGTCCAGGAATGCAGACTCACATATAAATTAGCCATTAAACAATGGAAAAAAGGCTTAAAGGAGGAATCCTGGAATCGATTACTCGAAGCCAGTCTGTCCAATGATAACACCATGTTTTGGCGTATTATCAATTCTCCTTCTTATAATACCCCTGACTGTCCTCGAGCTGAGTTAGCCATTACTGAGGCCGCATGGCTATCCCATTTTACAAACTTGTATTCCTCTCAGGAAGATACTTCGATACCTTCTTCCACTGCATCCTCCCCTAGTGTTCCCGCTATGACCTTATTACAGATTAACTGGAATTATCCGGAATTTTCCTTGGATGAAGTAGTCCTGGCACTGAAGGCAAGCAAGGGTGGGAAAGCCCCGGGTCCTGACGGGATCCCTATTGTTCTGTTCAAATCTAACACTGACCTTTGGGGACCCATCCTCACCTTGCTCTTCAGAGCCTGTGGGAACCAAGGATTCTTGCCTACTTGCCCTGAGTCTCTTATTGTCCCTATATTTAGGAAGGGTGATCGTAATATCCCTGTACAATACAGGCTGATATCTCTTCACAATAGTAGAGGATCGGTCACTGTACATGGGACGTAATTGGGTCCTCTGTTGTAATTCGAAGGTGCGGATTGGTTACCTTTGAAACGTGCATTCACCACGTAAGGGGTGGAGGGTGGTAACTAGCAGTGAAGAGTGAGGGAGGACCGGAGAGGAGACAGGTTTCACTCATGCAAATGGGATAAACTTGAAAAATCGCAATCTGATTGGACATACTGAAGTTAAATAGGAGGGCAGGCTGCTTTTGTAGGTACGGTGGGAATTATCGAACCGGCCGGGGACTGAGACGCGTTGGGGGAGAACGCGTATGACTACAGGTTAGTGCACGGAACGCAGAGGGGACTTGCATCTAGGTTGTTGCCTCCACATGGACTCAAGGATGGGGGAAAGGGTTTAAATAAGAACAGCGCTTTCCCAGGAGTTGACATGGACCAGGGGTAGACTGGGAGTGGATACGTCACCGGGGACAAATGGAGGGATACAGCTCACCATATAGACAGTTGGAATTAGACATTGTTAACTAACTTAATGAGAAATGTTTGTGAGAGAAGTTAGAGCGGCATGTGATGTTTGCTCATAATTTTGTTGTAGATAAGGACCTTAACACGGGGCCTGTGATCTAAGCTGAAATTGGCATCACAGAACATGCGTTCTATGTGGAATACGGAGGTAATGCCTTTATGTTTATGTTTACTATTGCGTTCACAAATGAGCAGGGAGATTTACATTGGAAATATGGGAGAAAGGCTACATGCATGATTTGTACTAGGGATCAATTGAGAAATGCCTAATGTATGATTTTCACCATGAATTAATGAAGGTTGCAGGGGTGGTGTAGATGAGATATACAGGGGAATATGGGATATAAGGAGAAAACAGGCCTTGTTACTGAGTAGACTGTGGATAACTCGAGGAGGGGAGTTTGATAAGATACTTATGCTGGGGATGACCATGCTTTGCTGAGCAGTGATGAGTTTCACTAATGAACCAGGAATAGCCAGGGAGTCAAATTGATTTGTCAAAGAAATGACTTGATTTTGGTTGTGTAGTATTTTGAAAGATAAATGATTGAAGTTTTACATTTTACTGATGCGCCTATTTTCTTATTTACAGCCTTGATGATATCCTTATTGGACGAAACACGTCGGCTGGATGGTTTTGTGATGTTTTTCTAATGAAAACAATGGATTTATGACATAAAATAACGAATTGGAAATACGCAAGGACTCCCTATGGACTTTCTTTGAACTGTTATGCTAAAAATAACTATTATAAAGCATTTTGCTTGTGCAGAACTTACTGATTGTGCGCTCCTTTCTGTATAGGTTGTCAGGTGATCGTAATAGCCAGGCACATTACAGGCCAATTTCTCTTTTAGATTCTCTAGTAAAGGTGGCTGGTCGTATTCTTCTAGGCCAACTGCAGGACTGGGCAGAGTCCAATAATATCCTTTCGGACCTGCAGTACGGCTTTAGGTCTGGGCTGGGGACAACTGAATAGGCCATCAATCTGGACCTACTTATTGGCAAAAATGTGCACATTAAAGAAGGTAACCTGCTCTTAGTTTTTGTAGACTTATCTTCCGCTTTCGATTTTGTGGCTCACGATAAATTATGGTGAATTATGGCTAACATGCACTATTGCGTTGACTGCACTATTGTGAACTTTCTTAGAGATCTGTACACCCTAGGATGGGGTAGAGTCCGTTACGGCCTTAACGGCAATTGTACTCAGCCATTCAAAATAGGAAGAGGGGTCCGACAAGGTTGCGTACTTGCCCCCTTTCTGTTTAATCTCTACCTTAATAGTGTAGGCGACAAACTGGCAAACAAGTGTGCAGATTTACCTCAAGTGGGTCATCGTCCAATCCCGGCACTCTTCTATGCTGATGATGCCATATTAATGGCCCGCATCCTACTTGGCCTTCAGCATCTAGTCGGCGAATTCACACAGTTCATGCAGAACCACGGTCTAAAAATTAACATTGGCAAA
This sequence comes from Calotriton arnoldi, assembly GCA_963921515.1. Lineage (NCBI taxonomy): Eukaryota > Metazoa > Chordata > Amphibia > Caudata > Salamandridae > Calotriton > Calotriton arnoldi. The sequence goes on from CAWUFW010007709.1 coordinate 336,459, forward strand.
ACTTTTGCAATGAAAATCGGGAATAAGGTCTCCCACTGCCGTGATTTTTTTATGACGGGCTCTAAAATTCAGTTCACAGTCCCATTTTTATACTTGGGGATTGTGTTTAACCAAGCTGGGTACTGCCCATGGGCAATTAAATCAAGTCGGCTCCATTTTGTCAAAACAACAATGGCCCTGTTGAATTTTGCCAGAAAACTAGGCATTAAACACCCAAGGGAATTGATGACAATTTTTGTATTTTGTATTTATATAGCGCTGGCTAGACCCGTAGGTATCAGAGCGCTTTACATTAGGTTACACAATGTTACAGAAAATGATAACAATTACACATTACATCAAAAATAAGCAACACATTGAGAGAGGAAAGAAAGGTGAGACAAATAGAGCGGAGGGGAAGGGGGAAGTGTGAAGGGGAGGATGAGGGAAAAGACGGCAGGAGAGACGAAAGGAAGTCTGCCCAAAGACCGACTGGGTAGGTGACGTCTGAGGAGGGATCCACAGCCCGTCTCCCCTATAGCTAAACAAGGTAGCTCCATCGGGCATCAGTCAAATAGCTAGGTCTCAACTGACGAGGGAAAGTTCACAGAAGAAAGTCCAGTGGATAAACAAGGTGGGAACTATGAGCAAGGACGGGTGGGGGCAAAGGTCAATAGCTGGAAAGAGGAGAAGAGTAGAGCGGAGAGAGGTAGGGGGTGGGGTGAAGGGGGAGGAGGGAGATAAGGTCAGGAGAGACACAGGAGAGTTTGCCCAAAGACCGGCTGGGTAGGTGATGGTCAAGGAGGGAATCCATAGCCCATCTCCCCTTTAGCTCGCGAGGTAGCTCCACCAGGCATCAGTCAAAATGGCTAGGTCTCCGCTGTCGGGGGAAAGTTCTCAGAGTAAAAGTCCTGGTGGGTGAGCAGGAACAGGGTCGGGTGAGGGCTGATCAAGATCAGGTTGATGACAAATGATTTTAGACCAGGAGAGATAGAGCATTGAGGAGGGTCCCACTGAGGCGGCCATCTTGAGGTCAGGCAAGTGGGATGAGTCCTTGAAGTTCGAATTCAGTTGGTCCCCATTATTCTCTATAACCCAGAAGGAAGGTGGGTGTAAGCTAAGCAGTGGAATGGCAAGGGGACAGAGCCAGGGTCCGCATGTCTTCAGAGGGGGCGCGTGATGTCGAGAATATCCGCCCGTGGAAGAGACAGCCACCATTAGTAGGTCAGGCGGGGTCCCCCGAATATCCCACCGATGTCCCAGTCCCTCAGGCAGCCTTGGCAATGATCACTGTACGCAGGCCCCTCCCCCTCCGGCTGCTCCGTACCGTTGACGCGGGAAGCAGGTATTCCGCGAAAGCAGTTCTCCTACTCACAGGGGGCTGAGCGGCAGGGCTATGTTACAGGATAAGGCGGGGGGGCGCCACAGATGTCCAGCGCAGGTTCCAATGGTGCCACATCTACCGTATCACATCCTCCGGGTGCAGGCTCGGCGTACTGCGGGCGCCATTTTGAGTCGCAGGCACTCAAGAACTGCTCGGCACATTACTCGGTCCTCCGACGGCCCAGAACAGCGGAAACAACTCCTATGGTGGCTGCAGGCATTCCGGTTGCAGGATCCGTTCTGCAAGTGGGTATTGAAAGCGGCGGATCGCCGCTCCGGATATGTGCGCGCGGGTTCACCACGGAGCTTCAGTTCCGAGCGGCCATCATGGTTGCTGGCTCCGCCTCCCCCTCCATCTACCCGACCATCTACAAGGCCAACTGTAGACCTGCTGCCATGTACGGGTCTGAGCTTTGGGGATATTGGGCAGATCGACACTCTCCAACTGGAGGAAAATGCATTTTTAAGGAATCTCCTTGCCCTTCCAAAAAGCAGTTCAACCCATGTCTGGCATTCTGAACTAGGAGCCCCTTATATAGCAGACTTGATTAGGATCCTGCCAGTTTTACTCAGGCATAAAATCTGGTCATCCGACCACACTATGCTCAACCGATCCATTATTGTTGACTGCCTTAGATCTACATCTGCTCTTAAATCCCCTGGCTCAAATGTGTGCACAATTTGTTCGCCGACATTGGCCATCCCGAGTATTTTGACCATCCCGAGAGCCTGATCACTGTTCAAAGAAAAGCCCTGAAACTGAAATGTATATCATTACTATAGGAAAATAGACTATCTTCTGAAATTATGAAACCTTCTGTTCTGAGGAACCAGATGATCCTGACTAGTTATAACATGTTATAACACGCAATTCTATTTAGCAATGTGTACAACCTGCACCACAGGTTTGTGTTGACCCGGTTTTGGTTCGATATTTTCCATCACCTAATTAGTTTTCCGACCATTAACAACTGGTCATCCGACCTGATGAAATGCCCTTGTGATGATATCTCCTCGCAGTGTATCAAGCACACTGTTCTTTTATGTAAATATTCCTGGGCTGAGGAAAAAATACATCAAACCTTTGTTATTGCAGCTGGGTTTTGTACAATGTCGACCGGCTTTTATGTACCTGCAAATGCTACCGAATATATATATTTGCGCTGTAGTGTCCCAGTTTTTGCTGGCCGTTATTAATTGCAGGAAGCAGTGGTAAAATGTAATTAATTGGGCAGTCGACGACTGTTTTTATACACAGTAGTTTTTATCTTTCTGTTTTTAACTTTTATACTGGTTTTTAAAACTTTGTTATGTATGTACTTTGTAGCTTTTATGATTCACTTCGTGATTTCGAATAAAGCTTATTTTGATTGATTGATTGATTGATTGATTGATTGATATTCAAGCTATATATATATGAATTAAAAATACAAAAAAAGTTGTATGTTTGTTCATGTATTGCTTATTCTAATAAAAGCTGGGATGTTGCCCAGAACTCTCTGTTTCTCACCTTAATAATCGAAATATTTGGCTCATCAAGTCAGCATATGTAAACACACAAGGTCAAAACCAAATGTGAGTTTACATTTCTTTGTGTGTACATCACAAATTGGCACATCATTGGGTTGAAAACATTATTTATACAGGTGTCTTAAATATTACTTTGAGACTGTGAAGTCAGTTACAATCTGTTTAAAACCAAACAGCACATACATTTAAATGCATTTCAGGTACGGACCATACCTGACTGACTACTGGCCCATTGAGCTGGCTGTAGTTGGTTGGGGCCCCCTCAGCAAAGACATCCAATTCCTCTGGAATGAAGTTGGGACTTATACTGGCTTCTTCAGCCATGGTGGGTCCCAGCAGAAAAAAAGCAACAGGTGAGGATTTCTGCTACACTTGATAGGTAGGAGGCAAGTGACAAAATAGACTCTAACAATGTGGACATTGTTCCCCCCCCCGAATCAAGGAAGACCGTCACCCACGCACTCATAACCAGCAGACTGGACTACAGAAGCGCCCTCTACACCAGGATCAACAAATCTCTGCTCTGCAAACTCCAGACCATACAGAACACCGCAGCCAGACTCGTCCTCGGCATCCCCCTATGCGAACACATCACCCTGAACTACGTAACCTCCACTGGCTCCCCGTCGAGAAAAGAGTAACCTTCAAGGTACTCACCCACACCTACAAATGCCTCCACAACACCAGACCCCAATATCTCAATGACAGAATCTCCTTCCACGTACCCAAGAGGAACCTCCGATCCGCCGACCTCGCCGAACTCCTGCGCATCCGCAGAGCAAGAACGGGTGGAAGAATCTTCTTCTACATCGCGACCAAGACTTGGAACAAGCTGCCGATCAACATCAGGAACGCCCCCACCCATGCACATCTTCAGGAAGACCCTCAAGACCTGGCTCTTCGACTGACCGGAGCTGCTACCCCCTCCCCCAGCGCCTTGAGACCCTCACAGGTTAGTAACACGCTTAAAATCTCCCTGATTAATTGATTGATTGATTGATTGGACACCAACGTAATGGAAATTATTTTAACGATGCTTACACGGCACGACAATCACATCCTGGATTCTTCCCAAAATGTTTTTAGAATTGGACATATTACGGAATCTGTACTTCTCACAGTCACAGAGCAACTCCGTAGTGCCCTGGATGAGGCCGTTCTTCAGCCCTGATCCATTTGGATCTGAGCGCCGCATTTGATACGGTGTCTCATAAAATCTTATTGCAGCGCCTACAAAGCATTGGTAAAGATGGGGTGGCATTATCATGGTTTGCAGCTTTTCTATCTGAACGCTCCGTCCAGGTCATTTCACCTACTCCTACCCCGTGGCATCCCCCACAGCTCTTCATTGAGCCCTACCCAGTTTAATGTTTACATTCAACCTCTGGCAAACGTTATCAAATCCACAGGGATTGCTATAATATCCTATGTCAATGATACTCAACTGGTGTTCTCCTTTACAGATGACCCAACGCTGGACTGACCTAATTTCCAAAGAAGACTGCTAGCCATTGCAGAATGGATGAACAAGGGACATTGTTTATCGACCTTGCACATCGTGTTCAGTCTAAACTCCAGGAATAGGCAGAGAATGCAGAAAGCAGACAGTTCTCATGTGAAAGGCACAAACAGAGTCTTGCAAAATAAAGTCATGTAGTAACGTGCGCAAAAGCAGCATAATGGCAGCAGAGCTCATGCTAAATTAGCAATGTTGACAATGACCCTAATGGCCACATAACAACACATCAATACATTTTTGAAATTTGTGTGAAGAAGGTCATAGCGTGCACAATTTTCAGTCATTTATTTGTTCATTTTTAAAATATAAAACAAAATCAAGTTTCGGTTTCGCTCAAACTTGTAGGTAGATTCAGGAATAAATATGACCAACAATTGTTGAGTCCTATTCCAGACAACAGTCAATGAGTGTATTGGAAATGTGTGGCCATAAGGTGGAAAAGGTGAGTAGTCCATGTGCTCACAGAAGGACATCACTATTTTTTTACATTTTTTGGTGACCTTTAGGGTATTCACCTCAACCAGGTCAGATGAATTGACTCCTATTAATGGTCATTGAAGCAGCCTGAGTCTCAAGAGGGGAAACGGTGACATGCTCCCTGTGCAAGTATCCAGCTAATAATGTGGCTCCTAGCTGTAGATATTTCTGGCAGCAGAGGGTGATAGACCATGGAAAGCGTTAGATAAATGAAACAAAGTTGGAGAAAATTCTCTGAAGTCATGCTGCACCACTTGAGAATGTAAAGTGTGGACACTTAAGTGTTGCTCCAGAACAATATATTTTTGTTCTTTGCAAATAATTTTGGATCTTCATGAAATTGCCTAGGACCTTAGAAAGTATAATCTAGTTCCGCTCTTCATCCTGCCGCATAGCTGCAACCATTTGATTTTGAACCACAGTTGGTCCTAACCCAGCCCTCTTCAACCTGCCCTGTGAACTTTAAGGTGTAGTGTGCCCTGGCTGAACATTTGATGTTATGGCTGTGGGTATTACAGGAGCCAGGACAGGGTTGGCCACAGTTGTTGTTGTTGTGGCACCACAGGGAGATTGTGGGACAAAGTATAGCGATACGGAACACTAGTCCATCTGCAATACTGTTGAAGTCCAAAGATTTTTAAATTAAAAGGTAATGAGCAGAATGGAAGGCTTGATTAGGCTAAAGGTAAATACAATGTCTAACACAGGCATTTTTTGGCGAATTAGTTATAGTTATATAGTTATAGTGAAGAGGAAGACTGCAATATGTCATTGATACAAATTGTTGCAGTTATCAAATAATATAAGACAAGCAAGCTAATTCCAGTGAAAATGAAGTTGATAAAGTTATACCAGTGGTGGACCACAGATGACCTCCTAGTTCAGCAACAGCATATTCCATCACACCAGAATGGTGCCTGTTCATCATATTCATGTGTCAGTAATTAAAAAATCTATACTAGAATAAAAACACCTGCATTTCTTATCCAAGAAATAAATGATTCCCTTTTAACTGGTAGTGCTGTTCAAATGAAGAACATTTCTGTAGACATTTGACACAAATATTTTGGGACCCGACAGTGATGGAGCAAGGACTCACAAATGAGACTTGCTCATAAGCAATTTCCTCACAGTATTAATTGATTTATACTAAAATTAAGTAATGTCTTATTAACAATGCACAAACACAACATTTGTTATCTAGGTAACGCTTGCCTATGTGTTTTCCACTAACAAATAACCCTTGTCTAATCCAAAATGGCTGCTAAAACGCGGGAACTCTACTGCGCATGTGTCAACCATGTCACGTGGTATGACGTCTTTCTTTGCTTGGAGGGAATCTTTTGCTTCTGCGCAGTGTATGCTAAAATGGTCGCTTTAATGTTCTCACATGCTAAGCTTACGCATGGGCGCAATTAATAATGTGGTATTTTAACGCTACTAATGCGGGATAGACGTTGATAATTAAATGGGATTAGAGTAGAATTAGGAGGTATACAGTGCAAACATTTATTTGTGATTCTAATGTTTCTTCTTTGACTTTTCTATTAGTTCGTGAAATGGGCCTGTGTTGGCTAAACGGCAGCTTGACAGCCATGTGATTTGCACATGCGCTCTGAAAACTAACAAAGAAAAGCGATGAATTCAACTTGGAAGACGTCCAAGGACATGACCCGCTGATCACCTTCCAAGTTCCACCAAATGTCCTGAAATAATGATACATTTTATGTATAAAGTGTAATAAACCATGTGTGAGATGGGTGGGAAATAAAGCAAATGTATTAATTGAGAGGGGCGGTATTTTAAAACAATGGGCTTAAGAAAATTGAACTAAATTGACATGGTGTGAGGATCAACCCCCTGTCCCTGTCCAATCAGAACTAGTGGGCCCATAAATTTGAAACATTAATGGGAGGTACATGGGCGTAGAAGGGTATAATAGATATAGAATTAGCTAATTAGTTAGTACGGCATAGGCGTTGCAGAGAGCAAACAGACACAGAAGAGCAGGTGTACAGAACGAGCTGATCGATTGCAGACTAAACCGCTGTCCAAGAGGTCCTGAGGTGGGGGCGGCGGATTCCATTAGAAAGAAGACACGGAAGAATCGATGAGGAACGAAGTGTCAGAGAGGGGAACGACGCAGGCGTCGTTGGTAGAGAGGTCACCTACCCTGTCCTGAACCTGGTCCTGAGGTCTTTGGTCTTCATCTTTCTTGGGACCCATTTCCAGCTCCTTGGCCAAGGGGTTTGGTTTCACACCTTTAGGTAACTATAATTGAAATCTTTAGTCTATACTGCTGTCCTATATTCTCCTTTCTGAGGAACCATCATTTTGATTAATAGGTGAATTTATGATAAGAGTGCTTTCTCCTTGATATACGATTAAGTGCCATGTGGCTTGTATTTTACTCTGCTAAATATTTTAGATAAACATTTTTAAAACTTCCTGAGTCAGTGATTATTTCAGGGTTATGAATTGTATTGTATCTTCTCATTTTAAACTTCCCAATTATCAAAGGGTCCATTGGTAAGTCATTACTCTTCAATCAGAAAAGGTAATTGGTAGCAGGGATATTGATAAAGAGTACAACTGAGCCCACCAGCGGAAATTGCTAGTGTAGTGTGAATGAAAGGGCCCAGGTGAGTATTCGGTGTATGAATGCTTGTTGCTAGTAACCCGCTGGATCAATTTTCTGGTTATCAGAGGATGCTTGCACTTTGTTAATTGGGTAATGAGAATTTTACTTTTATAAACTAACATCCGTTTTTTAAAAAGTTTTGTTTATGTTGTCTAGAAATCCCCGGGGAAATTTGAATAGCGGATGGTAAGTGGAAGCCATACTGCAGTGAGGTTATCTGTCAGGCAGAATTAGTACTGAAAAGTTAAGCAGGACTATCAGTACTTGTTAGGGACTCTGTGTGTGTGTGAGAGAAAGCAAAAGAATACGCTAGTGAAAATTGATGTTAAATCACCTAGAAAGGGTAACATTGAAGAAGTAGCAGGTATTTCTGAAGCTTACGTGAAGAGTAAATGGAAGGGTTTTACTCGTAGTGTATGTCTAGTAAACGGAAGGGTTTTACTAAGTATGAGAAAAATGTATCCTTTAATTTAGAGAAACTTACAAGATAGCGAATGTTTTATGTTGTTACTGAAATTTAATGAAAAGTATTAAGAATTACAGTTAGCGTACGATTTTTGTAAAGGGAGGGTCAGCAGCAGAAGTGGAAGCTGACGTCACAAGTGCCGCGCTGGGATTGGTTGAAACAGCGGGCGTGGAACGACTCTTGTAAAGGAGGGGTCAGTAGTTAGGAGTAATACTGACGTCACAAGTGCCGCGCTGGCATTGGCTGGAACAGCGAGGGACAGAGAAGGAGGGGTCATCAGATAGACGTCACTGAAAAGCCGCGCTAGGATTGGTTCCGAGACAATTGTTAGCTGGAATTTGATTGGTTATCAGAATAAAAATTGAAATATTAGTGGATAGTGGAAATTGTATGTGGAAACGTGATCCGACGTTGACAGGAACCCGTCCAGACAGGAGATTTTTAGGATTTGCAGAATATAATTCAGTACATAGATATTTACCTAAAATGTATGGAGAAATGAGAAAAATTTCATTTTTACAAAAGATCAAGAGTTATTTTAAGAAAGATAAAACTATCAAAACTAGAGAAGGAATTCTCATTCCACCAGCAAAAACGCCCGCATCCTTCATGATGATGGAGAGAGGTTATCATACTTGTATATGGTTAGAAAATTGGATAGAATATACCAAAGATGATGGAATATTAGCTTTCCCAGAGAATGGTACTTTCAATGGGAGAATTCTGCAAAATTTAAGAATAAGAATGATTGAACTAGAACCCAGCCCAAGATTAACGCAATACGAAGCCTTAGAAGAATGGGATACAGAGGCATTTGAACGTGACAGACCCAGAAGCAATAGGGGTTATAGGGGATTTTTACCTAGACATCAAAATGAGTCAAGAGAAAGTCAGATGAAACAGTGGAGACGAGCGATGCTTACCGAGGGTTTGTATCCAGTATTCATGACAGATGAGCCGTTAGGGAGTAAATGCAAAGAAAAGACTAAAAATATGACAGGGTTTGGAGATTCCAAAGATGAATTTATGGAAGAAATATTAAAGAACCCTCCACCATATCAGGAAGGGTCAAGTGGATGTTCCCCAAGTGCACCAATTCTGAGGACACCATTGGTACCTCAAGTACTCCATAATCCACCAGTTAATAGGGTACTTCAGGATAAGGAAAAAGAGGCTTTAGACAGAAACAGAGCAGAATTGATACAGAAAATCACGCAGTTAAATGTACATCCTGATTCTCTAACTATCCCTGTAACCATTGGTCCTGTAGTTCCTTTATATGGTGACAAAGTAAATTACCTGAAACCTCTAGTTATGCCTACACCTGTAAATATTCCTAAACCTGAAGCGGTAATAATTGATGATCACATTAGTGACTGTGAATCTATGATTTCACTAATGGATTTGCCTATTCGAGACTCTGTAAACAGTACCCCTAGAAGAACCACACCTGGTTGTTCAAAGGATGTAAATATAATAACATCTTCAGGAACTAAAAGTGCCACCGTAGTAACACCAGAAGATTTAGAAAGGTGGGCACAGGGAACAGACAGACAGAGTTCACCCCCAAAGATCATGGACATTTACAAATTAAAAGTCGAGTTAGAAGAAATTATAGCAGGTAATGTAGGAGTAGATCGTCTAAATACCTACAATGAAGAAGAACTATTGATCGTATGTAGGAGCATAACCAGAAATGTAAAGATATTCCATGAGAAATTAACGGACTTGGCTTCAGAGATGGGAATTGAAATAAGGAAGTCAAAAGTGTTGCAGAGACCATATAGAGCAGAATTTACTGACAAAGATTTAGAAAATATGAATACATCCGGTAGGAAATTACAAGTGAAAGAATTAATGTCAGTATTACAGAAATGGGGAGAACTGGATAAATGGAAACCTAGATGGACAAAGAAAAAGGAAGAGGCACGTTTCAGTAGAACGACTTCTGAGTATTTATTGAAGGAAACAGGGAAAGATAGAGCAGATGTATCCCAATGCGGGAGGTTCCAGGAGGAGGCTACGTCCATGTCCCATGGAGTAGGCAAGACATTTTGTCATTTACGAATGATTTCCCAAAGTTGAGAGAAAACCAATTGAATGGTACAAGCAGGTTGAAAGGTTTGTGAAGGTTTCAAAGGTTTTGTTGAAGGATTTAGATGGTTTGTTCGACATAGTGGTACCTGCTGATTTATGGACAGATTGTAAAATTACAATTGACTGGCCTAGTTAAGAATATCCTAGGGATTCGAAGACAGGTGCCCCATCAAATGATGTGATGAAGAAGTATCACCAGGTGATAACTTATTTGAAAGGGAAAATTCCACCAAAAGAAACCGATTGGGTGAAAATAGATAGAACAACCCAAGAAGCAAATGAATCAGTACACACCTACTACGAACGTCTATTACAGGTGTTCAAGCAGTATAGTGGGTTTGAAGATATCGGAGACAAAAATATGAGTCAGTTTGTCTATCGTTTTGTTTATGGTCTAAAACCAGAGATTTGTCAGATGATTAAGCAGCACATGTTGTGCTGGCAAGGGAAGCCTATAGATGAAATTTTGAAATACTCTAAATATTGTGGGGATGACATCGAAGACAGGCACAAGAAACTACAGGAAAAGGTAATGTGGGCACAAGTGAAAATGGCTGAACGACAGGGAATTAATTTAGATAATCCCACAGAAACTCAGGGAAAAGAGTCTGGATTGAATGGTGACACGGGAAATGGTGGAAAGGTAAGAGGACGAATGAGTAGAGAAGAGGCTAAAAAGACATTTCCTTGTCATGGATGCGGAAAGTTGGGACATTGGAAGAACGAATGTAAAAAGATTCAAAGTAATAATGGCCCAAATCATAATTTAAATCCACAGACGCAGAATGACTCACAGCAGGGTGTAAATCTTCAAAGTCAGTTGCCACCTGCCCCTATACAGGGTATTGTAAGCAGAGCAAAGCACGGTACAGACATCGGATATCAAGGAGGAAGTGGTAAGAATGAATATGTAACTTCACAGTTTCTTTTACAGAATGATATTAGTCCATATGACTATCAATGACGGTGCCTAAGAGAGGGAGAAGGAGTGCGTACTTAGCGCATCCTTACCGGTAGATCAGTCAGGTCCATATGTTGAAGGGAAAATAAAAGGTAATGATATCACCTTTCTTTTGGACACTGGTGCTACCCGTTCTACTGTAAGAACAGCAGACATCCCAGACCTTCCTCTCTCTGGAGAAGCTATCCAAGTTGTAGGTGTAGCAAATCAAAAGATTAGAACACCCCTTACAGAACCCATGTAAGTAAGAATCGGAAACTTCCGGGAAATGCACCAATTTGTAGTGTGTGATTCAAGTCCAGTAAATTTATTGGGCAGAGACTTACTGTGCAAAATGAACTGCACTATTTTCTGCACACCGGATGGTGTTGCAGTACAGACCCCGGATGAAGATCATGTTTACAAATTCATGATAGCCAAACAAGGTACAGAGGTAGATGAAATGTTCTCCTTGATAACAAAAGATGAATTACCAGAAGAGTTAAAAACTACAGTGAGCTCAAAAGTATGGGATTTTACTGGAAAAGAAGTAGGTCTAATGGCAAATATAGACCCAGTCAAAATAACTGTAAAAGAAGGTGCAATTTTCCCAAATACCAGACAGTATAAAATGAGTGCTGAAGTAAAAGAAGGAGTTATTGAAGAGATTGACAGAATGGTAAAACAAGGGATATTTAAAGAAGTGTTGAGTAGCCCTTGTAATTCACCAATCATGGGATTAAAGAAGCCAAGTGGAAAATATAGGATTGTTCAGGATTTGTGGAAAATTAATAAAATTGTGGTACCTTATTGTCCCATAGTACCAAATCCTGTAGTGATTCTATACCAGACACCCTGGAATGCGGAATGGTTCACTGTAATTGATTTGTGCCAAGCATTCTTTTCGATTCCATTGCACCCAGACAGTCAGTATTTGTTTTCGTTCAAATTTGAAAATCATGTTTATGTGTGGAATCGTGTTCCTCAGGGGTACACAGAAAGTCCTTCCATCTTTAATCAGATACTGAAAAAGTGCCTAGAGAAGGTAGTGATGCCTAGGAGCTCAGTCTTGGTTCAGTACATAGACGACTTACTAATAGCATCTAGAACCTATGACGATTGTGTCACTGATTCGATTGTACTTCTCAACCATTTGGCTGAGGAAGGTCATAAAGTATCACCTGAAAAATTACAGTTTTGTACAAACACAGTTAAGTATCTGGGACATCAAATTGAGAGAGGTAAGAGAAGAATAACATCTGAGAGAATAAAAGTAATTAAGCAAATGAAAATGCCAGTAACACAAAGAGAAGTGAGAATGTTTCTTGGAATAGTAGGTTACTGTTGACAATGGATTGTAGGATTTTCACTACTAGCAAAGACTTTAATTCAGTTAACTAAAAAGAAAGCAAAAGATCCAGTTGAATGGGATGATGAAAGTGCCGGTGCATTTGTAAAATTAAGAAATGCTTTGTGTGAGGCACCTGCCCTGGGCATACCTGACTATACAAAAGAATTTACATTATTTTGCTATGAAAGAGAAAGTTGTGCACTTTCAGTATTAACACAAAGACATGGACTGGACAGAGGTCCTATAGCATATTTTTCTGCTACATTAGACCAAGTAGCTGCAGCATTGCCAGGTTGTTTAAAAGCAGTAGCTGCTACTTGTATGAGCATTGAACAAAGTGAGTCAATAGTAATGGGACATCCTGTCAAAGTGTTCGTCCCACATGCAGTTGTAATCCTGTTGACGAGAACTAGAATTCAGCATCTCACACCTAGTCGGATGACAAGGTATGAGCGAATAATTCTTGGAGCTGAAAATGTGACTATAGAAAGGTGCACAGTTGTAAATCCTGCTACACTGTTACCAGATCCACATTGCGAAGAAGTTAGGGATGAAACAGAACATGATTGTTTGGAAGTCACAGAATTGTGTACCAAACCGCGCCCTGACATACAGGAAATGCCCCTTAAGAACCCAGACAGGGAGCTGTTTGTGGATGTCTCATGCCTAAGGCATGAGGATGGCAAATTGAGTGCAGCTTATGCTGTATGTGAACTTTCTGGAATAGTCGAAGCATCTTATTTACCAGGAGTCAAATCTGCACATGTAGCTGAATTAATTGCTTTGATTAAAGCCTCCAAAATTGGGAAAAATCTGAAAGTAACCATGTTTACAGATAGTCAATATGGGTATGGGGTTGTGCATGATTTTGGCCAACTATGGATGCAGAGGGATTTTATGACTTCTTTAGGATCCCCAATCAAAAATGGGCAGTTTGTAAAAGAATTATTGGAGGCAATACAATCACCAAAAGAATTGGCAGTGGTGAAATGTGCCGCACACCAGTCAGGAGATGACTGGGTGATAGCCGGTTACAGATACGTAGACTTAATTGCTCAACACTGTGCCAGAAACAGACTGGCAGTAAACAGAAAAGTCGAAAGAATGGGAATCAGCTGCCAACTTATGTTAGTGTTCAACACCTGAGACATGGAATGATGTGAGACGATTGCAGGATGATGCTGAGGAGAGTGAAAGAGATGTTTGGACAAAAATAGGGTGTACTCGAAGAACAAATGATGATGTGTGGGTATATTCAGATGGCGGACCAGTCATGCCTGATTGCCTAATTTCACAAATGGCCAGAATGTATCACGGAGACACACATGTAGGGGGAGATGTTATGATTAGACTTTTCAGACAAAATTGGTACAATCCAAAGTTTAGAGCTGCAGCAGAGAGTCTTTGCCAGAGGTGCTTAACTTGTCAAATGTACAATCCAGGAAGAAAAACAGTAATTGGGTTGGGAAAAATTGGAAAAGCAGAAGGTCCATTTGTGAGATTGCAGTTAGATTTCATTCAGTTACCACCATGTAAAGGACTAAAATACGTACTTGTCATAGTGTGTCTGTTTTCAAAGTGGCTGGAGGCTTACCCTACCAGGAGGAATGACAGCATAACAGTTGCAAAATTATTGTTGCGAGAACTCATTCCACGGTTCGGTTTCCCTGTAACTTTGGAATCAGATAGGGGAAGTCACTTCAATAACGATGTAATTCGAGTAATCTGTGAATCATTTAACATCGAACAAAAATTGCACTGTGCATATTGCCCAGAGGCTTCTGGAGTGGTTGAACAAATGAATGGCACAATAAAATCAAGATTGTCAAAGATGTGTGCATCTACATCGTTAGATTGGCCAGATGCATTGCCTCTTGTCCTAATGGGACTCAGAAGCATTCCTGATAGAAATACAGGATTGAGTCCACATGAAATCATCATGGGACGAGCAATGAGACAAGCACATGTACCTGGAAATAAACTGCTGAACATAACTGATGATATGGTTCTAGATTATTGCAAAGGAATGGCTGACCTAGTGCGTTCTGTCTCTCACCAGGTTGGAGAAGACGCAGTTTCCAGGGAGCCTGAACAAGAGCATGATCTGAACCCCGGAGATTGGGTGGTAGTGAAGCATCACACCAGAGAAACGTGTCTATCACCCAGGTGGGGCGAACCCCGTCAGGTTATATTGGTTACAAACACAGCAGTGAAATGTGCAGGTTTACCTAATTGGATTCATGTAAGCCATACCAAAAGGGTGTCAGCTCCTGACGAAAGAGATCCTCAGTCAGCATCAATTGCTGAGGAAGCTGAAGGTTGGACAGCTGAAGAATCGCAAGTGATAGATTCGGGAATAGCTGAAGAAGAACAACTGAGCACAAGTCAGGACTGGATACCAGTGGTTGAGATACCTGAAGTATTTATCAAAACAAGGAGCATAGCTCAAATGGAAGAATTTAGTGAGGACCAGATAGGTGTAGAAGAATGCGCTCAGGATAGAGAGGTTAAAGCTATAAAAGAACCTGAGCAGGACCAGATAGGGAAAGGAAATTGGGCTCATATCGACAACGGAGCAACACTATTTGAGCAGGGACAGTCAGGTCTAGAAGAATGCGGTCAGGCTGCAGAAGTACAAAGTGCAATAAGCCCTGATCAGAACCAGTTAGGACAAGAAACTAACGTTCAGGGAGAAGAAAATCAAGAAAACATTGAACATGAAAATTTCAAGCAAGAAGACGACAAACCTGAACAGGGTCAGTTAGAAGAATCACACATTCAGGCAACTGAAGAAACATCAATAAGACCTGAACAAGAACAGACAAAGTGGGAAACTGAAGTTGAAGAAAACCAAATTGTGCCACACCTTGATAATAAAGGAATTGTTGGAGAAAGCTCTGAAGGTGAAAATACAGTGCAACCCAAGAAAGTCAGAAAGGGTGATCATTGGCCTAGTGTCATCAAGAGAGTGAAATACCATATTGCAACAGAAAGTGAAGATCCAGAACAAGTAAATGAAATAACAAGTTTATCTGGGAAAACAAGTGGGACTGAAAAACGAAAAGCAAAAGACTGAAAGTCGTGAACAATAAGTTTAAAGGTCCTGATTAGACTTATGTAATTCTCGAAGATTGTGAAAGGTCCGAAACAAGCGAAAGTGGTGACGAAGGAACAAGTGCAGAACTGACTTATGAAAAAGAAGTGAAACCACCTTGATAACTTTAAAATTCCAAAGGAGAAAAAGAAAGAAGAGAAATCTTCTTAGTCAAAATGGCTGAAGACGAAGTTTTTGGGAAACCGAAACGAAAATGTTGCAAAAGATGCTGTGCTATATGCATGTGTAGTCTGATAGTGGTGCTAATAGTGTGGTTAGTTTTGATTGTAGCTATTCCAATCCTTACCTTATGCTAATGGATAAAAAGAATAATAACGATACTAAGGGAAGGATAGATAATATGAAAAGTGACAGAGTAGAGTTAGAAGCAGAGGATGAACCAGATTTTCATTGCACTATAACAGATAACGATACTAGCTTAAATGTCTTTACTAAATTATTGTTTCAGTACATAGATACAATGGATGTTAATGACTGTTACGTCTGTATGAAGTTACCTGAATCAGTAGCAGAAGGTTTAACATTCCATCATTTGCCTTTAACTTATGGCATATCATGTACTGTATTAAGTAGTTTATTTTATAAAACAGGGAGACTTCAGTATTATTATTCAAATACAAATGTGATATTTTCAGAGGTTCCTATTCGAAAGAAACTGAACCCAGTGCTTAGTAGTCAAGACGCACAGTTTATGGGAGAATTTTTCTTAACCATGAAGTCAATAGGTATAACACATGCACATAGAAGCAACTTAACATGTTCATTACGTGAAGAAGAGAAGGTGTTTTTAAACTTAGTTGAAGATAGAAGACAACATTTCCAACAGAAGGCATCTGAGCATAAGGCTCATCTTCCACCTTGGGCTGAGAAAGAGGGTATTTATACACCTGGCAAGGCTCAAGCTGCTATGGCTCTAGATTTTGAAAAGACAGGGAAAATGTGTCTCCATAGATTAAAAACTGAATATAACAATGTTTTTATTGGTACCAGTGTATGTGAACATAATTTCTTAATTCTTGGAGGTTGGGGACTAAAAGGAGGAACAGATACAGTTTTCCCTGGAATATATTATGTGTGTGGGAATAAGGCTTACTTTAGGCTTCCTGCACGGTGGTATGGAAGTTGTTATTTTGGAATAGTCTTTCCAAAAGTATACCACGTAAAAAGAAACACTGGGAGCAATGAAAATAATAGTGAATTAACACGTAGTAAGAGAGCTAGTTTTTCAGAAATTTTAGGAGATATATTTGGTGCATTGATACCTTCAGTGGGAGTAATTCTGAACTCAAGGAGAATATGTAAATTGTCTACAGTGGTTGATCGTTTATCAACGGATACTGCTGGAGGATTTCCTAATGATTAATGCAGAAATGGTTGCGATTAGATCTATGGTTATGCAAAATCGACTTGCTCTTGATATATTATTAGCAAAAGAGGGTGGAGTCTGTAAAATGTTGAAAACGAAACATTGTTGCACGTATATTCCGGACAAAAGTGCAGAAATTGGAACATACATAAAGAATATTACTAAACTTGAGAAGGAACTGAAACCACTGGAAGTTGAGAATGTATGGGAAAAATTGACAAATAGCATTGCATCAATTAGCACCTGGTTTGCTAATGTAGGGAAAGGACTTATAGGTAAAATATTAGTACCCTTAGTAGGGATAGCAATAACAATATTGTCAATAATGATATGGTGTAAATGTTGTAGAAAGAAGGAAACATACAGGGTGACAGGACGAGGAAAGAAAAGGAAATTCGATGAAATTGAATTAGAACACATAAAAAGTGAAATATACAAGAAACTGAAAGGAAAAGATAAGAGTAGACAGTGTAAAAATGAAAATGTGACAGAAAATTGTTAAGTTGGCATCTGGTTGTGGGTATTTTGATGGCTTAGAAATGCCATCAGAGAGGGAATGATGGAGCAAGGACTCACAAATGAGACTTGCTCGTAAGCAATCTTCTCACAGTATTAATTAATTTATACTAAAATGATGTAATGTCTTATTAACAATGCACAAACACAACATTTGTTATCCAGATGACGCTTGCCTATGTGTTTTCCGCTAATAATTAACCCATGTCTAATCCAAAATGGCTGCTAAAACGCGGGAACTCAACTGCGCATGTGTCAACTATGTCACGCGGTATGACGTCTTTCTTTGCTTGGAAGGAATCTTTTGCTTCTGCTCAGTGTATGCTAAAATGGCCGCTTTTAATGTTCTCACATGCTAAGCTTATGCATTGCCACAATTAATAATGTGATATTTTAACGCTACTAATGCGGGATAAACATTGATAATTAAATGGGTTTAGAGTAGAATTAGGAGGTATACAGTGCAAACATTTGTTTGTGATTCTAATGTTTCTTCTTTGACTTTTCTATTAGTTCGTAAAATTGGCCTGGGTTGGCTAAACGGCAGCTTGAGAGCCATGTGACTTGCGCATGCACTCTGAAAACTAACAAAGAAAAGCGATGAAATCAACTTGGAGGACGTCCAAGGACATGACCCGCTGATCACCTTCCAAGTTCCACCAAATGTCCTGAAAAAATGATACATTTTATGTATAAATTGTAATAAACCATGTGTGAGACGGGTGGGAAATAAAGCAAATGTATTAATTGGGAGGGGCAGTATTTTTAAACAATGGGCTTAAGAAAATTGAACTAAATTGACATGGTGTGAGAATCAACCCCCTGTCCCTGTCCAATCGGAACTAGTGGGCCCATAAATTTGAAACATTAATGGGAGGTACATGGGTGTAGAAGGGTATAATAGATATAGAATTAGCTAATTAGTTAGCAGCATGGCGTTGAGGAGCAAATAGACACAGAAGAGCAGGCAGACAAGAGGCTGATCAATTGCAGACCGAACCGCTGTCTAAAGAGGTCCTCGAGGTGGGGGCGGCGGATTCCATTAGAAGGAAGACACGGAACAATCGAGGAGGAACGAAGTGTCAGAGAGGGGAACGATGCAGGTATTGTTGATAGAGAGGTCACCTATCCTGTCCTCAACCTGGTCCAGAGGTCTTTGGTCTTCATCCTTCTTGGGACGCTTTTCCAACTCCTTGGCCAAGGGGTTTGGTTCTCACACCTTTAGGTAACTATAAACGCAAACTTTAGTGTGTACCGCTGTCTCTATCTTCTCCTTTCTGAGGGACCGTCATATGTGATTATTAGGTGATCTATAACGAGAGTGCTTCTCCTTGATATGCGATTAAGTGCCATGTGGCTTGTATTTTTACTCTGCCAAATATTTTAGATAAACATTTTAAAACTTCCTGAGTCAGTGGTTATTTCAGTTTTATGAATTGTATTGTATATTCTCATTTTAAATTTCCCGATTATCAAAGGTCCATTGGTAAGTCATTACTCTTCAATCTGAAAAGGTAATTGGTAGCAGGAATATTGATAAAGAGTACAACTGACCCCACCAGCGGAAATTGCTAGTATAGTGTGAATGAATAGGCCCAGGTGAGTATTTAGTGTATGAATGCTTGTTGCTAGTAACCCGCTGGATCAACAGTAAGGGGATGGTGTAGAAGTTGAGCAGAATACAGAAAAAGGCCACAACATTTGGCGTCCTTATGAGTGGTCAAGAAAATAATTTTCTCCATCCTTGAAAGTTACAGATTCCAGGGGTATTGGTGTCTCTGGTGGTGGGTTAAAATGTGGCCTATTATAAGTTGAAGCCTAATGGAACAATAAATAATAATTGCTGGGGTTGATTTCCTCAGTAATTTGTAATTTCACTCAGTAATAAATAGACAAGTTAATTGTGAAAACTGATGAACCTCCAAAACAGGTGTTTGTTTGTTTCCCATCTTACATAGCTCAAGGAGCATGATAAAGGACAAATTTGAGTTGAGGGAACCTCAAGTGTTCTGCAAGTACTTTCAAAAGAATCTGGGTGACAATATGATGCTTTGAAGGGCATATTACAACAGTATGGAGATTGTTTTATGGCCAACCTAACGAAAGGAACTGAAGTAGTCAAATATACATGAAATTACACCCTTCTCAAGGAATAGTATGCATGCAACCAAAGGCATATAAACTCCCAACAAAAAAATAAGTAAAAGAGGCTGTGAGGCAAGTTTGTATACCTACTTTTCAATGTGAAGGGAGACATCAAATACTACGAGCTGGAACTAGCTGAAACATCTGATACGAGAACAAGACTTAAAAAAATAAAAATGTAACGCATGACTCACGTCAAATGATTTCAGAGTTTCCAGACAACACAGAGAATCATATAATTGCCCCGATGGAAATGAAACAAGCCAAGCCAATGAATGATAATTTTTAGGCCTTTAACCCCCTGTGCTAAGTCTTTTTTGGCTATTTGTGGTAGTTTGCAATTAGCCCTCCATAACTTTTTGTTCACATAAGGTATCCACACCAAATTTGCATCCTTTTATCCAACATCCTTAGGATTTAAAAGATACCCAGCCTTTGTGGATTCCCATGGAGGGGACAGAGAAATTGTCCAAAATACAGCTAAAATATGTTTTTTTTGAGGGGGATAGCAAAAAAGTGCTGTAGAAGAAAGTGTCTGTTTTTTCTCCTGCGAATTGCATCAACAAAGTTTTATAGTGCTAAAATCACCATCTTCCCAGCTTTTTAGGAATAGGCAGACTTGAATCAGAAAACCACATTTTCAACACAGTTTTGGCATTTTACAGGGAAATAGACAATTGTTCCTATTTTTGGGCTTTCAACCTCCTTTCATTTTGTGCGTGCAAAGCTACACATTACTGAAAAGTAGACAAAATTCTGAATTCAGCAAAGGGTCCTTTGTGGAGATCCTTTATTGTTTTCCTAATAAAAAGTAACAGTTGAAATAAAAAAATATTGAAATTTAGTTAAAAAAACAGCCATTTGTGCCTATGTTTTCATCTGTAACTTCTTCTTACTTTGTCAGATTTGTGGAAGCAATATACCATTACATCCACTGGATCCTTCTGGTTGTGGGGATATAGGGCTTGTAGGTTCTACAAGAACCCGAGGTACCCAGAGCCAAGGAGGTGCATCTTACAATGGTTTTTCTTAGTGTACAGCCTATACAGCACTTCATATGGTAAATTGTAAAGCAAAAACTGTATGAAGGAAAACTCTGTATTTCTGAAATGTACACCTGATACTGAGTGGTTGTTTCTACATCTCTGCATCCATGGGTACCCCTACAGGCATGTATTTCAGAGGGCATTTTGTAAAATGTCTTCTGTGTTGCGCACTTGCGTATATTTGAAAGGCACAAATGAAGAGATATTCAATTGGCAATAACAACTGTTCTACTATTCTGTATTCCTACATGTCTCCTGATAAAAATGGTACCCCACTTGTCATGGCTGTTCCTTGCCTCTGCGACACAAAGCACCCCAAAACGTGACCTAGGAGACATCATATTTCACTTAGCAGAATGCATGTTTTTTTTACAAGGTGATTACCTATGGATTCTGGGCCCCAGTTCAACCGGCACATGGGGAAACCGACCAAACCAGCATGGTTTTGAAAACTAGACATCCGAGGGAGTCCAGGGTGTGGTGACTTGTGTGGATCTCACCAAATGTTTTACCCAGAATCCCCTGCAAATCTCAATTTTTGCCTAAAAAAACTATTTTCCTTGCATTTCTGTGAGGAAAAGTCCTGGAATCTGAGGGGAGCCAGAAACCTCCTTCAACCCACAATAACAATGGTACCTCACTTGTGTGGGTAGGCCTAGTGTCCACGACAGGAAATGGCCCAAAATGCAATGTGGTCACATCACATTTTTCCACTGAAAACTGACACTTTTCTTGCAATATGCCTAGCTGTGGATTTTGGGCCCTAGCTCAGCCAGCAACTAGGGAAACCTAGTAAACCTGTAAATTTTTTAAAACCTAGACACCCAGGGAGTCCATGGTGGTGAGATTTGCATGGCTCTCACCAGGTTTTTTACCCAGAATCCCCCACAAAGCTCAAACTTTGCCTAAAATACACATTTACCTCACATTTCTATAAGGAAAAGTCCTGGAATCTGCAGGCAGCCACACATTTTCTACCACCCAGCGTTCCCCCAAGCTTCCAATGAAAATGGTGCCACACTTGTGTGGGTAGACCAAGTTGTGCCATTGCTGCTTACCTGATGACATTGTCTCATCACATGTGTGAAGCTTCCAAATTTTCAAAAGAATAAAGACTTTGTTAGCTTGCAAACTTTCCAACTTTGTATGCTCCATACAGTTAGACTTGGCATCTTTGGCGTGGTTTCCCCTGACTTTTTGCCTCTACCTCCTGTATTTTTGATGCTGTGCTGGATTTCGTTTTTGCTGGCTTAGATGCTTTAGGGACTTTGCCACTGCTAATCAGTGTCAAAGTGCAAGTGCTTCCTGTGTAAATTGTTATTACAATTGGTTCTCACTTATTGGCATATTTGATTTACTGGTAAGTCCCTAGTAAAGTGCACTGAGTGTGCCACGGCCTGTAAATCAAATGCTACTAGTGGGCCTGCAGCACTAATGTTGCCACCTACATGAGTAGCCCTGACAAGGTATCTCAGACCTGCCACTGCAGTATCTGTGGGTAGTTTTAAACTGCAATGTCGACCTGCAAAGTATACCCACTCGCCAGGCCCTAACCTTCCCTTTTCTTACTTGTAAGGCAGCACTATGGTAGGCCCAGGGTACCCCATGGGCAGGGTGCAGTGTTTGTGAAAGGTAGAACATGTACTGGTGTGTGTGATATGTCCTAATAGTGGAATACTGCCAATTTTGTTTTTCACTATTGAAAGGCTATCTGTCCAATAGGATAGAATGGGAGATACTTTGCAACTTCTTACAAGTATAACTTCCCACTCCCACTGGAATAAGATGAGGAAATACAGTTTAGGCTCTCTGAACTGAGAATTTCATAACACATCATTTAGTAAAGATGGTTTTTAAATTATTTGTTTGAAAATGCCTCTTTTAGAAAGTAGATATTTTCTTGTTTAACCTTTCTGTTTGCCTCTGCCTGTTTGTGGATTGACTTGGGATGTGCATTCACTGTAGACAGCCACGGGGGTTTGAAGTGTTCCTGGCCCTTCCTGGATGACTCAGAGATGAGCTGAATGGACCGTGGCTGCATTTAGAGTAGTGGGGGAAGTGTTCCTTGCACCTGAATAGGGCCTGTCTCCCTTGCACAATGCTGTCTCCTCCCCTGTGGTCATACTACACCAGTGAGGACTGAACTGGTTTGTACTGGGCTCAGAGACCACAAAGGCACAAAGAAGAACAAAGAAAACATGGGGTATAAGTAGTGGACCTTAAACACCAGAATGTTAGATCACTTCTGGACTCAAGAGTAACCTTTGCCAAGGATAAGTACTGTCCCTTTGCTGTGTGCTTTGTGAGGTTGGCCTGCAGTTGCTGCTTCTGCCAAGAAAAGGACAAAGACTGGAACTTTGCTGTGAACCTGCCTGAAGAAGAATCTCCAAGGGCCTGGGTGTGCTGGCCTCCCGTTCTGAAGTCTCAGAGACACAAAGACCTCACCCCCAGCCCCCCTGAACTCTATTGCTGAGAGTTCTGACCTGCCAGGAGGTGCCTATTCCAGTTTTGGGCCTCTGGAGGTTGTTTTTGCTGCAATCGCTGGAAGCAACTTGAAAGAAGCAAGAAAACCTGTCTCTGATGCCGTCAGTAATGCCACAGTGACACCATGACCTGCACTGATTCCAGGGGCACCTTTCGTGAAGTACCGATACACCGCATGGCCAGCACCGCAGCTTCGACGCCCTTCTACGCCCTTCGAAGCCTGCAGTTATTGGCTTATCCCAACGTCAGCACTTACACCTACTCCCTCATCGCCAGCCCCTGCATCCTGTTAGCACGGCGCTGATAACTGCCGACGGTGACTCCAGGAACTCGCCGACTTCACACCATCACCGGAACCGACACTCACCTCCATCGCAACCGACTGACTGTCCTGGATTCGACACGTCGCCTCCTTGCGGACATGACGCCTCACCTCCCCCGTGGCAGCCAGGGAGCCGGGCTCGACCTCGGCACCGACGCCTCACCGCCACGACGCCGTGCATTGTCATAGACTTCGTTATCCAAAGATACTGTTTGTTTTGGGGTCCATGTGATTCTGGACCCAATGCCGCGCACCTCGCGGTTGGCGTCGTACTTTGGATTTATTGCTGTCACAACATCGCAATAGCCCCAGGTGGAGCTATTTGTTTACTACAAGCTTTATTTTGAAAGTTACTGTTTTTAAGTGGTATTTTGCTAACTGTTGTGGAATTTTGTCTTGTTGAGTTTAGATAAAGATACTTTCTTTTTCTAAACTGGTGTGGTGTCCACTGTATTACTGTGTGTTTTGAGTACAAATACTTTACCAATTACCTTTGGAATAAGCCTGTCTGCTCGTGCCAAGCTACCAAGGGGGTGAGCAGGGGTTATCTAGAATGTGTATCCCCCTTACCCTAACTAGAAGCAAGGGTCCCTACTTGGACAAAGGTACCTACATCTGCCAACTAGAGACCCCCACTTCAAACACATACTCAATTATTTATATAAGAGAAATGCTGTGTACATTCTTTAGAAAGAGAGCATATTCAAAAGTGGTTTCAGTTCTACTCATTACCATCCTTGATTCTCATTCGACCGTCACTAATTTTCAGAAGAGAAAAAATATTACTGTAGCCTTGCATTGTAGAAATGTCCCTAGGATCAGAGCAAGATAGTGTTACCTATAGACTTAAAAAAATATGAGGTATTTCTATGCCCAGTTGAATATGGTCTCTATTTTTACTGTGTGTAAAAAAATGGGGTTTTGTTATGTTACGTTATGTTATGCTAAGTTGTGTTATAATATGCTATGTTATGATGTATGAAAGGTATTTTTATACTGTGCAAATCACCCGTGAGTGTATCGAGGCGATCAATAGTAGGTGTGTGAGACCAGCCCTAGAGGGCTTACTGGAAATGCCAGGTATACGGCTTCTTAAGACTGTCATGAAAAGGGGAGACGGCTCTGATGTGTTGCAGTAGGTCTTTTCAGGCATGAGAAGGCCAACCCCCTGTTCAGCTTTTGTGTATGCATGGGGTTTGTGCTAATGAGACTGGCAGAGAAGAGGTGTCTGGAAGGTTGGTGGGAGTGAATTCGGCAGTTCAGGTAGGCCGGGACTGTGTTGTTTAGTGCTTTGTAGACGTGGGTGAGGAGTTTGAATTTTGCGCACGTAGGTGTATCGGGAGCCGGTGGAGTTCCCCGACGTCTGGCTGGATGTGGCCTCAGAGTGGGAGGATGAGGCCTAGTGTGGCTGGTGCACTTTGGAAGGTCTGCAGCCTTCTTGTGAGCTGGCTGGATATTCTTGCGTACATGTAGTCTGGTCTGCTGGTGATGAGGGCTTGGAGATTTTTGTTAGCATCCTTAGGGTGTTGATGCAGAACAAAACCTCTGCGCCACATGGGTGGTCATGTTCAGTTTTTCTATGATGATTACAAGGTTTTTACTTGAGAGCAAGGCATGGGGGTAGGTCCAAGGTCTGTGGGCTACCGGGTGGAGTCCCATGGTGACTCGAGCTGAGCAAGGAGTCTTGTGGGACTCCCCATATTAGTTCTTGTGCATCTGATTAAGAGGCATGTTGACAGTTTGGGCTCTTCCAGTGCGGAAAGGGCAGATCCATTTGATGGCGTGTCTCTGGATGCCTGCTTTGTAGAGTTCTTGGATTAGGATAGGATGGGAGATGTTATCAAAGGATGCTAGACGGATGAGGGTTACAGTTTCCCCCTTTGAGTATCATGCAAATGTCATCCATTGATGCTATGAGGTTATTTGCATCTAAATCCTGATTGTGTGGGGTCAGGAAACGGGTCTTTGCGAGGTGGTCAAAAAAAGGGCTTGTTAATGGCTTTGTCCAAGACTTTGGCTGGGTAGAGAAGGAGGGATATTGGTTAGTAATTGGTGAGTTTGGTCTGGTAAACTGAGGGAGGAGGGTGAAAATCAACCTCAAATAATAATCACAATGTTTTGGGTGAACCACAAAAAGTCACTAAATATACCTGTGCTTAACTCTCAGGTAGCATGGTACAAAGCAGTCGGGCTTAAGTCAGAGGCAATGTGTAAAGTGTTTATGATGTACTCAAACAAAAATGCAGTAAAAACACAACAAAATAAAATGACCAAACCCATTTAGAAAATATAGAGGATATTCTGATACAGAAAATGACACCAAAGCGACAGAAAGTAGAACCAGAGATATGCCTTTTTATAGTTTGGATTAAAAATAGTGAACAAAAGCGCAAAGCGGCAACTGTGGTTATCTGGTCCCAGTAGCCTGGGTCAAAATTTAGGCTGACCACGTTGGAGCATGGGTCAAATACAGGGACCGGATTCATCCCAGTGGAAAGCCTACCTTCAGACATAGAATCTTTTATGGAAGAAAAGTGATTGTCGACGAGTCATTATCGGGGCAAGGTGCAAGTTGGATCCGAAGCAGGGCTCGAGGACGCGGTTCCAGAAGAGTGAGGTCCCTGTATTGTCATTGATGAAGACAGGAAAGATCAGAGCGTGCAAAGTCCATGCCAGGGGAGGCCTTGATGTCTATAGGTGCTACTTGGTGTTGGTCCCGATGAAGACCTCTACGTTTGGATTTAGAGGCTTTTTTGGGAGTCACATCTCCTTCAGCAGGGCAACCCAGCCAGCTGCAGCTGACCGGAGATTTGCCGTTGATGGCTGTGACTTTTATGGTGGTTCTGGTCTTCAAAGGTTCTCCAGGTAGAAAGTTGGCAAAAAGTTTTAGTTTCCAGATCTTGCATTTTGGGTGACAGGAGGAGTAAACTCTAACAGCAACCAAGGGTCCAGGGCCTGTGGGGCACCAATTGGAGTTAGGGTTCACTCCAGGAGAGGACAGCAGCAGGGTTCAGGGCAGACCCAGTTGGAACTGGTCAGCTGGCCAGTTGCAGGAAAAGGCCTCTGGAAGATTGTTGTGTCTAAGGGTGGGCAGAGTTCGTGTAGCAGCCATACGCAGAACTCTGCGAAGTCGCAAAAAAAACTCTGCCGTGCTACGCAGAGTACTGCAAGTTGGCGGAGTTACTTGTCCCTCCCGTTTGCATGACATTTCAGCAGTATGGCAATTCATTTTTGGGCAGAAATAAATATCGCACAAATTGCTCCACGTGCATGGGCATGGTAATTTTGTTTCTCACTCTGTTTATGGAGCTGGGGCCTACTTTTTGACCCTTCTTTGATCTTTGGTATCCTTGTGTTCTAAAACTTTTTTCTTATCTTTTTTCTTATTTTTCTACTTTTATGTGTATTTTTGGTGAGTTATTTACTTTATTTTTTCTCTTTTCTTCCTTCCTAATTTTTTTTACTTCCTTCCCTCTTATTCCTGTTTCTATACTTTCCACATTTTCTTTTTTCCACCCCAATCACCCAGCATCATGGCAGATAAGGGTGTCCCAATAAAGGCCGCAAAAAGGAGCTGCCCTCCTTGCAGAAGTCGACACCAGGAAGGGGTGCTGCCCCAGGCCTTGTTTTCTGAGGTGGAGTTGGCGCCTCCACCCTGACAGCAGGCGGCATGCCTGGGTCTGGGTACGGACTGTGGGAGTGCAAGCAGTGCTGGGCAAGGGTGCCAACGCTGGGCAAGGGTGCGCCGGGCAGTGTATCACAGCTCTGGGGTCTGGCGCACCCATAATCAGCTGATGCACCAGTGGTCCGACATCCTTGACCAAGAGCAGGACCTGCTAGACCTGCTAGGGGTTGAGGTTGCGGGACTAGGTGAGTAGCTAACTATTAATATTATTATTACTTGTGTGTTCTATGTTATTGCTAATATTTTTCCCCAAATAGCAAGTATGCTGCTCACATGCAGGTAAGCTAAGTTTACAAATATTATATTATGAGATCTTTATTCTAGACAGGTGCTTGGCGCTACCTAATCGTACTTGTTGGCGCTCGCTTGGGCTGATTATGTAAGAACTTAAGTAATGCAGAGACTCCTTTCTCCTGTCACTAAGATAGCGGTAGTTATAATTAGTAATTTAGGGCCATATGTAGCAAAATCGGAATTAGCGATTCTCAAAATGCGAATTTTAGTGAATCGCATTTTGAGAATCGCTAATCCCGATGTAAATAAAAAATCGCAAAAATTTAGTGATTCCCTAAAATTCGCAGAAAAGTTCTGCGAACCCCCAAATTGCGATTCCCTAATTGCAAATTCGCAAATAAGGAATCGCAATTCAGAGAATCTGCAAAGCAGGTGCAGCTTGATGACATCACAACCAGGAAGTGTGACTGCCCATGCTGCACCTGGTTGCCTGAAGCTGAGTGAGAGGCTGGGAGGAGAGGGAAAGAACAGTGAACTGCAAGTCTGACAAGTGCAAATGGATCCCCAGGAAAAAAAGAAGGAGCAGGAGGAGGCAGGGAGAAAAAGGAAGCACAAGTTCAGCGAGAGGGAGCAGGAGGTGCTGATTGAGGAAATGGTGCACAGCCATGAGCTCCTGTTTGGAAAAAAATCATTACGTGTGCCAGAGGCATGTAAAAGAAAAATCTGGCTGGACATCCAGGAGAAGGTAAACGCCATCGGCCTGACACACCGCACAGTGGAGGACCTGCGCAAGAGGTGGTACGACATGCGCCTCAGATCCAAGGAAAAGGTGGCAACCAGTTTGGCAGAGGCAAAGAAGACTTGTGGGGGAACATCCACTGCAACAGAGTCGACGCCCCTTGAGGAGTTGGTGGAGTCCACCCTTCAGCCCGAGAGTGTCAGTGGCGTGGCTGACCTTGACAGCTCCGACCCTCCCAACACCAGACAAGGTAAGATGCATGCCTCATCATCTCTGACACCCCACCATTACATCCCCACACACAGGAATGCCCCAAATACAACACAATCATGCAAATCCAGTACACGTTCACAAGCACACCCAGCAATGCATCATGGGAGATATAGTCACATGGACCAAACAGTGGAGCAATGAGACACACCAAGGAAGAAACATGACATGTACATCAGTATAGTCCAAGAAACAGACATAGGGCACTTAGCCAATTCTAATTCTGAAAACTTTATTGCGTGGACAATGTAAGGCAGGACACACCATTAATTTGTGCATTTCCATTGACAGCACCACCTGAAAGACAGGAAGACAGTGCAGGAGCTGAGGAGCCAGCTGATAATGAGGACCAGGCAGGGCAAGAGGAGCAGGAGGAAAACACACCATCAATCCCTGTCCCCCTGAGACAGCGCAAAACTGTGCCCCCAGTCCCACTGTTGGAGGCAAGACCACAGGACACAGGTGAAGAAGCCCAGCCAGTCCAGGGCCAGCGTGCAGCGCAGCTTCAAGACCAGTCCCCTGACCACCATACGGAAGGAAGTGGGGTGAGGCGCAGGGCAAGGCCGTCCACCAGCGCTGCTGCCGTCGATGAACACACCGTGTTTGCTGGGCTGGAAGGCACCATGGTCAAGGTTCAGCACCTGCAAGCAAGATCAATGCGGTCAATACAGCGGCAGTTGGTCTCTGTCAACCACAACCTGAGCGACATGAGGGAGGGCATCAGGGAATGACAGGTGCAATACAGTAACTGTGTGCCACAATGAGGAGAGACCAGGCAGCCAGACGCAGGGAGAGACAACGTCTCCACAGCCGGCTGGACACATGCAGCAAGGCGGTCAACCGCCTGTGTACTGCCACATCCCTGCTGTCATGCCGCTCTGTCAGCATGCAGGTGGAAATGGCACACTGCAGCCAGAATGTGGCCAAGGGCCTGGTGCAAGTGACGCATGCGGTGGAACAGCTGCAGACAGCTACCACAGGTGGCACAGGACTCCTGGGCTCAGGGGAGAGTGAGGAGCAGTCTAGTAGGAGCAGCAACACCCCACCAAATCCCGAGAACAGACGGCAGAGTGTGAGGCAGGCGAGAACACCCGATGACTCAAGGGAGAGCAGTGAGCACTCTGAGCGAGCGGCAACAGGCTGTACCCGCAAGAAATGAGGAGGCATCAGTGAAGCATGGCAATGAGTGAGGCAAACCATTGCATGTGGACTTCTGTTTGTGCGTCAGCCTTGCACTGTGGGACTAACATGTGCAACATCTTGTGACACACATGATTTGAGCGTGAGGCTGTGTGACAGATATTTTCCTACACCCAAAGGAATAAAAAACACAGTTGTGCACCAATTTGTAGCATTGTGTCATCATTACTCACCTAGACATAGTTCTGTGTGATCTCATCCCGTCTCTGGCGTCCAGCAGCTGCCCCGGCACCACCTGCTGGTCTGCACCGCGGACCTGGGCCCTCATCATCAGATTCCTCGGTATCCTTAAGCTCGACTTGGGTGCCTTTTTTGGTGGCAATGTTGTGTAGGATGGCACATGTGACCACAATCTTGCAGCACGGTTCCGGGCTGTATTGGAGCGCACCTCCACTCTTGTGCAGGCAGCGGTAACGGTTCTTGAGAATACCGAAGGTTCGCTCAATGGTTCAGCGTGTAGACTTGTGAGCGCTGTTATAGCCCCGCTCCCTTGCATTTGCTGGATTGTGGTAAGGGGTCAGGATGAAGTCACGTATAGCATATGCACTGTCGCCTGCAGGGTGAAAAACATTTGATCATTCACTGTCCTCCCACTTCAGACCTTTACTGTATGTGTGAAAGTAAGCCATGCATTTACCTAGCAGGTAGCCATCATCAAACTCGCCAGCTGTGAGTCGTCTGTACATCCCACTGTGGCGAAATATGAAGGAGTCATGTGTACTACCTGGGTATTTCGCTACAATATCAGTGATGACATGTTTGGCATTACAGATGACCTGTATGTTCAGGGAATGATAGGATTTGCGGTTCCTGAACACATACTCTTTGTGTGATGGGGGTGAGAGGGCAACATGGGTCCCATCTACACAGCCAATAACGTGGGCAAATTGGGCTATCTGATAGAACTCCTGTTTTGTCTGCTGTAATGTCTGTTGTGTGCTGGGGAATTGTATGTGGTGATGCAGCCTCTGTATCATTGCATCCAGGAAAGCGTGAAAGAAGTGCGACAGGCAACTCTGGGAGACTTCTCTTACTGCTGCTATCACCTCCTGGACACTCCCTGATGCCAGTAGGTGCAGTGAGCACAGGACCTGTACATGGGTCGGGATGGTGTGTGTCCTGCGTGTGGGGTGTTCCAGCATTGGTTTCAATTCATCTATCAGGTCCATGATGCTGGCGGAGTCCAGCCTATACTTATCATGGATCTCCTCCTCAGTCTGCTGGAACAGGGTGAGGCGCACTCTGAAGATCTGTTCCTGTCGTCTCCTTCTCTGTGCAGCAGCTCGGATTCGCAGCCTCCTGGCTATCACATACAGCGCAGCCATTGTGAAACTCCCTGAAGCATTGTGGGCCTGTTTAAATAGGTTGCACCTGCTTACCACCTGCTTTGAATTGGTGGTAATATCAATGTGCAAATTTGCGAATTGCTTAAAATCGCAGATTGCGATTTTTTCCTACATCTATTTGCAAATTTGCTATTTGCGAACACGCTATTAGCGATTCTCGCTAATAGCGTGTCGCAGTTTGCATTTTCGCAGAATTATTCGCAATTTCAGGAACTCTCAAAATTGGTAATCGCTAATTTTGCAATTAGCTATTTTGCACGGCGGAACACTGTCATACATCGGACAGCTCTGTTTTGCGATCGCAAACAGTGTTTTTTTGCGATTCGCAGTGTTTGCGATCGCAAAACAGCTTGCTACTTATGGCCCTTAGTGACGCATCCTCTCACTTCAGTTCTTAGATCCTTTTTTGTAGTTCGTTCAGTGACAAGCTTGGTGTATATGCATGCGTCCATCTATGCTTTCAAAGAAAAAAAAAGTGGACTTGATGGATTTGCTCATCAATGGGGGTTGCGATTGCGAATGAGATGATAAGCAAACATCATTCATTGCAATTTATTAGTAATTCCAAACTTTTTGTAATAGGGCTAGGTAGGTTTAGGAAATTTGGAATGGGAAAGGATGGTACGCAATACTAGTCTACTACTAGTCAATCTGATTTAGAATATTTCAATGTTATTGAGTTTGTCTCTTCCTTTCAAAAAATCTTACTTGAGAGAATATTTATTCACCACCAAATTTTTTTTGTCATAATGTCCTACATCAGCATCCAGGGGAAGAAGAGGTCTTCTGAGGCAGGTGAGGGAGCTTGAGGTGCCTCCCAGTCAGTCCTCCAGTTGTTAATATTAATATTTATTCCCCTGGCTTTTACTGATCCTTATTTTGAATTATTTATTTCTATTTATTTCTACCTGTTTCCTAATTTTTTTCCAAATAATTTTCAGTCTATCTGTTTCTAAATTCTTGTTATCCCTGCATTATCCTGTTTACTTGTTTTCTATATTCCTAATGTCTGTACTTTACTTCAAACTGTCTCTGTACTAGTCTGTCTATAGCTTCCTTTCTTATGCTTTGATAGTCAGCTTTCCCTCTCCCCTTATATTATATTTTGTGGACTGCCTAGTGGTGGTACTGTAAGAGTCAGAGAATCAATTGGTCACGTACGTTTACTCTGCCATGCAGATTGCATGCCCAAGTAAGGTATTCTGTGAATGTTTGTTGAGATGAGAAGGCTTTCTTTTACTTTCTCATACTCAATCAGTAAAAACGAGGGAGTAGCTATGGTCACATTAGACACCCCAAAGTTGTGTCTCCTTAGCTAAGCCTTGTATTATTAGCAGAAGTTGGTGAACTGATGACTGTGCACCATGGCTGGAAGGAAGTATGAGGAGGACGGCCAAGATCGTTAGTTGTCCAGTCATTTATTTTCAAAAACTCAGATTCATCAATAACTCTAGCCACTCCTTTACAGTTTGTCTTGAGGCTTTTCAAAAATTGCTACCAACAAAAAGCCCAAACTGACATTTTTGTATCCAAATTGTAGTGATGTGTGTGGTGTTTTTTGCTATAAAAGAAAATACTAGGGTGAGGCGTAACTGACATCTAAAAAGTGTGTAAAGTTTTTTATAGCTGCACCCACCACCGGTGCTGGATCCAGCAGTGACGGCGGTGCCAGCCAGTCAGCAGATCTGGCAGAGATAGGGAGTGAGCCAGCAGCAGTGGCTTGGAGGTGGTAAGTCATATTGCTTGCTAATGACAATTAATTATATACTCACTGCAAGGGTGCACTGTTGAGACTTGTGAACATTTGAACACACCCCTCTTTACTTAGCATATACAGCAGGAGTTGAGTAACTAATGGCCTCTTCTATGTTCAACTCAACAGAGAAAGTTTCATGAAGACCTTTAACTATGACGGATCAATGGAAAAGGGAAAGAAGGATGAAAGGAGAAAGGATGGGTGGAATGTAATATGACTGGAAGAGAAGGATGCATGAGTTAAATGATGCATATACTATAGGTGGCTGATAGAATGCATGGGTGGGTGAAGGATGGATGAAAGGTGAAAGGATGCCTGCCTGGGTGGGTGAAAGGAATCCTCCAGTGGGTTAGATGGGTCAAAGGACGCATAGGTGGGCAAATGACAAAAGTATGTTGGTGAATGGTTTGTTGAGGCTGAGAGCCATGTTTGGATGGATGGATAAATGAATGGATGTATGGTATTCAATGGTGAACACTGGATTGAGAGAATGTAAAACTTAAACGCAGGGAACTAAATTGAATTAAAAGCTGGGTTAATGCCGTTATTATATGCAAACTTTGAAAAAAAGATGAGACAATCACCAGAGACTAGACTACTAGTACACAAGAGGAAGAGAGCCAATAGAGAAAATATGACAAGCAATGCTAAATTGAATTAATCAGAATGGAGAGCTAGTAAAAGTTACAAAATGAAGTTGACTCAAGCCATGAAGTGGTCAAGAATAACCTTTGAATTAATACAGTGCCTGAAGGATGATGCTGGCAATGATGTTCCTCTGAAAAAATATTGAATACTGTGCGTAGGTGGCTAATATAAATATAATATTGCCAGTGTGGGCTATACTTAGAGCTGAAGATCATTGCCCCGCACTGAGTTGGTGTTGCCCCACATCCGCCCCACCAAGTGTGCAATCAATTAATGGTGTACATTTAGTCATGCCTCAATAAATCAAACAGCCCGGGGGAAGAGGGTTAGGGGTTTGATGAATAGATGGGAAGGGGGATTTGAGGAAAAGGTAGACAAACACTACACAAGGAAAACATTAATCTTGGCAATGAGCAGCCGACCATCATAAATCTGTTATGGGAGGAAAAAGAAATGGAGAAATGATGAGTAGTAAAGGTAAACCAAATCAAATTGTCTGTCTGCCCCCAGAACGACCCAAGTTACATTATATATCTAAATGTTATGTGGTACCGAGCTTTGAAAGATAGCAAATATATAAAATGTAAATATCTGTAGGAGTCAAATAAACATAAACATAACAAATGAAAAGGAGAGTTAAATTCAATCAATGATTGTCCTTTCGAAAATCCCAAAGATTATATTCTTCTCAAACAATTTATCAAATAATCATGATTAAGTGCAAAGTAGTTATTCAGGAGTCTTGTGAATCTCTTTGAATCAAATTTTATTTAAAGAATGCAATTTGACAGAGGCAGTCCATTCAGCCCAGCCACACGTTTCGTCCCTTTGGGACTTCATCAAGAAGGCAAATTTAAAACATACACATCACATTTTGTATCATATAAACAATATTCATATACACATATAACCCTGATATTCACATTTGAATACAGACCCTCCAAATGTACCCCAACAAGACTCCCTACCTATATACAAACTAATACAACAATTTCTTTGAATATTTATAGATTTTACCCATGTTTTCTCACTTCACACCTCCCAGTCCAGTAGCAAAGTGAAAAACACTAATATTAGTGGACGCTTTCCCAGTAATTTTTACCCAGGTGAAGTCATGTAGACCATATGAAGGTCATTCTGTAGATCTATCATTACCCTTTCTTCCTAGAGTTATAACAAGCAATACACCCTCACTCCCCCGGTGGTTCAAAGCCCTAGTCTGAGCGTTATTAAACTCACTTGTCAATTCTTCAGTGTCTGGTTTTATCAGGTATTAGATCCTCTTCTTATTATAATATTCTTCATGTAAAAACAATCATATTAAAGGGTGGTGTATTGTTTTCCAGCTTCATCTAAAATGAAATAGCACATGTTCAGTCTCCTCCCACTTAAATCTTGGTCAACCAAAATAGTTAAATCCCAACAATTGCAAGGAAAGGGCCTAAATCCACTGTCTTCCCATATATAGCCCACCTGAATTCCTTCCAAGAAATCAAACTCTTAACCAACTAGCATTTACACCAACAAAATCTTTTCGTAAGAATATATCCACATAAACATAAACAACACACACAGTTTGAATGATTATTAACAAAAAAAATTATACTGTATTGCCAAATTGGTAGTTGCATCTGCATTCCTCTTGCACTGTCCATCAATCTTGGGTGCCTGGCAGATACGGTTCAGTAAGGTAAGCGTGAGTATGTTATATTGTTTTTGCAGTATGGCGCAGGGTAAGAGGGCCTGTAGATTGAAAAACGAAAATGATATTGAAGACTCAAGGAGAAAGAAGTTAAACTGCATAATGAGTGCTCCAAGAAGACTCAGAGGCAGCACAAGACAAGACAACTTATTTATGACATTTTACGCCTGGTGTGTGAATGAACAATTTGGTGAGGGCAATTTACAGGAACAAAAAAATCACACAAAAAGTGACTGCATGTAGCTCTCTGTATCGGGCTGATCAAACTTGCAACTGTCATGATCATTATTTCATCAGCATGAATCATAATAACAATAGTATGTTGACTAGCAGTAACAGCAACATCTGTATGTGCATAATGTGATTATCATTGTTGACTTAATGTCTGTTTCCAGTTACCTTCAACAACAGGCCCCCCACTCAACCACCACTTAGTTTTGAATTTGAGCCAGACAGCACTGAGCACACACACCCAGCAACATAGCATTTTCCCAATCAAGTGAAATCAACGCACCACTGTCTCCACTCACCACCACTACACAGAGTTGTGTAGGTCTGTTGTTTAACTTTAGGCCTCTTCAAAGTCATCACCAAATCATTTGGTTTGTTTCAGTGAAATTGAAAACATCCTTCTTCTGGTGGCAGTTCTCGAAGTGCCCACGCCCTGAGTCATTCCATCATCTCTTATCCTCCTGAGTCTGACTCTGAATAAGGTGCCCAACTCCATACCAACTGTGTCCTGAGTCCTGGATCAAATGCAATAGATCGACCTGTAGTATAATGTTGTTGTTGCACAGCAAGAGAAATATTGAGCCATTTTTTGTGTTGACTAGATTTCAGTTTGCGTTATCTAAGGGACTGGTTGGGTCTGACTCTTTTAGGAGTATAAAGCAAAAAAAAATAAAACAAAGCAGTGTGGAATGGTGCCGGTGAACAAAACTCGCTATCTCTCGAAGGAGAAGGAAAAGAAATCACCTTCAGGGGAAAATTGTTCAGCCGTCGGTAGGCCACCAACATTGTGAATCATCATAAACACATTTTACCCATAATAGTTACAGATAAACAAACACCCAGTGTCACACTGCCTGCCACCACATGAATATTCATCTCTCAACACACATCACAAGTTCACAACAAACAACAATCACTCAGCGTGCAATGCATGCCATTTACCTGTTCTTCCCGTGTGCTCACTGTGATCTATTCGTGATACATTGCAGAATGCAGATCCATTTGTTCACGAAGCAGCAATTGGCCAGTGTAAATCATATACTGTCACATTTGGGGCAGTCCAGCTAGGGTAATAAACTAGGAAAGGAGAGATAGTCACGGCCCAGGGTTGGAGGCAGATACACATTTGTTTGTATTCTCCATCCAATCAGGGATATTATATGAAATGGGTGTGGGGGGAGTTCAGGACTTCTTTACTACACACAAATGCAACTCCAATCCGGCTATAAAATGTGTCTAAGAGGAAGACACAAACTAATAAAAATAAATGATAATGTTCCCCTAGCTATATCTTTTTTTTCTTGTTTTTTTTCTTGGCATCAAAGAAAGAAAGCTGATCAGCCATAGACTAAAGACTGAGAGAGAAAGTTCTATGGTTGTTGGCCCAGGCCTAGTAGTCAGGGAAGTAGAGCTTGTCCTCAAACTCAGGTGGTTCGCCCTAAAATAGGTCATCTAACACATTAATTCCATGACCTGAGTCTCCCTTATCTTCTTCCTGTCATACTTCAGGTATTGAGTAATCTGGTGGTATAAAGTGCGATTCATTTTGATCATGTTAATCTCTCCATGTTTTGGGGCAAGAGACTGACCCTTCTCACTCAGATAACGGCCCCAGCAGCACTGAAACTACTCTCAGCAAAGACACTGGCGACCGGGCAAGCTAGATAGTTTATTGCCAGCCTGCTGAGCACTGGCCATTGATGCCTCTTCCCATACCAATACACCATTGGATTTTGGCCAAGGTAGACCTCTGTTGCATCATACAAATGGGCCTGGACCATCCGCTCGATAGTCATTGCTGGTGCTCCACCTTGCTCAAACTCTTTTGCCTTTGCCTCTGCACTGGACTTAAGCCCTGCCAGTAGAAACCACTCAGTTACAGATTTTGGGGCTGATGCTTCTGTTCTTCTTGTTGATGATATTCTTGTTGTTGGTTTTGGCTGCTGTGAGCCAACAGCACTACCCTCAGGCACTGAACTTGAAGGCTGCCCCGCAGGACTTCTGCCCTAGAAGAATGGGGCTCTAATTCTCTGCCCCTCTTTTTCTAGCTGACTGCCTTGCTCAGCTATCCATGTTTTGTATTTTCCAAAATCCCCATCTGGAAAAAGGAATGAAAGTGGACCGTGGATCAAGAATTGTGGCACAGATGTAATGTTTGGAGGACACAATGTCTCTTTGCACTCTTGTATAAGCAGACAAGCAAAGGATTAAGCTCTCCACCAAGTCATACGCATCCTTTTTTACCTCCACACCTGTGTGCATTGCAGACACCTCATTTAGCTGTTCTTGTAGCATGTGCAAAAACGGGATAGCTTGGCCCATGGTTCTGTCCTCCCTGCTGACTTGCTGTGTGAACACCTCAAAATGAAGCAGCATCTCTGTTAGGCATTTGACTAGGCCCCATTGGTCCATCTCAATGATCATGCCTTTCACAGTTGCATCCTCTCTTTGCATGACATATTTATTGATAGGTCTATACTGCTTAAACAGGTGTTCAAGCATGTAATAAGTTGAGTTCCAACGTGTTGGCACCTCCTGTATGAGTGCTTTAACTGGCATTCTATTATCACGCTGAATGACCCTCAGCTGTTTCCGGGCTTTAAATGAATGGCTGAAATGAGTGAAGATTCATCTGCAGGTGGACAATAAGTTGCTTACTTGGTCTTCTTTTTTGATAAAGTCTTGTACAATGATGTTGATGCAGTGAGCCAAACACAGGACTCTTAAATAGCAACCAACGGCTATGGCCTTAACTATATTACTGCCATTGTCTGTGGCAACAAATCCAATGTTAAGCCCTCTTGGCTGCAGCCATTCAAAGACCTTGTTGTTAAAGTCTTCCAAAATGTTTCTGGCCGCTAAGATGCGCTTACCAATGGATCGTATCATCGTATGGTGCTTTCTCAAATGGATTGTTTCACCCCCGGTAACATAGTTTGTACCAAGATTACTCCGACTAACACTTGCTCTGCACAGGGAGCATATGGCAATGTTCACCTCCTTTTTTGATAACCGCAAAGAAGTCCCAAACTTGGGAGCTCACCTCTCTGATGCTGGTGACACTGACAATGTGGGATGAACTGGCATTAGGTCGGCGTTTTAATGTTTGACTCTGTGCAGTACCTACTTCTACTAAGGTAGTTGTGAATGTAGGTCACTGCCAGGACTTTGGAAATATGGCAGCTGGTGGTGGTTGTAACTGTGGTGCCACTGCCACCCCCCCCTCTGGGAAGTTGAGATGTACAAAATGGCTGGGCTGCCAACCAGTGTCACATGGTCAACAACAATACCACTGAGCAGGAAGTGATTGGGAACAAAGAGAAGACATGCAGGCCTATGGGGAAAGCACACTGGCTGTCTACAGAAAATGGCCACTGACCACATGGCACAAGAGAGCACATGCAGGCCAATGGGGAAAGCACAATGGCTGGCTAGTGGTAACAACAGCAAGAGGGAGGAGGGCAAGGCTTTGAAAACAAAGAACACATACAGCGCCATGGACACTGACTGTATACCAAATGGTCCCTGGCCACATGGAATGTGAAACAAAGGCAAATGGTGGCCTATGGCAAACACAAACACACACACTGGCAAGTAGCCAGACAAATGAAGCAAGATAAAACAGAGAACACAGCATTAATTCAGCAATGCCAAAAACAAAACATAACAGGGCAAAAAATGTTTACAAGTTACAACAACACACATCCTCCAAAAAGGCATTACCCCACCTATACACTGTTTGCAGGAGAGAAAACAACTTGAAATACCCTAAAGAAAGCACATTTTGTATTTTAATCCAATACCATCCATGACCTAAAAAAGCTGTTTCAGACAACACAGAAACAGTTGTTTCATGCACCAATGACTGGTACTGAGCCTACTAGCTGGAAGGCCCATTGGCAGACTAGGCCACATAGTGAATTACACTAAAAGAATATTGAACATGTATTAGAAAACATGGAGAAAATGTACTTAACTGTGCAACATTTTTCCTGTACAAAAGAAGAACCATTACATGCATAACAACAACAACAACCAGAAAGGAGGCATGGCCACAAACAAAGAACAAAAACAGGATTGTGGCAAATGCACTATAACTGCCTACACAAAATGGCCGCCAACCACATAGTCACAACAACAAGCAAGAAGGCATGAGGAACAAACTAAGACGAACACATGCAGGCTTATGGGGAAAGCAGCACACTGGCTGACTAAACAAAATAGCCACCAGCCACATGATCAAAACAACAACACCCTGCAAGAAGGCATGGCCACAACAAAGAAGACATGCAGGCCTATGGCAAAAGCACAATGGCTGGATACACAAAATGGCTGTCATCCATATGGTCACAACAAGAGGCAAATTGTCTGGAAAA
Source organism: Calotriton arnoldi (assembly GCA_963921515.1). Classification (NCBI taxonomy): domain Eukaryota; kingdom Metazoa; phylum Chordata; class Amphibia; order Caudata; family Salamandridae; genus Calotriton; species Calotriton arnoldi. The sequence goes on from CAWUFW010007709.1 coordinate 376,023, forward strand.
CAAAGAACGCATGCAGGCCTATGGACACTGACTATACAAAATGGCCCCTGAACAAAGGCAAATGGTGGCCCATGGCAAACACACACACACACATTCACACTGGCCAGGCAGAGCAGGCATGGTAAAACAGGGAGCATAGCATTAATTCAGCAATGCCAAAAATGATAATTAACAGGGCTAAAAAAATGTTTAAAACAACACACATCCTTCAAAGGCATAACCCTGCGTATACACTGTTTGCAGAAAAAAAGTGAAATACAAATCAAACATTTTTTTTGTATATCAATCCAAATCCATCCATGTACTTAATGATGTTTCAAATTCAACAGACACCACAAAAACAGTTGTTTCATGCACCCATGACTAGCCCTGGACCTACAGGCTTGAAGGCCATTTGGCAGACTAGACCACACAGTGAATTAAATCGACATTGCAAATGTATTTAAAAAGATGGAGAAAATGTAGTAAAATATGCAACATTTTTCCTTTACAAAAGCCACTGTGCACATGGCAGATTTCAGGTGATCAAAAGTCTTCTGGCAGGTGTCAGTCCAGTTCACCTTCTTGGGCTGCTTCCTGAAAGTCAGCTCTGTCAAGGGGGCAACAATGGTGCCATACCCCTTGACAAATATCCTGTAATACCCGGTGAGTCCTAAGAAGGCTCTCACCTCTGTCTGGGTCTTGGGGGGGTTCCCAAGCTAGAATGGTATCAATCTTGGGCTGTAGGGGAGCCACCTGGCTGCTCCCCACCTGGTGTCCCTAGTACACCACAGATCCCTGCCCGATCTGGCACTTACTCGCCTTGATCATGAGGACTGCCCTCTGCAGAGCCTTCAACATTCCCCAGAGGTGGTGTAGATGTTCCTCCCAAGTGGCACTGAACACTGCAATGCCATCCAGGTAGGCGGCACTGAAATCCTCCAGTCCAGCCAATACCTGGTTGACCAACCTCTGAAAGGTGGCAGGGGCATTCTTCAACCCAAAGGACATCACCCAGAATTGGTATTGACCCTCTGGTATTTAGAATGCTGACCTCTCCTTTGCCCTATCAGTTAAGGCAGTCTGCCAGTACCCAGATGTTAAGTCAAACGTACTGAGGTACCGGGCATCTCCCAACTGATCAATGAGCTCATCAGCTCTGGGGATGGGGTGCGCATCAGTCCTGGTGACCGAATTGAGCCCTCGGTAGTCCACACAGAACCGGAGTTCTGGCGTGGCACAGGGTGCGGCAGCCTTTTGGACCAAGACCACTGGGCTGGCCCAAGGGCTGTTTGAGGGCTCAATCACCCCTAGCGCTAACATTATGGAGACCTCCTCCTTGATACAAGCCTTGACCCTGTCATTCACTCTGTAAATTTTATGTTTAACAGGAGTACTGTCCCCAGTGTCAACATCATGGACACACTACTGAGTGACACCAGGGGTCAGGTAAAACAGAGCAGCAAACTGTCCCAACAGTTGGCAACAGTCAATCTGCTGTTCAGGAGTCAGGACTGGGGGAGTGTGTTACACCGTCCACTGACCCATCGTGGTCCTTCGCAGACAGGAGGTCAGAAAGAGGCTCAGTCACCGCCTCCATTCCAGCATCTGTTGCTAGGAGCATGCCCACTTCAGACCTCTCCAAGTGGGGCTTAAGGCGGTTCACATGCAGGACCCACAAAGGGTTCCTTGGAGACTGCAAGTCCACCAAGGAGGTGACATTACTCTTGCGCTCCATCACTTCAAATGGTCCAGTCCACTTATCCTGGAGTGCACAAGGCTCCACTGGGGCCCTGACCCACACTTTCTGTCCAGGAAACTCGATCAGAGTGACATTCTGATCACACCAATGTTTCATCTACTCCTGGCTGGCTACTAGATTCGCCTGAGCGAGTTGTCTGAAGCGCTAAGTCTGGTTCCTGAAGGCCAGCATGTAGCTATATACATCCTGGGGAGGTTTACTGGGAGCTTTCTACCAGACTTTTTGACCAGACTTAGAGGCCCTCTTGCAGGATGCCCACACAGGAGCTCAAAGGGACTGAACCCTAAGTGTTTCTGTGGTACCTCTCTGTAAGCAAACAAAAGGCATGGTAAGAGGTCGTCCCACTTACGCCTCATGGGTTCACCAAGACCCATAATCATGCCCTTCAGGGTCTGGTTGAATCTCTCAACCAGCCCATTACCTTGGGGGTGGTAAGGAGAGGTGAACTTGTAGGTAACACTGCAGTCCTGCGGCAGGGACTTCATATACTTAGATATGAAGTTGGTACCATGGTCAGACACCACCTCTCTGGGGAACCCCACACAGGAGAAAATCCCAATCAACGCACGACCCACCACGGGGGCCGTCACAGTCCAGATAGGGATGGCTTCCGGGTACCGGGTGGCATGGTCCACTAAGACCAGGATGAACCTGTTGCCCATCGCTGTCTTGGGATCCAGAGGCCCCACAATGTCAATACCCACCCTCTCAAAGGGGGTGCTGACCACAGGGAAAGGTTGGAGAGGAGCCTTACACTTCCTCCCACTCTTACCACCTGCCTGGCAAGTCTGGCAAGACCTACAATGAGTATCAGAACTCTAACGCATTTGGGGCCAGTAAAAGTGGGTGACAAGCCTTTTAAAGTTCTTGTCTTGCCCCAAATGTCCTGCCAAAGGCACATCATGTGCCAGACCCAGTAGGAAGGCTCTGAAGTGCTGGGGTACCACCAGCACACGAGCTGACCCAGGCTCAGCAACCTTAGGCTCGCTATACAGGAGACCATTCTCCCAGTAAATCCATTGTGATCCAGACTGATCACCTGTTGCCTGGTTTGTAGCCTGTTGCCGCAAACCAACAAGAGAAGGGCACTTCTGCTGCTCCTGGCAGAATTCCTACCTGTAGGGGCCTTCTTCCTGCTGCCAATGGGTGCACTCAGGCAGGTCCCCCAGTTCAGCCACTTGTTCCTCTGTAGGCTCCAGGGCATCCCCCTCAAGGTTTGCCTCCTCCTGGACCGTGGGAACTTCGGGGACCAGTTTCCCACGCCCCCTGCCTCTTCTCTTTTTGGCAGGCACCTGTGCCACTTCTTCAGGCTCCAAGTCCTCTTGAATGCCCTTACCGGCTGCCATTGACCGAGTGGTCACTCACGCCCACTCAGGCAGACCCAACATCTCTAAATGAGATCTCCGATCTACCTTCCCCCAAGGGGAGCTCTCCAAATCATTGCCTAGCAGACAGTCAACAGGCATGGCTGGCCTCACAGCTACTTTCAAGGTACCTGTGACCAGGGTTGGATTGGGATTAAAAATCAGTCCGGGCACGCTACAAAAAGTGGCCCACATTTGCATATTGCCTTTCCGAAAAACACTGCTCCTGTGAAATTTTATACAAAAAGGGGGGAGAAGGGGGGGAGGGGTTTTAAAAAAATGCACGAAATAGTTTACACTGGTGAAACACACCTGAAAACAAGTGAGGCCACTTTTGCCCAGGCCCCCTGCCCCCGCTCAAAATGCATATATATTATATATTAATGGACTGGGCGGCCCAGCGAGAGAAAGTGACACCTCTGCACGTTGATAAAAGGGAGGTAATGGACGCCCATCTACCTCCAGAAAGGCCACTCAGGCACCCACTGGGCCGCTGGCGGCATCAAACAATGCAGAAACCGCCCAAATCGGCCCCCCAGGCTGCTCAAAAAAGCAGCCCACAGCTGGAACTGGACACCGGCCCCTCGGGCATTGCCCGAGTGCCCGCGTTACCAATCTGACGCTGCCTGTGACACCCCCCCACTCAAAGGGAACCTGTGCCACTTTGCAGAGGCACTCTGAATTGTCAGTGGCAACTACTGGGTAGAATGTGTTGGGGACCACCTGCTCCTCAGACACCAGCCGACAACTGACAGCTGTCACACTGGCCCCGGTGTCTCTCAGAGCCTCCACACTATGGCCATTGATGGTCACCCACTGCCTGTACGTCTTACTGTTATCAGGCAGCTGAGCTCTTGGGACCATCTCACTGTCTCATAAAGAGACCAGGGACATTTCTGTGGGACCCCACCCCTCTTGGGCACCCGACTCCTCCCCAAGACTACACTAGCCATTTCCCAAGGCGGTGCACCAGTGGGTGTGGGGTAACCTTCCTGGGACACCTAGGATCCCCTTGGAACTGGCCCACCTGATCACAACCAAAACATGCCTTGGAACCCCTATGAATAGGCTTGCCTGTCGGGACCCACGGCTTCTTTTCAGTGGGAGGCTGGGAACCCTTACCTTGGTTCCCTTGGGGATTACTTTGGGGCCCTTTTTGGAACTCCTTCTGTTTACCCTTGTCCCCCCCCACTCTTCTGCTGGGGACCCTGCCCACCTTTGGCGGAGTCTCCCACATGACCCTTTTGGACCCTGGTACTGACCCAGCGGTCCGCCTCCACAGCAAGCTTCCTGGGGTCAGTCAGCTTACTGTCAATCAAGTGCTGGCGTAGCTCTGGAAAACAATTATCTGACAAGTGCTCCCATGCAACCAAATCATAGAGCCCCTGCAAATCATTCACCTTGCTACCCTTCACCCAACCATCCAATGCTCTGCAAAAGTAGGACACATACTCCACCCAAGTACTTGACTCCAGCTTCTTGCAGTTTCTAAATTTCTGCCTGTACAGCTCTGAGGTCAACCCATACCTTGCTAATAAGGCTTCCTTCATGGAGGAATAGGACATCTGATCCACAGTGGGCAATGCTAGCAATGTCTCCCTTACTTCACTGATATAGCGGCCCCACAACCCCGCTCCCCAATCTCTCTCAGGGACTCTGTGGGGCCTCCTTGCTATCTCATAGGCTTTGAACCACTGACCAATGTCCTCATGCTTCATGAAATCCTTAATAACATCCTTGGGGTTGTATACCTTCTAGGCACTGATGGTGCGCTGCCACCATGGGGATTGGACTCTAAACTCTTTGCCTTTAGATCTAGCTCTCTCTACCCTCTTTCATGCTCTAAGAGCATCTTTTTTCTCCTCCAGGGCTAATTTCTCCCTCTGAAATGTCAACTCCTTATCTTCCCTCCCCAGCCTGAGCTTCGTGAGCTCAAACTCATGCATCCTGTTTTTCTCCCTGTCCTCCAACTCCTCTGGAGACAGACCTTTTGAAGACACACTGCTGCCCCCCCTCCCCCGGAAAGCAACTTCTCTCCAGTCAGGCCCAATAGCCCGTCCTGCTGCCCATTTAATTCTCTCCCTCCATCATAGGCTCCTCGGTATGCTCACTGGCATTCCTTGATTCCAACCAGGCCCTCAATGCCTTTTGGTATTCCTCCTTTCTGGTGAGGCCTCTTACAGAGATTTAAAATTTTTGCAGACAGCTTTAAGTTGGGGCACAGTGTAGGTATCAATCCTCACTTCTTCAAATTCAATATCCACAGATGCAAGTGATGCTGGTTTACTCATGGTGAAAATTGGCAGTTCTCAGTTGCAAGAAAAAAATATATTCCCAAGAAAAAGTTCCACCAAATGTATGTGGTTGCGTAATGGTCTGCACTATCTCAGTAGTGTACATCAATCACTGTATGTAAGACACAAATGCAAGTCCAGATCCTCACAGCTGACCACCAATGTTAGAAATGGGGGTCTCTAGTTGGCAGAGGTAGGAACCTTTGTCCAAATAGGGACCCTTGCTTCTAGTCAGGGTAAGGGGGATACTCTTCTAAAATAACCCCTGCTCACCCCCTTGGTAGCTTGGCACGAGCTTATCTCAGAGGCAGTGTGTAAAGCATTTGTGAACACATACAGTAATACAGTGAAAACACTACAAATGGACCCCACACCAGTTTAGAAAAATAAGTAATCTTTATCTAAACCAAAACAAGACCAAACAACAAAAATCCACAATACAGTAATAAAAATATGACTTTCAGATGGTAGAAATAGTTCAGTTCAAAGCAAATTGCAGATGCGACACTTTTCACACAAAGTACCTTGGATGCGTCACGCAAACAAACAAAATGGGTAGCAGGGAAAGTGACACATCGGTGAGGTGTTGATGCATCGATTTCTTACTGCATGGGGAGTTGATGGGTCTGTTTCTTACTGCGTCCCCCAACGATGCATCAAATTTGGTGCCTCGATGCGATGCGACGATCCAGGACGATGCGTGAATTCTTGCAGCCGCACAGTATGCCTTGCATCGTGATCGGTGCGGTGATCTCGGACTTTGGAGACTGTTGCACTAGATGCGGCATGTGGCGTTTTCTCGAGCCCCGGCAGGCGCTGCGACGGTTTCTTCGGCGATGCGTCGGAAACAGGTACGGATGCATCACGCTTCTCGATGTTGCATTAATTTTCCAGCTCCCAGCGGAAAACAGTTCTCTAGAGGTTCAAAACAACAGCAGGCACCTCTTTGCAGGTCAGAACTCCCAGCAAGGCAGTTCAGGGGAGCTGGTGGTAAAGTCTTTGTGTCCCTGAGACTTCAGAACAGGAGGCAAGGTCAGTTTCAAGCCCTTGGAGTTCTTCCTCAAGATGGGGACACAGCAAACAGCAAAGTCCTTTTCTCCTTTCCTTGGCAGCAAGTAGCCACTGCATGCCAACCCCAGACAGCAAGCAGCACAGGGGCAGTATTCCTCCTCAGCTTCTCTGGCTCTTCTCCTTGGCAAACGTTCCACTTGATTTCCCAGAAGTGATCTAAAAGTCTGGGTTCTGGGCCCCTCTTTTTATATACAAAAAATCCTTTGTTCTCTGAAAGCAGAGAGTGTCTGTACCCAGCCAAAACCAGTTATGTCCTCACTAGTGCAGCTTCCTGGCAGGAGGTGGAGACAGCATTGTGGAAGGCAGACCAGGCCCATTCAGGTGAAAGGAAATCTCCTCCCCCTACTCTAAATGCAGCCCAGGTCAATTCAGCCCAGCCCTGACTCACCAGGCTCTCTGGAGCCACTGCTCCTCCCCAGCCCCTGTCATCCAAAGCCAGACATGCAATATACAAACCTAGCAGAGGCACACTGGATGGCTAAGCAAGAACATACCTACTTTCTATTAGTGGTATTTTCAAACACAGAATGAAAAAATCACCCTCACTAAAAGATGCATTTTAACATTCTGAGTTCAGGCATACGAAACTTTATTTTCCTACCTTGTTCCCAGGCATAGTAAGGTTTATACAATGTTATCATCTCTAACAAAAAAGAGAACCCCCAAATCATAGAATGGCTTAAAGCTATTGACGCCCTCAACGGCAATATCACCCTGGCTGACTCCGTAAAATCGCTGGGAATCACTCTCGATCCAAAACTAGACATGGTCAAGCACATCAAGAACTCCGCAAAGAGCGCCTTCCTCAACCTGAAATTACTCAACAAAATAAAACCCTTCATCCCGCCCAAGGACCTCAAACAAGCTACTCAATCACTGGTGCTGTCCAGACTAGACTACGGGAACGCAGCCCTCACAGGTACAGCTAAATGCCACTCAGCTCCCCTCAGAACAACGCTCAATGCAGCAGCCAGAATGATCACAGGAGCAAAGAAATACGATCACATATCACCCGCACTCAAAGAGCTAAAATGGCTCCCAGTCGAAATGCGTGCCAACTTCAGAACTGCTTGCCTCACGCACAAAGTCCTGCACACAGGGAAACCCACCTACCTGGCCTCCAAACTTAAGAAGGCCGGTCAGACAAGGACCCTCAGGAGCTCCAATACGCTTCTCCTCATCCCGCCGAAAACCCGTAAACAAAAAACCGCAGCCCGCTCCTTTTCTGGAAGTGCGCCCAAAATCTGGAATTCCATCCCAGTCCACATCAGAACTACCCCATCCTTCCCAAAATTTAAAATGCAGCTCAAAGACCTCTTTCTCAATCGTTCGCTCCCGTATCGATAGCTGCCACCAGAGCACACTAGCTGGAACCTGGCAGCAGCCCGATTCTCTGCCATCAAGACATCTACCTCCACCAAGCCACCGGACACCTACCTCGCCCCCCCATCCCTAAAGGAGGTTGGCTTGAGCCAACGTGCACACTGCTAGTACTCCATCAGACTTCCTTGCCTTAATGCGGTACAGCGCGCCCAGACCTCCGAAGCGCCATGAACCACTATGTATACTACCCAGTTACTGTGTGATTTCCTTGATACTACTGCGTTACTGTGTGATTTCCTTGACACGTATATTGTAACGCGCTCCGATACCCTCGGGTCTGGCCAGCGCTATATAAAACTCTTAAATAAATAAATAAACTCCCCATTCTATCCTATGGGAACAGGTAGCCTTGCAATAGTGAAAAACGAAATTGGGAGTAATTCACTATCAGGACATGCCACACACACCAGGGCATGTCCTACCTTTCACATACACTGCACCCTGCCCACAGGGGTACCTTGGGCCTACCTTAGGGGTGACTGACATGTAAGAAAAGGGAAGGTTAGGGCCTGGCAAGTGGGTGCACTTGCCAGGTCGAAATGGCTGTACCAGACTGCACACAGGCTCTGCAATGGCAGGCAAGAGTTACATTTACATGCTGCTTATTTGGGTGGCACAATCAGTGCTGCAGCCCACTAGCAGCATTTAATTTACAGGCCCTGGGCACACACAGTGCACTGTACTAGGGACTGATTAGTAAATCAAGTCAGCCAATCATGGAAACACCAATCCGTAACAACAATTTACAAAGGGAGCACTTGCACTTTGGCACTGAACAGCAATGGCAAAGTGCCAGAAGCATCTAGACCAGCAAAAGGGAGTCCAACACACAGCAAAAACACAGGCGGCAAAGGCAAAAAATGCAGGGGAGACCCACGCCAATGGTGCCAGGTCTAACACCACCTGTGTATGACTTTGTTCTGTCTCCTCTTACCTTTTGCAATTAATGCTCTGTGTTGCTTACTGCAGTACGTGCAGGTCCCTAACTGGATCTAACACATATTCATTTATGTTGAACCCCCTCATGCCAGCTGAAAACCAAATGCCTTATCTTGAACTTCACTTGCGTAAAGGGAAGGCTGGGGAGTCACTTCAGTTGCTGCTGGATAGCTCTGGGACAACCAGTTGTAGAATGTTAATCATGCACAAATCTGGAAACAATTCTAGAACATCGGAGTAATCATAACTGTTTTGGCAAACCTGGGCCTATCTTTTTAGCCCAGTTTAATTAAGGTAATGTATTTCCAATGATTACAGATTTAAATATATGTACTTATTTTATTAGGGTTATTATGTTTATTTTAGTGATAGCCATACTAGGTAAGCTGCTTCCTGCAAAGCTGCTTCAACAATGCCAGAAAATAAATGGCCAACTGATGTCACTTCCTGTGATGTTATATCTTACAGGGGCCTCGCATGTCCCTATTCTGCCCGGGGCCCTACAAATACTAGTACCAGCCCTGCCTTCTCTCGTTCATCTGCTTGTCTTGCTTCACGGGGGACACACAGGGAAATGACCTGAGCAAGTTTCAGTTGAGCTGGAAGAATCTAGCCCCGATTCCACATCTAGAATGGATGAAACGGGCCCCTGTGCCCAGGTTCATTGTTGTCAGGGACAAGATCCAAATGGTTTTATTATATGTAACAACAGCTGTTTGAAGGCAACTTGTCTGCCGCATCTGCTCTTATTCACAATGTTTTCTGGGCTTTCATCAATTTAGCACATCACAAACACTCAACAAAGACACCGATGCCCATCTGTGCATTTGTCTCAGCAGTAATATCCACCCGTGACTGCTGAAAGCGACAGTTGCCACCTCTCAGTGCTCTTGGACACAGTATCTCGTGTTGTAATGGATTCATAGAGGTCATTTACTTAGTAGAAATACATAAATGTTGTGACACATTAACATCCTACCTGATGCATGAGACAGCCTATCCGAAGTGTAGCCAGGCATTCCCCAGATACTCATGCAGTGTGCTCAACACTGCCACATGAGTGACCTCTCTAGTCGTGTCCCAAAGGTGGCATCCTGCAATTCTAAATACACAAATGCACATCTTACTGGAGATGTCCAAAAATTGATTGCAGTTGTATATGGATCAAATAAATTAGGCATTAATTATATTCCGATTTAATGAAGAATTTCAGATTAGCAGGCGTGTCTGTTGTCCCTTGAGCTTGAATGACTGAAGCCCACTGGGACCTGCCTATTCTCATGCTGAGCATCTGGGCTTTAATTAAAAGATGAAGGATCAACGTCCATAGGGGACCAGTGCTGACTATATACAGTGCAGGCGGATCACAGACAGGAGTCCAGGGTCATCATACGAAGATGGAAATGGAGCTGACGTGCGCCCCCTTGCTGCAGCGCGAGGAAATAATATTTCTTATCTGTGCAACTCACACTCTACCAGTGAATCAGGTAACCCTTGAACAAAATTCATCTACATTTTTATTTTCCTTATATAGTGCACGTATTAAAAAATAACAAAAAGAAAACCAGTCAGTGATACTAGTATCAGATCAGACAATACTAGAATAAAACTCGGATCACATAACACGTTAGCACCTTGAAAGATTTGAGTAAGTCTGCACAAACTGGCCTCCTCTTTTAAATAACAGTACATGTGTACTTTTTCCTTTAGATTATGCCGATTTTCCAATAAAACTATAATAATAAATACATAATGATTAAATCTTGTGATCAAGCCCCATAGAAAAATATAACCAGGCGGCACATACAGTCTCCCGTCAGCTGCTCCCAAGATGCTTCTCAGGCATGCGTGTAATGTATGAGGAGCATGATGGACATTTTCATTTAGGAACAAATACCTTTCTTGCCCCACTTCCCCATATCCCAAGAATTAGCAAAGCCAATAGTCTTGCTTATTTAAACAAGCAAGGGCAAAGCCGTGCATCTGGCTGTGTGCCAGGGGAAGTAGTTGGCAATAGCTGAGTGACTTTGTGTGTGATGCTCCCATTTGGCAGAGAAAGAAAATATTGTCATGAAACAAATTACTGAGATATATCAATATGGATCTGGGACTGGGGTCCCTTTGTTGGAAAGAGTGCAGCTATGTTGTGCCCTCAAATATGAGTATTAGAAAAATAAATTAGAAGATATATTTAACATTGTAAGTGGTGATCTTAAAAGGTTTAACCAGTCTAGTGTTTTGGTGTATCTGTATGAAAGTCTACGTTCGTGCACCTTTACTTGGTGATCAGAAAAGCTTATCAAGAGAGCAAAGTTAAACCAATGAACTTTCAATACTGATTAGTTATTATTTTGTTTGTAAAAGGTTTATTCGACAGATGATGTCATAAAAGCTATCGAAATACATTTAAAAAAAAATAAAAGTGCAATCGCGCAATGCCATGAGCTTCGTGTAAACAGACAATACAACATGATGGCCTATTTGGTCCTAGGCACGATAAAATATTTGTTATAGTCAAATAGTTAAAAATAAATTCATCAGATAAGAACGTGCAATTAATACGTCAGATAAAAATATACAGTAGCAACAGGTTAAAAGCAAGTAACATTTCATCTTGATACCAAACCTTCATAATGTTATAGGCGTCTAATATTTTGCTAGAACATTTTGAATTTGCCCTAGGATGGCATCAAAGATAACTAGTAAAGTGCTTGTGCATGAAAGAAGGTTATTAGTTGGCCAAGCGGACTTAGGGTCATCGCACGTGTTTGTCACAGCCTCAGTCAAGATAGGGCTATGCCACTCTTGAAAGGACCTTCCACCTAGTGAGCCATGCCTGGCCAAGAAACTTTGCTACACAACAAGCAAAGAAAGGTCTGGGATCAGACCTAAGGATGCGCAGAGCTGCGTGGTAATCCTGTGTGCCTAATTGCTGACAGATCAATCTTAGCCACTTAGCAAATTTTTATATGCCGGGCATGCAAACATTAGTTGGGCAACGCTTTCTATCGGGGCGCTGCAGCATGGACAGGCTTTTGAGGTCTCATTGCTTGTGTGCCACTTAGCAGTCACCTCGCGAACAGGGAGAGTTCCATACCTAAAGTGTATGCACAGCATCCTGTCCTTCGGGACCTGGATTATATCAAGAAAAGGCTCGAGGTATCTGTTTTGTTTGTGCGTGAGGAACTCTATTGTTAATTTGCCCACATTAGGATTGCTATTCTCCCGATGGTCTATCCATTCCCAGTAGAGCCGTTTGAGGTCGTCTCTCCTTAGGGGTTCCTGGCTATCCCAATAAGCTTGGAGGCCGATAGATGTTAGCATTTTTTTAACATTGGAGATCCAGCCTATTTTGCCGCCAGCGTCCAGACGGACAATCTCAGTGAGGGCTTCAGCATAAGGGAGGAGCTCTGAGGTCTGCCTAATGCGGGCCCAGAAAAGTAATGGGCGTAATCTGGCTATATCTCCAATCAACCGCCTACCCATATCCAGCATTAAGGGAGTGAGGGGGACATTTTTAGGTAGCATCACCAGGTCTCTAAAAAATGTATGCTCGGATCTGCAGAGGTCGTCGAGCTTATCGAATCCCCAAACCTCTGCCCCATCAAGAGCGGAGCTAATTGCCTTAGCATCATAAACTTGGAGGGCGGGGGCTACCGGCATAGTGTGTGAGAGGCGATGTTCTTTCCCTATTACTCCAGCCGCCCGTTTATGTCCCAGTCTAGCTGAGGCTTCCAGGACATTTTGTCAGAGAGTCTGACACCTAAGTAATCGAAGGTGTCGACCTTTTCCAAGGATGCCCCACCCAGCAGGGGGCTGCCCCTATATGACTTGTGACAATTAAAGGCCATAAATTTAGTTTTCGTGCTATTAATGACCAACCCCCAATTGTCGCAAAAAAGTTGGAATCTATTAAGTAGACGTTGTAACCCTGCTGGAGTCTTAGATATTAGCAGGGTATCGTCTGCGAACAACAAGGTTGGTACCTTAATTCCCCCCAGGGTAGGCGAGTCTGTGGGAACCTCCTGGAGAAAGCTAACCACCCCATTCATATATAAGGAAAATAGAGTCGGGGCTAGAACACAGCCCTGTCGGACTCCTCTGTTGACAGGGATGCGTTCTGTAAGTTGTCCTTGCGGCCCCCATCTAACCTGGGCATAGTCGCCCTCATGTAGCCAGATCAGCAATTTAAGAACAAGGTGAGGAATGCCCATCTCTCCAAGTGTCGTCCACAGCTTAGATCTAGGGACTAGTTCAAAGGCAGTCTTCAGGTCGATAAACGCGAGATAAAGACTACCCTTGCCTATCATCACTACCTTCCAGTAGATGAGGAGGAGTCTAAACACCTGATCCATCGTCCCAGTCTTAGATCTGAATCCAGCCTGGTACTGGGAGAGGATGGCTTCGTCCTCAGTCCATGACTGTATCCTATGCAGAAGGACTCAGCCAAAGACCTTCTGCATAGCATCAATCAGGCTGATTGGTCTATAATTGGAAGGGTCGTCCCTAGCACCCTTTTTATAGATTGGAACCATGTCGGCAGCCCTCCACGACTCTGGAACCGGAGCTCCATTAGCTATTGCATTTGCTAGGAGTAAGATATAACGTGCCCAGTTGGCTGGTTCAGCCAAAAAGAGATCACCTGGCAGGCCGTCTGGACCCGCTGCTTTGGAGGGTACTATTTTGCTGATTGCGGTGGATTGGAAGGAGACTGGACTTTAGAATTGTGTTGAGGCTAAAAGAGAGAGGAACGCCTGGTACGCCCCAATGTGGATTTTTGTAAAGAAGTTAGCGTGCCACGAGTAACATTAGGAATTGAAGTAAGCAGTGGAGTGAAAAATTCCTGTTCAGTTCGTGTACGGGTTGGTGACTTTATTTCTGATTGCCGGTTATTTCAACTTGAAGGTGATGCCACAGGTCCAATTGGGTTGCCCAAAGGCTCACAGCAGAGACATTTTAAGGATGTTGAGGGCCCTGGGCCAAACATATTTTGGGGGCCCCTGTTGGGAACAGCTTTGGATTTATGATCCAATTTCACCTCTTTCATGCCCTCTTTGGCCAGGTCACTGACAGTGGACAGGCACATTGTTCCAAATTCTAAACGTGTTTACATCTAATATTGAGGGTTAGTGACGTGTTTTTAATAATGTAACACAACAGCAGCTCACTAATATTATTGCAAATAATATCAGTGACCCCCTCCCATTTCTCCTATGAGTGATCCTGTTTTGTCCTAAAGGAAACTTTTTCTGGATGTTGCTCGAAACATCAACACAACATTTCTCTGCAAAATGTCTGGAATAGAGTCTCACATATCACACACTTTGAAAATAAATTAAAGGAACATGGTATTTAAAATAATTTGTTGAAGAATTATTTAAGGTAATTAGGGCAAGACTATTTGCAGAACAGAGCTGGCTCTATCAGGGGCCCCCCTGAAAGGCTGGGGGCCTGGGCCAGAGCCCACTTTGCCCATGCCTTAAAACGTCTCTGGCTCACAGTCAGTTACATTTGTCTGCTTCAAGTTTGTTCCCTTACCCTTGTCCTGAGAAGGCCGAGATGTAAATGAAGTCCGAAATGCGTCCGCGTCGACAGTTTTTTGACAAGAGGAGTCCGACTGAAATGTACAAAAATGTTCTATGATTGAAAGCACATTTGAACTAAGGTCTTTAGAGGGGTGGTAACCTCGTGTGCATATAACGAGGTTACCACCTCACAGTGTATTGCTTTTATTCAGTTTGCAAACACTGATTAATTTTCAACTGAGTGGGTAGAAGGAACTTATGAATTGTGTTGTTTATTGTTGATTTGTGATGTATATATATGTTGTTTGCACATATGTTTTAAAAGAGAAACAAAAATAATGATGACTATTTTCCCAAAAATGTGTCTGTGGTATGTGATGTGTTGTCTTGAATAAGGTATATGAATTAATGACAGGACTATGTACTGTTAATAGGGTAATATGAAGTTCCCTATGATTAAGTAGATATAGATATTTTTTCCTCCTTGCCATTTCTTTTTTCTCTACTTTTTGTAGTATTTTTACCCAGGTAGAGGAGGGTAATTTGGGTAAACCCCAACATATTTTTTAATACAGTTGGCTGGTTCAGCCAAAAAGAGATCACCTGGCAGGCCGTCTGGACCCGCTGCTTTGGAGGGTACTAATTTGCTGATTGCGGCTTCTATCCCCTCTAGATTAAAACACTCGTCTTCTGCAAGGGGCTCGATCAGATCGTCTGATTCCACAGGAAGGGTAGCCTCTGGCATTGAGTAGAGCTGTCTAAAGTGGTCATGCCATGCCTGACCGGTGATATGATTTGCGGGTGGACTTGCGCCTGATCTACTTCCCCAGGTGACCAATTTCCAGAACAGGTTAGTGTTTTTAGATGAGCATGCGTCTTTGAGCTGTTGCCAGCGCGATTCATCCTACTCTTTCTTTGCCTCATGCTGGGCTGCCCTGTGGAATTTTCTAGCAGTTTTTATGAGCGACTGGTTCTTCTCTTTGATTGCTGCAACTAAGGTGTACCTTTTTTGCCTACAGTTTTTAGTGAACCAAGAATATGGCTCCTTGGTGTTGTTGCCGGATTTTTTACTCAGGTTGGGGACTTGGAAATATGCACCAATTCGGCTAACAATGTACAAATGGGCCCTAGAAACATCCACCAATTGAGATGCACTATGTGTGGCGGCCTGGAGCTTAAGTGTTCCTGCGGCTAGATCGCATTTAATACCAGCAATCTTTGTATCATGCAGGATTACCTTCTCACACT
Source organism: Calotriton arnoldi (assembly GCA_963921515.1). NCBI lineage: Eukaryota > Metazoa > Chordata > Amphibia > Caudata > Salamandridae > Calotriton > Calotriton arnoldi. The sequence goes on from CAWUFW010007709.1 coordinate 391,588, forward strand.
TCAGGAATTTTTTACAGTTTGAAGGGACTACCTCCCTGGTAGTTGTCAGAGGTAAGTTGCTCGGCTGGTAATAGGGTGCCTCCCACAAGGGTTTTAGAGTTAAACATAGGGGGTTGTGGTCGCTCTCTATGGTGGTACCCACGATCATGTCGACCAGTTCCCCCCACAGTTTCAGGTCAAGGAGAATATAATCAATCCGAGATGGACAAGTGACTCTGTTATAGGTGTTGGCGCCCTGTTTGTCTGATGCTGACCTGCCATTAGCTGCCCTCAGACCATACTCCATAGTGATGGCGTTGAGCTGGAGCACCTGTTGTGACCATCTCTTGACTGGGGGAAGGTCTAGTTGAGGAACTGCCCATATGTTGTCATGTTCTTCTGTTCCCATTATATCTTCTTTGGCCAGGGGCTCAAAGGTGCAGTTAAAATCTCCTGCAACCACCACTCTGGGGTGGGGTGGGCAATTAGCTAGGCAATCCTCCAGTATTGAGATAGTAGGTGAGGGCCTGCCTCCTTGTGTCCCTCTCGCATAGACATTAAAGAGTTCAATTGTAGATCCACCCCTTGGCCCCCTAATTCTTAGCCACAAGATATCGGGACTCGAACTTATTTGAGAGGTGATTTGACAATTAATAGTGATGTTACCCAAATAATCAAGCCCCCGGGCGGGCGACCCCTCCCGTTGGAAATTGAAGGTATGTAAAAGCAAGTGTAGCCGACTTTATACAGTGGGACCAGACTCCACGTCTCTTGGAAGATACACACGTCGAATCCTTCCACTAGTTGGTTCCAATGAGGAAGTGGGATCTTACTATTAAGTCCTGCCACATTCCATGATAAAATCTTTAGTTGTTGGTGGGGTGTAGGGCAAAAAGCGGCATTTTCAGTAGAAATAGGGTTGATGTTTGGTGAGTGGGTTGATGTTTGCAAGTGTGGGTAGGTGGAAGTGCCACTGCTCATCTCATCGTGGGGAGAGGTAAAGATTCTACTTGCGCTTGCCCTGCATTGGAGGCTATCCTCTTTATGGTATGAGGTGTTGCATAGAATCAGGATGCCAGACGGGTTGACTATGTCATTGGAGCTGGAGGAAATAGTAGAAGAGTCAGGGCATTGAGGAGCTGAATTCTGTAGTCAGTCATTATCCTCAAGCGTGGAGGCACCTACTGGGCGAACTGATTGTTGCAAAGTTAGTGTTTTATCATGCTCGTGTGTTGGAATGTGCCTAAATTGAATAGAGGACCCATCTGGGGGGCAGGTGCGAAACTCCAGGGCAAGAAGGTTTTCCGCCAGCTCAATTCTCTTAAAGGTAATCTCAATGCAATCTAATGAATTAGTAGGCGAGGTACACCTCCGTGCCCTAGAGATATCATCTCTGATTACAGATCGACAACCCCTGACATGACGGATCCAGTGGATCACTTTATTAATCAGAGAGTCTTCGCTCTCATATGCATTTTTTACGTTGATATTTGGAACATTAGTCATATACATTTTCTTAACTTGCGTTGGGCGTGTGATACCTAAGGTGGCTAAAGGGGGCAGCTGGTGTTGGCCGCCATGAGAGGGAGATTCAGCATATCGTAGGGGTATAGCCCTGTAGTCATTTGGAGGGTCTTGTGTGACAGCTAGGTTCCTGAGACTATTTTGGGCGATGTTAGTGAAATTGCTTGTTCTCCTTTCTGCACGATCGAGTAAAGATTGGCTTTGAACAGGGATAGCAGGAGCAGCAGAATGGTGCGTAATTGGACCGTTAGGAATGTTAATGTTTCTGCGATGAGCTAGTTCTTGTGTCGTACACGTGTTTTGGGAAAGCTGTGACAGGCAGCATTGTACAGAGGCGCCATGCTGAGTACGATGTGGGTTGGTCTGCAATAGTGTTTTGACTAGGGTAGGAAGGCCCTCTAACATTGATCTCATAATGCCTATATCTGCTCTAAGTGCATTTATAATGGAGTGAGTGTCCTGAGGCTCTGTTTTCAGTCCTAGGATGGCAGTATCTGCACATGGAGGTGACAATAAGGACACATCTCCAATGCAATCTTCAGTTAAGTCCTGAAGAGGCAGAAACCTATTTGCAGAGTACTGCCAGCTCAGACTGCTGGATTCTGATGTCTGGGCCGGTATGGGAAATAGCGGAGGGTTGGGATGGCTCCAAAGCATCTGACGATGGCTTCTGTGACGTTATGGGTGCCCTCTGAAGGGGTGGTTTTTGAATCATTGTTGGAATAATGGGGGTGCGGTTTGGGCTTGGGCGTGGGCTTAAGGCTCTAGGTGGGGGTCTGCCAGGCGGGCTGCCGCAGTGGGGGCGCGTAGTTTGGTTTTCCACAAGAATGTCCTCGCACTCAGTAATCAAGGTATCAATTCGATCGAGAACACAGTTGCTGGCTGGGTGTTTAGAGATTTTCCTAGCCCTTTTCCCCTTTGAAATCTGGCTTCCGCCGCCCCCTCCACCGCCCTCCGTTAGTTTTCTTTTCCCCATATCGTGGACACAGAGACACCACCAGTACAATGGGATCAACAGATAAACAATGGAAAAGTCAACTTGCACTAGCAGAGGCACAAACAGTCAAGGCGATTTGTCCCCAGTGTCCAGCAGTAGGTCCACTTTAATGGTTATGGGTTACCATCCAATGGAGAGGACAAATCGGGGAACACAGTACCTCACAACAATGCGGTCGTCGTCGGACAGCACGATCCAGAATATGGATGTAAAAGGGGTGGCCCTTCCCTGCCTCTTCCTGGCAATGACGGGCCTGGACGGGCCCGCCCTTGGCCCGGGCTTTGCCCGGGAGAGTCCCGCGTTGCGGGAGGTAAGAGAGCCTTTTGTGCGCCTCCTGGCACGAAGCAGCAGCGGCTCAGGGCGGGAGGTCAGTGGTCACTAGTGCGGATCCTGCTGCGAAGGCTAATGGACGTTGGAGTCCCTTCTCAGCGTGTCCCGTGTTGCGGGAGGTGAAAGTACCTTTTGTGCGCCGCCTGGTGTTAAGCAGCAGCAGCTCAGGGTGGGAGGTCAGAGGTCACTAGCGCGGCTCCTGCCGCGAAGGCTGATGGACATTGGAGTCCCTTCTCGGCGTGTCCCGTGTTGTGGGAGGTGAGGGCGCCTTTTGTGCGCCTCCTGGTGCGAAGCAGCAGCGGCTCAGGGCGGGAGGTCAGAGGTCACTAGCGCGTCTCCTGCCGCGAAGGCTGATGGACGTTGGATTCCCTTCTCGGCGCGTCCCGGGTTGTTGGAGGTAAGTGCGCCTTTTGTGCGCCTCCTGGCGCGAAGCAGCAGTGGCTCAGGGAAGGAGGTCAGAGGTCACTAGCGCGGCTCCTGCCGCGAAGGCTGATGGACGTTGGAGTCCCTTCTTGGCGCGATTAGTTATTAGTGATTAGGCACAGCCTTCGGTAAACCTTTGAAAAACGATCAAAGACAGCACGAAGGAGATAAGCCAGAGTACGCGAGGTCCATGAGCTATACAGCCTACCCAGATGCGCTCCGGCTAGAATAAGACGAATTTGACAAGTAAACACATCGGCCCGTCCTAGCAGTGTTTGACTAACTAAAGTATCTAGAAGATTTACTGAGATATGTTCCAGTACCTTCCCATATAGGGGTCTGGCAGAGTCCTGGAATTCTTTAACAAGTGTGAGGGAAGCCATAGCAACAGAATTTCTACTGCCTAAGAAACAGATGCTCAGTTTAAAAAACTACTAAAGAGCAAATAAGTGACGAATAAAATTGATATACGTCTCTACATCCATTTGGGAGCCACACTATTTGGAGCGCAGTAGCACCGGTTTCTTATTTGAATTGTGGATGAGGAAAGAAATGTGTAGTCCTGAAGAAGGTGTCCTTATCCATCAATGACCACCAAAACGCGTCGACGCAGAGATTGTTGTTAAATTTGATATGTGACAGTAATTATAAGGACAGGGAAAATTTTACTCTGCTAAGTTCTGTCAAAATACAGCTCAAATTAACGTCATAAAGGCAAAGCTTATTGTCTTCTGTAGTTTCCTTTCCAGGGGTGATATCTATTGAGGTATTTTTGTACTCACTGAGTTAGTCAGGAGTCCTTTTAACTGTTTTTACAACTGTTTTTATGATTTCTTCTTTTTCTGTTATAAAATGTGTATTGTATTGTATTATGACATTTCATGATTTGATGTAATGATCTTCTTTGCAATTTTTATAATTGATGTATTAAAATTTGTACATAAGTACTTTCATGCTTTGAGGAGAGTAAGTCCATTTACGTATGATAGAGGTTGAATCGGCATGTTTTTGGATGATTGATAAAAGTGAACAAATGTTATCTATCTGGTTTTAATGATCATGTTGCTGAGCTTCAAAGGGAACCTTGTTTTTTTAACTATACAGCCTTCGGTAAAGACAAAGAGGACAGGCTTTCTAAACCAGCAATCAAAATGTCATCATGTCAATAAATACATGAAATAATACAAAATGCCTGAATTACAAGTTGTAAGTCTTGCTGCTGCTGCAGTCTCACAACAGGACTACTTGAGCACTACTAACACTGGGAACACGTGGAAGAAAGAAATAATACATGAAATGCTGTGGTCTGGATTGACAGCTCATTTAAGCAATGGCAAACCAAAAAAGTCCATGAAAGTCAATGGGTGAAGTAGGCTGACGAAAATACTTTTTCAGGTATTGGTAACCTCTGGTGTCTCAAAAAGCTGTCTGCAGGTAGACCTAAAAAACCCTTTCAAAGTCAATGCAATGTTTTTTTCTGGCAATTTCAGTAGTAGTTTAATTATTATGCTCTGTTCTGTTCGAATAAAATCAATAGGATCCAGACGAATCAACTGTCAATAAATTTACAGACCTCAAAAGCTTCAACCCCCCCTCGGAAGTGCAAATCTGGCTTTGTGTTAGGACCACATCCGCCCCACATTCTGAAGCAGATAGTGGATATCATCTGCCCAGTTTATCCTAATTTATTCATCTCCTCTCTGCAGTTGGTTATGGTTCCTAAGACTTGAAAGAGGGCTAATTTAATTCCTCTCTTTAAAAAAACGAATGCAGACACTACAACGCTTTCAAATATTATACCTATCTCTCTCTTACCAGCTGCCTCAAAAGTTATAGAAAAAATAGTCAACACTCAACTTTCTGAGTTCTTGGAGACATTTGCACTTTTTCATACTTTGCAATCTGGTTGCATGTCACGACATAGTATGGAAACTACCCTTTTGGAAATTAGAGAATTGATTAGGATGACCCAAGATCTTGGCCATAATGCCGCTCTGATTCTACTAGACCTCTTGGTGACTTTTGATACTGTTTCTCTATATATTTTGCTCCAACATCTTGCAGCAATTGGGGTGAGATTTCAGCTCTGATGAGGTTTAGCTCTTTTCTGATCCTCAGAGAACAGGCAGTCTGGATAAAACCCCATTGCTCGGATGCCCGGACTCAAATATGGAGTGCCACTGGGGTCAGCATTGAGCCCCACTCAAAGTGTATATGTCTCCACTTGTGTTTCTATTGAATCCAACGGTGTTAAAATTATCTCCTATTCTGATGACACTCAGGGCATATTATCAAGCCCTTTATCGCCGCGTTAGCGGCACTTTTCTGCCGCTAATGCGGCAATATTTTTATCACACTATTAACAAGCTGCAGCTAACGGGCCTTAGCGTGAGTTTGTTGGCGATAGCGGCCGTTTTTTTATCTCTAAGCATGTCAGCGATATATATCGCTAATGACATGCAAAGTAGGCGTTTCTGACTTAAACTCCATTGAAACAGTCGCAAGCACAACTTCCCTCTATTATCAATGTCCGCGAAGCGATAAGAAAAGTCGCGCTAACTGCGCTTATCGCTGGAATTTAACGCCTGAAAAAAACTTGCCTTAACCATCTTGTCAATGGGGGGTGGATTGTTAGGTTAAGTACAGACTTGCATATTAGCAAGCTTTTCATTAGCGCAGTTAATTTAGCGCTGGAATTCTCACGCTATTGCTGGTTTTACTCGCTATCGCTGGATTTCCTATCCCCTTTGCGATACGCGTTGATAATACAGCGCTAACACGGCGAGGAAATCCAGCGATGGCCGGCGATAAAAAAAACAGCGCTAAGCGCGCTTTGCGATAATTATCGCAGATCCTTGATAATATGCCCCTCAGTTACTGCTCTCCTGTGAAGGAGATTCCGTCACAGTCAAGGAGACCTTTTTAGCATGTATGAATGCAGTTGTGAGGTGCCTGAGAGCCAATAATCTGCAATGCAACCCAGACTAGACAGAAATACTAATCAGAAATACTGTTTATTTGTCCCCAATCCACTACCAGGATGGATGGGATGATGTCTGAGAGATTGCCCCTCCTCCCACAGAGGTGGCCAGGAATATAGGGGTGTTATTTGATGGTCATCTTTCCTTTAAGGCCCAGCTTTCTCCTGTTTTGAAAACATGTTTTTGGATATTAAAAGTGTTAAATAAGTTTTTGGACCCTCTCACTTGGGAAGCACAGAAAATAGTTGTACAGGTGCTGATTCTATCCAGGTTGCACAATTCTAATGCTCCGTAATTAGGTCTACCAGACTACTTAAAGCAGTGCTTGCAAGTTGTGCAGAACACACAGCCAATCTTCTGTTCGTGTTCACTAGGTGGATCTCCATGTTCCTGTACCTAAAACAGCTTCCTTGACTTCCGGTTGGAAAGAGAATCATATTTAAAGCTATGGGGCCTATTAGCAATAACCGGCGATAATTATCGCTAAGCGCAGTTAGCGCAAGGATAATTATCGCCGGCTATCGCAGGTTTCTATCGCGGAGATAGTGTGCTATCAGCAACGCTTATCTCCAAAGCGATAGAAACCCTGGAGAACAGTGTGAATATCGCTTGAAAACAAGCGATATTCACACTGTGACCAGTGTTAGCTTGGCGATAGGGCGAGGGGGATTTAGCCATGTAATCCACCTCCCATTGGATTACATGGCTAAGTCAGGGTGAGACCAGGCATTAACAAACCAGCGCTAAACGTGTTTAGCGCTGGTTCGTTAATCACCTCCCCTGCCTGATAATAGGCGATAGCGACCGTAGCGACTGTTTCCAGTCGCTTTTAGGTTGGGAACGCCTACTTTGCATGCCATTAGCGATAAATATCGCTGGCATGCAAAGCGGCACCCAACCCGGTCGCTATCGCCTAAAAGCTGTCGCTAACAGCAGTTAGCGACAGCTTGCTAATAGGGCGTTTGAATTATCGCCGCTTTAGCGGGAAAAAGTCCCGCTAAAGCGGCGATCGAGCCCTTGATAATATGCCCCTATATTATTAGCCTACTGGGCCTTCCATTGAATTGGGCCCAATTATCTTAATACCAGAATTGGAGACTAATGTCCTCCCAGGGTTCTGAGTTCAGGGATGCACGGATGATAGTGGTCTCTCGCTTTAAAAGGCAGAGACGTGGCGGATCCTTCTCGCTTTGATTTGGAATCAGCTTCCATTCTAATTTAGAAATATGTCTAATGAGACCACCTTTAGTAAGTTTCTAAAAACCCAGGGGCAGATTTACAACCCCTTGCGCCACCGGTGCATCACTTTTTGTGACATAGCGGTGGCGCATTTTACTGCTCCATATTTACAAGCGATACCAAAGGGGATGATGGACGGAGCGCTAGAGCAAATCAAACACTCACCCCCAGTCAACTGATCTGGGTTTAATCCATCATCATTCTTTAGCTCACTCCACCACCCTAGTTCAGACATGGCCATATGCAAATCAGTCTGACCCTGTGCCTCATGGGAACAGTCCAGCCCGAACTGCCAAGCCATGTCTTCCCTGGACCGGAAACAAGCATCCTGGGACCGGTTCCGGGTTCAAAACCCTCATCAGCCAGGCTATCTTGAATCCAGTGGCAAAGTGAGCAAGGGACCCACGTCTGGGCATACCCTGCCAACTTAGGACGAACAAAGCGATACCAAAGGGGATGATGAACGGAGCGCTAGAGCAAATCAAACACTCACCCCCAGTCAACTGATCTGGGGTAATCCATCATCATTCTTTAGCTCACTCCACCACCCCAGTTCAGACATGGCCATATGCAAATCAGTCTGACCCTGTGCCTCATGGGAACAGTCCAGCCCGAACTGCCAAGCCATGTCTTCCCTGGACTGGAAACAAGCATCCTGGGACCGGTTTCGGGTTCAAAACCCGCATCAGCCAACCAGGCTATCTTGAATCCAGTGGCAAAGTAAGCAAGGGACCCGCGTCTGGGCATGCGTGGACCATGCGATAGTCTCCGCGATACAACAACCGCGACGGTGATAAAAACCCAAACCCCAACGCAAAAAAAATGCGATGGGCCAAACCGCGATGAGGAAATCAGCGATAAGCAGCGCCAGGCCTGCAATACACACAGAGCAGGCGGGAAAATCACTACAAAAGTACAAAAAACACACAAACACAAAATAACCAACCCTGAAGCACCATGGAGGCAGCCGGAGCAGGCGCAGAGGACGAGCAGAACCCCAAAAGCACCCCGGTCGACCAGCCAGGGACCTCGGGGACAGGGAAGGGCAAGGACAAGAAGAAGAAGAAGAGGAAGACGAAGTTCAGTCCGCAGGAGAATCGGATCCTGGTCACGGAGGTGATGGAATACCATCAAGAACTGTTCGTCACCTCCAAAGTGTCATTGGGCACCAAAAATGGAATATGGCGGTCCATCGTGGACAAGGTGAATGCCGTCGGAGAGCACAAGAGGTCAATGGACGAGGTCAAGAGGCGATGGATTGACATCAGGCGCAAAACCAAGGAGAAACTCGCAGGCAACCAGAAGGCAGCAATGCAGACTGGAGGTGGGAGCCCAGCGCCACAGCTGGAGCTGGATGACATGGAGGAGCTGGTGTCGACAGTCATCAGTGTGGAGACCATGGCAGGAGTCGGGGGGACCGGACACTGCTCGACATGACAGAACACAACAGCAACAGGGTGAGTAACCACCAGGTACTGGGGGGACGGGGGAGATGGACACAATAGCACACATGCACAATCAAGCAGAGCACAGTGCACACCCACAATGACTCTGGATCATGGCCCTGATCTACAGACTGTCACAATGTACATTGTCATGCTGTCTGAATGTGAACATGTACCATGCGGCTACATACATGTGGACACATTGTAACACAGCATCTCCCCTTCACATTGCAGGGGCACCGTCAACACCTCCTGCAGAGCAGTCCCAGCCACTCTTCACTGATGACGAGGAGGACACCACCAGCATCGACACCCAAGCCCTCCAAGACATCATTGAACTCATCTGCCAATCACCTCCAGGACCAGGGCAGCCCAGCTGCATCGAGGAAACCCCACCCACTCCACAAACCACCCAGCAGGAGGCACCCACAAACCCCACTGTCTCCCAAGACCCCCGCGAACAACACATGGCCTTCCAACGCTATGTGTTGGAGGGCCAGAGGGAGATGGCTGAGCAGGTGCGGGTGGGGTTTGACCTCATGGCTACCAAACTTGATGCCATCCATGGGTGTCTGAGTCCCATCAAGGACCACCTCCAGTCCCTAACGGACACCCACAGGCCACTCCATGGTCTCCAACTAGCCCTGGCTGACATTGCTGGAGTCATGACTCGGAGACAAGAACACCTGTCCGCTCAGAGTGGCTCCAGCGATCTCAGCCGTGAGCTGGCACACATGCGGAGGCTCATGGAGGGCATGGTGCGGATGGAGGCGGAAAGGATGGCAGCCACCGCTGCACATCAGCAAAATGTAGCTGGGATCTACCATGCCCTGCATATCCTCGTCATGGTATTGCTGCCACAAGGGGTGGCGCAGATGAATGCTGCTGCTCCTACACCATCCACATCTCCACCCCCTGGAGAGTCAGTGCCTCACAGTGCGGCAGGCATTTCCACTCTGGCACCTGATGTGTCACTGCCACACAGTGCGGCCGACAATCCACTGATGTGTCAGTGGCGCACAGTGCCGCAGCCGGAACTGCACCACCCACAGGTGGGGCAGAGCACACATCCGAGGATGAGGACGTGGATGGGCTTGAGATCAGGAGGAGGCACTAGCATTCATGTCCGCCACCTGGCCTGTTGCTGCTTGGTACCACACATGGCCCCATGACCTTCCACTGACCCCCGATACACTCTGCTGCACTCACCTTGGACCGCGACATGGACTGCCATATCCTGTTTGGTGACCAATGACACGGCGACCAGACTGCGGACTGTACCCTTCCTCTTCCGCTGTACTTGTCATTCCCCGATGGACTCTGGCTGGCCCTCCACGGGCCCATATTGTGAAATGGGGTTGGCATGGCCCTGTACTGCTCCAGCTGCAAAACTCCACTGGATGTGCATTAAACATTCAGAAACGCACTGCTGTGTCATGTCTTTCATCATTCAGGTATGAATGTGTGGATGAATGTAGGGTCAGTGATTCCCCCTAACGTCAATGATGCTCATCTAGTGGGATTCCAGTCACAGGGTGCTACATTGCCGATTGCGTTCCGGGTGCCGTAGACACTACAACAGGGACACACGCATTAGTCACTTCCTTGTCCGGACATGGACTGAACCACGCCCAGAGCCCCCGAGTCATTGTTGCAAGCCCTGCGCTGGTCCGGCATATACCAGGCCAGACCACTCCGCTTACGCTCCGAGGGGGGGGGCACATAGCTACAAGTCGCAGGTTTACACGCTGGTGGTCTGCAGGTCACTGGTCTAGTTGTCAGCATGTCACAGCCACTTCCTGAGGGCAGGTTTGCACACACACCACACCCATCCGGCACAGGCATAACAGGCCATGTGACCCCGCCAATATAAGCGGCCGACAACGTCACATTCCCCACTGCCGGTGGTGACTGGATGACGGACGTTCCACGATTCTCAATCATAAAGGGCCCATGAGTTGTTGCACACAGGGTTAGTCGCACCCGAAGCCATGCGGCCGTCACTGGCCTACAACCACGTGGCGCTGACTGGGGTTGCACAGGGTTAGTGGCACCCGAAGCCTTGCGGCCGTCACGGGCCTACCACCACGTGGCGCTGACTGGGGTTGCACAGGGTTAGTGGCACCGAAATTGCTGAGCGGGTGTTCAGCCTGCGATGATGACGTGTGCACTGATGTGGTCTCTGCCATTGATGCCTCAGGACTCAACGTCTTGTGTGGGACCTGCTGGGCCGCGGTGTGGGTCCGCATGATGTGGAGCTTGCCATGGTGGTAGGACCGGAGCCTGGAGCTTGCACGGGCACGTGGTGTGCCCACTGGTGGACACACCGTTGGCGGCAGGTGAGCAGTGGGGCCTGGGTGTGAAAGTGCGGACAGCCAGCGCTGGCCGGCGGGAGGGGGTAGGGTGCGGCTGCATGTGTGTGCAGGGACGGACAGGCGTAGTTGTCGTGTGCAGTGAGATGGACTCTGCCATGATTGACTCTGGCCTCGATTACAGATTGCAGACCTGGTGGCGTGCAGTGTATACCGGCACGTGGTTGGAGACACACCGGTGGCAGCAGGTGAGCAGTGGTGCCTGGGTGCGCGGGGTGGCAGTGTCCCTCCCCCTCTCTCTCTCTCTCCCTTCCTTTCCTTCTCTCTCTCTCTCTCTCTCTCTCTCCCTTCCTTTCCTTCTCTCTCTCTCTCTCTCTCTCTCCCTTCCTTTCCTTCCCTCTTTCTCTCTCCCTTCCTTTGCTTCTCTCTCTCTCTCTCTCTCTCTCCCTTCCTTTCCTTCTCTCTCTCTCTCTCTCTCTCTCCCTTCCTTTCCTTCTCTCTCTTTCTCTCTCTGCCCTTCTTTCCTTCTCTGTTTCTCTGTGTCTCGCTCCTTTGATGTGCGCATGACACACGTTCTGATTTGGTGCTTTATTTTCCAGGCTGTGACATCAAGATTGTCCCGGACGGACCCGACAGGAGTCTTCCGCATTGGTGTTTTGTGTTGTATTTCAATAAAGTTTTTGATTGTTACTTCAATGATGAGTGACTGTTTCTCGTTCTTCTGACCACACGTGTGTTTCTTGTTGTCATTGTGCGGCATCATGCGCTTTTTGTGGCTCTTGTGTCGTGCACGGTATGTGTTTGTCCGGGGGAGGTCCGGGGGGGCCTGGGAGTGGTGGCGGTGGGTGTTGTGGCCCTCATGGGTCTCCGAGCTGCATGATCATTGGCTCCATGGCATCTGTGGGTCTTCAGATGTGGCTCTGGCCTGGGCTCCCTTTCATGCTGCAGGTAGTTTTCCTGCTCAACACCAGCAGAAGCCAGGTGTTAAATCCCTGCTGCTACCGCGGCTTATCGCCTGTTTTTGGTTCGCATTGCAGATCTGGCAGTTCGTTGTGAATGTGGTGTAGTGGTGTTTTAGTGTGTTTTTGCACGGGAATGCCTACTCTGCATCTCATTAGGGTTAGTTGGTGGTGTCACCCGTGGAGGTAAATTTTGCAGCAGTTATCGCGGGAATACTGGCATTGTCTGCAGTTTGCACCCACTTGTGAATGGGGCGTTAAATCTATCTCCACTTTTGATGCGTTAAGGTGGCGATAACTCGGCGATAAGTCCTTGTGAATATGCCCCTGAGTGTAGTAAAAACATGTGTTTACCATTTTAGGTCCCATAGGTCCTGTGGAGTTAAAAGCAGTGTGTGATAGGAATTTGAGTTGTGGTTATTGTAGCATTGTAACTGGTGTATTTCTTAACTGTTTTGCCATACGACGGGAGAAGTTAAAACATTCCATGAACAATCCATTACATTTAACTGTATACACATATATAAATATCCTCTGCAGTTGGTGGATAGGTTGGGCTTGACATTAGCCCATTCTTTTCAATACTTTTCATCAATCTTGTGGCTTGACTTTTCTACTGTGAGTTTGAGGTGCATTGGTGCTTGTCCGTTGCCGTTGGGTCTTTTTTCCAAACGGTAAATCAGGTACTATTGTTTCTATTGTTTTGAATCTTGACAGATCTCCACCAATATCTGATATACCAACTCCTGTTTGTGGGTTCTCTTGCAATCTACCTTCTTTCCTTTAAGCTTGTTATTTTGTCTCATAATTGATGCCATCGTACATCTTTATTACTTACTTCCTCAAAGAAGTTTAATGTATTCCTGTTCATTTATCTCTAGCTATTGGTTGCCCCTTATTATTTAATTGTGTACTTTGATTTCTGGAGCCTTGTGTAGAGTCAGGTGGTGTTGGAATCACACACAAAATTAAAGGGTTTCACGATCACACACATCACTGTTAGTGGCAGCCCCCCTGGCCTCATTTAGAATCTGGAGAACAGGCTGCGTCTTGGATACCACTGCCACTGAAAACTTTTCCAGTTGAGTCGATCATGGCACCTGTGGCTGAAGCACATAGAGAGAGCCTCCCTACGTATCCATGCACAACTTTATTTTAAATACGTTTTTTCATATGTGTTTAAATACATATTGACGCGTTGCTTACAACATTATATTGCTTCATCTTATTTGTCTATGAAAATATGTTTGCCTGTGTATATTTGCATGCATACATTTATAACTGTGAACAATATATCTGTTTGTACATAACCTCAGTTTCAAATGCTGATTACCTTAGTCACAAAGGTAAAAGTACAAAAAGATAGACCGGTCCCATCTGTTTATGTGTGGAGTTCTCCGCCCCGCCTGCGGAGCCTCTGCAGCCGTAAACTTACTATTCACTCATAATTTGTGAATACCAAAAAAACTTACATTTACACAAAAGTGTAAGTTTACCTTTGTTAATCAGGCCCATAAATGAAAATATCTAGACAGGTAGTGCAAAGCCTATTTGCATAAATATTGCAAGAACGTCCAAAGTAGACTAGCTGCACCTAAAGCCTGCAGGACACACATAATGTTATAGAGGAAGCCATACCTAAATGCCGCAGGCACACCTGATATTAATAATTCACACCTAATGTCAGAATATTTACCTGACAGCAAAAAGATATACCCAGATACAACTAATCATATACAAAGTCATACTTCTTGGGCATCTTTTTATACTACAACACTATTTGCTAAAAAGAACACCAGCAATGGAATCAACCTGACAAGGAAGTTAAATTCCACAGAAGAGAGGCAGGCACAGTAGTTTGCTATTTCAAGACCCATTAAAGTGAATACAGTTTCCTTACAACCTCTATGCCGCTGAAAGATGCCATGTGGTATTACTACATATATCAAGTCAATAGGTGGATATTGCATTGTTGTGGAAGTGAAGTGTGAAAACGATGCTTAATTTAAGTCGGTGGTTTCCAGTGCTCATTACTGGCACTTAATTTTCAGTACGGGCTCTAGTGACAGTCCACCACATGGTGGCGACGTCTGTCTAATTTTGAAATGAGCACAAAAACAATGTTTAGCAAGTCAATATACATTAAAAAAGAATAATACCTGCAGCTCACGCCATTATTATAGCATTTGGTTCGTGGAATAGTCTGAACTGTCACATTTGTAGAAGTGCGATGGTTAATAGTATTGTTGTCACTGTCATTGGCAACGCTTTTAGGGGCAATGGGTGGTGCAGGATGCAGTGGACTCCCAATAAGGGCACGGGCACTTACTTTGTTTTACAAATTAAATACTATGCAAAGACCATGCCATGCCCTATGCTATAATATTATGTGTATTATCAAATTCCTCATACATCCTTTGTAATACTCACTACCAGGCCATGGCTATACAATCTATATAGCATTGTTACATATTACCCTCTAAGAAATTCCCATAGGCACAGATCAGAAAACACCCCCATGTAGGGTGAAAGATATGTGTGAAATAAGGCAACTCAACAATTAAGTACATTTTGACTCACACTGTTTCATGTCCCTGGTGATATGTTATGTCAGTGCTTGGTCCAAACACCTTTAACCACCGTATTATGAAAACAGGACCCTGGAGCTGGTTATGTGTCACAACGTGTGTCTATATTTGTTTTTGTTTAATTCTTTTTATAGCATGTTCACATTCAAAGGGCCTGTAACTTAATTGCTACTTGCGGGCCTGCAGCACTTATTGTGCCATCCACTTACGTAGCCCTATTAAACATGTCACAGGCCTGGCATTGCAGCCTGTGTGTGCAGTTTTAAACTGCCATTCTGACCTAGTAAATAAACCTTTTGCCAGGTCCAAACCTTCTTTTTTAATAATTATGAGTCACCCCTTGGATAGGCCCTACACACCCGAGAGGGAAGAGTGCAGTGTATTTATAAAAGTCATGCCCTGGTAGTGAAAACCCCCTAAATGTTTTTTTCACTACTGTGAGATCTACCTCTCCAATAGGATAACATGAGGTGGCCTTATTACAGTTTATAAGTGCGAACCTTTGTTTGGGAACAGGTAAACCCTTTCACGTTTGGTGTCTGAGAAATTGCATTTAAAAATCCTCTTTAATTGTAAAGTTGGATTTTACGTTATGATTTTGAAAATAGCAGTTTTAGAAAGTTTTCAAAAAGTGATGGATTGGGTGCTTGAATTAATCTGAGCCAGTGGTAACTACTCGGGCTGCATTCCAATCCATTATTATTTTGCACATCATCACACCTCAGTATGGACCCAGCTATATGCAAATCAATCTTGTCCCTGCTCCAATGGGAACAGTCCAGCCCAAATGGCCAATTCAAGATCTCCCTGAGCTTGAACACAAGCAACACAGGACTGGTTTCACATTTCTTATGGTCTCATTAGTTGGGTGTAGCTTGGTTTTCAGGGACACAGTATACATGGGGCTCAAGTCTTGGCATATCCATTCCACTTAGGGGGACATACTAAAGAAAACAAAAAGTGATGGATGGAATACTTGAATTCATCTCGACCACTGGTAATTACTAGGGCTGCCTCCAAATCCATCATTATTTTCACACCATGCCGCATAACACTGGACCCAGTTATATACAAATCATTCTTGAGCCGGCTCCAATGGGAAAAGTTCAACCCTAATGACCAAGCCAGGAACTCCTGAACTGGAACACAAGCAAACCAGGAGCAGTTTCACCTGAGTTGCGGGCTCAGCAACTGTGTGTTGCTTGGTGCAAGTGACACTGTGTGCACGGAACCCATGTCTGGGCATACCCATCCCACTTAGTGCAAGATACTAAAGTATACTAAAAGTGATGATTGGAATGCTTGATATAATCTAAGCCACTGATAATTACTCGGGCCGCATCCCAATCTATCGTTATTTTGCACATCATGCCACCTCAGTTTGGACCCAGCTATATGCAAATCAGTCTTGACCCTGCTCCAATGGGAACAGTCCAGCCCAAACTACAAACTCAGGTCTTCCCTGAAATGGATCAAAAGCAACCCCGAACCAGTTTTATCCTTGTTATGAGCTCATCAGCTGGGTTTAGCTTGGTATCAGTACACAGGACCAATGTCTCGGCATACCCATCTCAGTTAGGGCCACATACTAAATTATACAAAAAGTGATGGATGGAATTCTTGAAATAATCTGAGCCACTGGTATTTACTAGGGCGGCATCCCAGTCCATTGTAATTTTGCACACCATGCAACCTCAGTTTGGACACAGCTATATGCAGATCAGGCTTGAGCCCGCTGCAATGCGTCCATCCTGAACTACCATGCCACTTCCTCCCTGCCCTGCATCTGCCCAGCTGACCTGCTGCCTGGGCCTGGAACTGGAGTTGCCTGAGCCCCACTGGCCTCTGCTGGATTGAGTTCCTTACCCCCAAGATGGGCCTGGTCACACATGAATCATGCTTCCTGCACCGCACACCAAAGCGAAGCTCCAGTAAACCCGACTCTTCGCGTCACAGCAACTGCCCAAGATGCATGGTAGCCCGAGATCTGCACTTTGCTCTACAGCATCGATGGCCCGTGGAGACCGCGAATGCCAAGGTCCAGCAACGATCATCCGCAATGCCCAACAGGATCTTTGTGCTACAGTGACAATTGTCCGTGACCCCCAGGCTGTTCTTCAAGCTACATTGATGATGACCTGTGCCACTGTCCCTGCTACTGGCAGCCCCTTCCACCACAAATGGAACTCTATGCTCTGGACTTTTTAAGGCAACTGTTTCTGCAGGACTAAGGTGGTCCCTGTATCTGGCCCGCACTCCATCGTGGTCAGCCTGAACTTGTGATTTTCTCTCAGTCTACCACAACCAGAAAGCCGGTAGTGGCGCTGTGTGCTTTTAGTCATTTTACTTACCGCAAACCTTTAAAATTGCATAGCTCCTGTTCTACTGATTCAATTTTTGTCATTTTGGTGACAATTATTTTTTATTAAATTGTACTCTATTATTCTAAATTGGTGCATAATTTTTTTGTGTTGCGTTTTCACTGTTTGAAATGCTGCATAAATGCTTTCAACATTGCCTCTAATTTAAGTCTGACAAGCTACCGGAGGGTTAAGCACAGGTAAATTTGGGGTTTGCTTGTGTTTCACCCTGACAGAGGTTTTGGTTGCTGCTTAAGTAGGGTTTCACTGCCCCTCAACCAGTAACCCATTTTCCAACAGATAGAACTTACTCCCAGCATTTAGCGCTATATTCTTAGCAGACAATCAATCAATCAATCCATCAAACAGCATCTGTATAGCGCAGCACTGTCACCCCTATGGCCTTTGAACCTAAAATTGGTGTGAGAAAGCACTTTCTGCTAAGAAATACTGCTAAATGTGCTCTTGGGGTAGGAATGCTCCAAGTTACCCCCTGAGTTTAGTGCTTTTTTTGCGCAATATGAACTTTCACGTTTAAAATGAATGTGAGGATACATTTTGTGCTAAGAAATAGCGCTAAATGCAGCAGAACAGGTATCGCGAGCACTAGCGGCTGCTCATGCTCTTGTGGTAGGATGTCTTTCCTCCAAATTACTCTTATGTACACTAGCAGGCGTAATCGCTCAGTTGTCAGTCATTTTTGTCGAATTACCGAATTAACTCAGATTACTACAGCATGATTGAAATTTGGCTCATGCATTATTCCTTTCCGTACTTTTAATGATCTCCGTAATGTTGAGTGAGATTTTATCAAAAGTGTTTTGCTCCCAGCTGCACTCTTCTCAGCTAAAATCTCAAATTCCTGGATTCTGAACCTGTGTTTTTACTTTCCCTCAACACATCATCATGTGCCTTTCACTGTGGTCCCTGTGTGCTGTGCTCAATTTTTCAGCTCAGTTACTTGTATTCTGGCAGGCTATCTGGTTTGGTGATGTCATCAGTGGCCGCTAGTGCAATAGTAGAAATTTCCAAATGATTTCAATTTACAATTTGTGATTTAGTGATTACAAAACTAAATTGGTGTTTCATACTCCATCCTATGCGTATATATGAATTTGAGATTTGCATTATACAAGCAACTGTTTCTTGCAAATTACGAATCACAAATTTTCTCATCCTCATATTAGACTGTACTTTGCACGTTTGATTAAACTCTTTTCAACATGGAGTGCTCCTAATGCGAGACTCAAGGGCGCAAAAATTTGTTTTCTCCAAAGTGTGGAAGTAAAGTATGTTTTGATGTCTTTCAGATGGTAGTAAAAGTATTGCTGTCTGAGGATTTCTGGGATAAAAGTCTTGGTTGTAGCCAGCTGACACTTTTCTCATGGAACATGACAGGAGCTAAAGAACTTAAAACTGACAACGAACACAAAGCTCATGCAACTAACTTCTCACACATCTGTCAGCAGGAAACTTGGACTAAGAGCGAAATGTCTCTAAAAAGGCTTTAATGTAAAAATAAAACCATCAATAAAGCTCTCGGAGCATGGAAGGCTTTCAGGACATTTTGCAACATACGATAGATCTATCATGAACTTTACCTTAGAAATGATTATATATTAGCAACAAAAATATTATTTCAGATTGTCAACAGTTTAGGAATTATCCTCTACAATGTACACGTTCTGCCTGAATCATAAGAAAAGAAATGAACTCAAGATTCACAAGCTCCCATTGAAAAATGGAAATGTGCGACCGCACCATGTATGGTCGCATCCAAATTGCCAGTCGGACTCACCGACCTATGGTCGAGCGGTTCCTTTCAAGAAATGATGTCGGTCGGAGGCAACTTCGACCAACATCGTAATGAGGGCCATAGTTGAAAAATCAGCAAAAAGTCCAAGACTGCACAATGGTCTATGGTTAGATGTCCTGCACATCTAACCTGGGCTTCTATTGGAATTCTATAACGCATATTAGCAAGCCCATTATCGCCGTTTTAGCGGCAGTTTCCTGCCGCTAAAACGGCGATAATTTTAACGTGGGTCTTGCTAATATGCCCCAATGGGTATCTGTGCCCGTCATTCTAAAAATCAATTGCGGAAAACTAATAGCAGCTCAATTAGATATACTGGAACAAGCATGTTAGATAGAATCAAGGCATAATTGGCACCAGCATTGTTAAATGGGTCCCCAACGTGGGGTCTAGGCTGAATAGAGAATTGGAGACAATCTACTCTGTGGGTACTCGCAAACATTTCCCCAGGACCACAAAGTATGGTCTGTGGTGTGACCTAGGGCTGCACTGATGCCAGCAGAGTGGTGGTAGGGGGTCTGGGTGGATGTGTAACAAAATGTTTAATAAACAGGCAAGCATTTATTTGCAGGTTAACTAAAGTTAAGTGGTGCATGACACCATCGCAGTTACTTTGTAACTTCATTTAACCTGCAAATAAATGCTTGCCCTTTTATTTCATGTTTTTTAACATTTTTCTGAATATTTGTGCTGTTCACCAGGGGGCTGCACTTTGAGTATCACTGCAAAATTCCCTGAAAGACTTGATTTGGAAAGAGCACCAAAAATATCTGAAAATCCGTGTGAGTAATGGAACTCAAGAATCAGAGATCAACAAAAAAATATATATACAAAATCAGTGCAATATTATAAATATAACAGTGCATATACAAGAATTCCTTTAAAACAGTGATAAAAAAGTTTTTAAAATCAATACAGATTATTACACAAATACATTAAGAGGTGATCTAATTAAATCGATTAAATGATTAGTGCTAAATGAATTATATTCTAAAATATATAGATTTTATAAAACGATGCTGAGCTTCTACCAAGACTTTATTGGGACAGACATATAAAACATGAGCAATATCTTAAACGCCTCCTCTACATAGTACACAAGATGGTGACTTATCACTTGTGTCACTGCAGTGTTTAGTGGAGGCTTTTAATGGTAGGATCCCTAAGCGAAGCACAATAATGCAGCATCTAACGCTGTGATCTAGTGTAAATCTCAAATATTTTTGATCAATCTTATACTCTAAGTTAATTATAAAGGGCCTATAATGTGATAATTGGGAATAGAGTGCGAGTTTGAGGTCAAAACTCAGTCTCTTTTTTTTTCAGGAATAGCTTCAAAAGTGCTGGTGGCCAGGACTGCAGAAGGATGATAGAGAATTGAAAATGCTCTAAAGCTGTCACAAGATTTTCATTAAAAATATACTGTCTTACTCCAACCTTAAAAGTTTTGCTATTTAAAAAAGCTCTCAAGGAGAATTCAGCCAAACACAGTAAGTTGTATGCCCATCTAATTACATTTGCCAAATTTCTTGAGTAGGCGCTAACTAAAGTGAGCTTTAAACGTAACAAACTCAAAAGCTAAACACGATCTTGAATTAACTAAGCTAATGGAATAGTGGGTGGAAGGGGCAGTTGTATTCACATAAGAAAAATCTTGAGGCATTTAGTAAATTGGCAAGAGCCAAGCTAGAACTATCATCATACAACACTCCTTCCTCCCAGTCATATCTTTTGCAGAACATGAAACAGGCTCTGCAAACAAAATGTATTCGACTCAGGTCCATGCTGTTTACTCTCAAATCACTTGAATCTTGGAAAACATTTCTGATTGTGAATGTTGGCGTGGATGTGGTCATCACATGCAATTATTGGTGCACATAATATTCTTATGTCCACGTATCTTGACTATAAAGAGAAAGTACCTACACCTGTTTTTTCAACCGGGTTGGTGTAAGGACAATGGAGGCAGCAACCTTAGTATGTTTGCTGGGGTTCGGCATACAGTTAACAAGCTGCCTTTTGAAGTACTTGTAACAAGCACCAATCAAGCTGCAGAAAGCAGAAATGGCAAAACATGCTCCCTCTAGTCCATCCTACAGCAGGCAGTTTGACTGGCAGTAGTAAGGCTCTTACAACGAGGAACATGCAGCTGGTCCTCAGAACTTTGTTGTCTATTCCAGTACGTTCACTTGTATTAGGAACTCTAAATGGGGAATGTGCTGCTGTGTGTGCAGATTTGAACTGCCATTTTGACCTGGGAAATCACATTTTTGCCAGGCCCAATTCTTCCTTTTTAATACATATAAGTCATCACTTTGAAATGTTGGCCATGTACATTTCAATTTTATATGTACTGGTAGTGAACAACTCTTAAATTTGTTGTTCAATACTGTAAGGCCTATCTCCCTCATAGGATAACATTGGAATTAACTTATTACAGTTTATAAGCTGTACCTTCCAAATGGGAGCAGGTATCCAGATCATGTTTTGCGTCTTTGGAATTGTAATGGAAAGCCTCTTTCATGGTGAAGCTGGATTTATAATTACAATTTTGAAAATTACACTATTAGAAAGTAAGTATTTTTCTGCCTTATCAAACACAATAAGATGATGGACGGAGCACTAAAACTTTTCAGACACTCACCCCCAGTCACTATTAGAACTGAGTTGAATCCGTCATCGTTCTTTTGCTCACTTCACCATCTCATTTCAGACCCAGCCATATGAAAATCAGTCTTGACCCTTTTCCTCATGGGAAAAGTCCAGTCCGAACTGCCAAGCAAGGTCTCCCCTGACTGAAAATAAGCATCCTGGGACCAATTTCATGTTAACACCCCTCATCAGCCAGGCTAGCTTGAATCCAGTGACAAAGTGAGCAAGGGACCCACGTATGGGCATACCCTGCCAACTATGTTGACATGGCTTGGCAGGGTATGCACAGATGTGATGTGTGGCGAATCCCACCCTGAAACCCTTATCTCTGACCCATACTTCTGCTTGAGTAAGGGCACGCTAACTAGTGACCTCATCTTCTACACAAAAAGACGAGCACAGTGGGGAACTGCCATATACTCCCTACTCTGAACAACCAACTCCAGGAAAACACCTCATGGGCTTACGCATTCACCCTTATGCAGGGCAGTCGCTACCATATCTCTCTACAATAATGGCATCAACCTAATTCAATCCTCGAATGACAACCTAGCAGTACTGGTTGAGATTTTCCCTGTCATAAAAAGAGCTGTGAACAATAAGAACCCAACCAATAACTGAAGACATCCCAACGTGCCTGACATCAACCCTGCATCCCTTTGTATGCCATCTCCTACACTGGCCTCATCCAGCCCTTTCTCTAGAGATAACCCATGCTCCTATCCTCTATCTCTGCCCAACACTACCTTTGACTCCTCACTCTTTATTCGGACTGAGTCCCTCTCCTTAAGTCGACGCTCCTGCCCACATACACCAGAGGCCTCCACAACAGCAACTATGAAGTCCCTCCCTCCAGATCCTATTCCCCCCTGCTTCCCAAATTATCCCTACCTAGCCCTCCTGAAACCCCCTGATCTCCTACCAATACACTGATGACAAATATGCCTGATTTCATACCTCCTGACATGACAAACCGTACACCTCTTAGATCTCTCAATCAGCACACTTCCTCCCCCATCTGCCACCCTCAGGCTATCACCTCCATCACCCTGAAAATCCCACTGCAGCATACATCTGCCCTTCAAATTCTTCCTTCCCTCATTATTAACTCTTCTTCCCAAACCTGGCCCCCCCTCCCAACCCATGACCACCTGCCCCCTCGCCTCTTCGGGAATCTCGCCTCAACAAGATCTTACTTAACTTGCTACATCTTAAGGAAGATATTCTAAGACTTACCTCCTTAACCACTGAGGTGTTGCTCAACCAAAGGCATTACAGTTTTCAGAAGAAGCAAGCTGGCTCCCAATTCATCTCACTCCCTAACCGCAACCTTCACACACCTCACTTTAATAGGAACTCCTCCCCTCCACCTAGCCCCCCCTCTTGACCCAGGAGATTGACTGATTGCCTCTCAGACAGCAACATCCACACATTTCTCCTTTCTTACACCCCCAATGAAGACACCACCAAGATATTTGTGGCTCAAATCCAAACAATCCAAAGTAATCCCTACAGATTATCAAGTCACAACCATAGAGGGATTAGCAAAGCTAATCTCAAGCCTATCAACTCCAATCAGTCTGTCACAACCCACTCTAATACCCTCCTGAAATGCATGTTCATTAATTACAGATCGGCTGTTAGTCATGAGTCTGACATTTATGACCTCACCTGCACTCATGAGCTCGACCTCGTTGTCCTGATGGAAACTTGGTTAAACTACTCTTCTGCCCCTATTTTAGACCTACTAGTCCCCCCTAGTTACTGCAGCATTAGACTGGGCAGAACTCACAGAACTAGTGGGGGAGTTGTATGCATTTACTCTAATACCCTAGCGGTAACTCAGGCAGCTTCGGATGCCCTACTGCGTCAATATCGTCAGTAATGACAGACCTATTTGCAAACTTCATCTAATTTACCACCCTCCCGGAGACAACCTAGCTTTCATCGAACAAACCATGGAATTAATCTCAGCCAACACTGATCAACAAACTACTCAGATATTCCTTGGAGACTTCAACCTTCACTAGAATGACCTGAATGACCAGATAGTCAACACCTTCAAAGCCTTCTTATCAGACCTCAAGTTGACCATAATTTGTGATCGCCCTACTCACAGTAAAGGTGAGACCATAGACATAATCATTGCAAAATGGGTCATCACTACACTGGAGTCCATTCTGCCTTGCGATTGGACGGATCACTACCACATTACCTTCCTCATCAATGCCAATGTGAACCCAAAAATAGCTCAAGTAAATAAACAAAAACATTGGAAACTAAATCTCCAGAATGCAAACCTCAATCACTTATCAGCCCTCAGTCACTATTACCTGACCCCATAGGTGGACATGGTGGACGTCCATGACATTCTAGAGCATTACAATACCTCCATCTTGAACATCCTTGACTCAATCGCTCCTCTACAACTAAAAAAAGGATCCACCAAAGTTGCTAAACCTTGGATCAATGAAAACCTCAATACTGAAAGACGCAATTTGAGACTAGCAGAAAGAGCCTGGAGATCCTCACCTTCCATGGAAAACTTGGAAAAACTAAGGTCAGTGAGAAATACTTACAACAAAAGAATCAGAAACTCGAAAGCCAATTTCTTTAGAACCCAACTGGACCAAGCCAGAAATTGGCCCAAAAAACATTTTGAAATTGTCAAGCAACAATCCAACAACCAACCCTGCCTTCCCAGTATTGGTTCCAACAAGTATCCTAATTGCGAATAATTTGCTTCCTTCTTCATGGAAAAAACAGTCATTATTGAAAAGGAGTTACAGACAATGAGGGAGCTAATACGTTGTAACTTACACACCATTAGACATCCATCACAGTCTGCTACCTCTATCGGTCACCCTTCGGTCTCTTCTAAAATCAATGTCTCCTGGCATACATTCACCCCCTCAAGAAAAGTGACATTCACTACCTGCTCACAGTGCTGAAACCATCTACTCACTTCATCAACCCTCCACCTCCGATCATCTTTAAGGAGATCAAATTGTCTATCCTCCCTCTATGAACCAAGATCATAAATGCCTCTCTCCTTCAAGGCACCAGCCCTGATTGTCTAAAAGTAGGACAGGTAACCCCCATTCTAAAGAATCCAACAGCAGAATTTGCAGACTTAAACAATTTCTGTTCAATCTCCAACATTCCCACTCTGGCGAAGCTTATTGAAGAATGTGTACAGATACAACTCTGCAATCACATAGATCAGTGCCAACTCCTAGACCAATACCAGTCTAGGTTCTGCCAAGATCAGAGCACAGAAGCAGCACTCACACACATAGTGGATGACGTTCTATCAATGTTGGATCACAATGAAGCATGTCATCCTCCTTGACCTATCCTCAGCATTTGACACTGTGAAACATGTCAACCTTCCAAACCTACTTAAAATAAGGATGTGTTTATCAGGGACCGTCCTTCAAAGGTTTACTTCATTCCTCGATAACAGAACCCAAAGAATCAAGGTCAACCCTTCTCTGTCGAAGCCCTCTATGGTCACCTTAGGAGTCCCACATGGATCTGCCCTCTCTCCCATTCTCTTCAACTTATTCATGGAACCTTTGGCAGACTCCTTAGCATCCTCGAACATTCATTATCACATGTATGACATGTATGCAGATGACACACAACTGTACCTGAAAATGTCCTCCCCTGATGACCTCAATACTCTAAACGTTATTCTGCAAAATGCTCAAAACTGGCTTGAGCTCAACCATCTCAAAATTAAGGCCATCAAAACGGACTTCCTCCTCATTTGCCCACCCAAACACAATCTTAAGATCAACCTTTGGATGAAACATCTAACTGCCCTCAATTGTAAACCTCACGTTGTAGACTCTGCGAGATCTCTGGGTATTATACTAGACAAACATCTCCAAATGCAGGATCACATCAGTAACGCCACCAAAGGAGCGAATTACAAGATGAGCATTCTAAGGAAATTGGCCTAAAATTTGTCACCATACCATATAGCAATCGACCTTAACTGTTGTACTCTTATTCTGTTGATCACGACTACCTCCTTCTGATCTCATTGGGAGGTTGCGCTCTTCGATTTATTATTCTTCTATGATTGTATTTATGTCGTAACTGCACTTTATTACTGTGTCTTTTACTGGTTTATTCACTCTCCCCCGTAAAGCACTCTGATACCATCACTGGTCATGTTTGCACTATACAAATCTTTATAAATAAATAAATGGACCGGTTCCTCTGGTGCTATTTGATATTTCTAGTGCTAATTTTTCACTCCCAGCTCTACATTTTTGCTGGAAATTATGCCAAAGATAGGAAGTGATATGCTCCACAATGTATACTTTTCTGCCAGCAGCACCAAACAACGGCAATATTCACCACCATTGATAAATACAAAACACTATATTGAGGAATTTCATTATTGCCAAGATTAACTCCAGGTGCAGTGATAATCTCTGAATAGGGCATCATTTGGTGTGCCTTCCAAATCCTGATGGGTCTGATAAATGTATCAAGATTTCAAGATCTTCAGGAATACTATATGTCTTGAGTTGTCCATATGACCTCTTTACCTGCTGATAGCAGGACACATTTCCCAATGAAAGTAGAGAAAAGTATACAGGAATTGGTGCGGAAACAAATACTGCGTGTTATTCGTTCCCCATTAACTTGCAATCCCTCTGCAATTAACATTACTGATAACCGCAGTATTGTTAATTCGGGAAAAGGGGGGGATACCCGGTCAA
Source organism: Calotriton arnoldi (assembly GCA_963921515.1). NCBI lineage: Eukaryota > Metazoa > Chordata > Amphibia > Caudata > Salamandridae > Calotriton > Calotriton arnoldi. Next base: position 417,932 of record CAWUFW010007709.1, read on the forward strand.
AATGCGGCCATAATTGGATTCTTAAGGATAATATATTGACTCGAGCATTTATATCAAAATGAAATCCTAGTTGTACCCTTCTTGTTAAATATGGTACATACCTGCGACACTGTACCCTATCTGAATAAGATGCCTTTTTTTACATAATGAATGCTTCCCAGAGATGCAATGATGTTGCGCTCAAGTAATGCTAAGCCATGATTGCTAAGGCAGAGAAATTGAACTTGTTTTAGCGTAGCAACAGGCCCTTTTAGAGCAGTCTGGATCAAGGCATTGCAAGGAAGCTGATGGGAAGGACAGAGAGGACATCTTCATGAGCAGGGAGTCATTTCAGAATGTATGGGACAATTAGAGGGAAGGTTCTATGTCTCATATGTCACATATTGTTTTTCTCTCCGCAGACTCTCCCATGTTGAAGAATGGAAGATCACAACCACACTTCAGTGACAGAGTTCATCCTATTGGGGCTCACGGATGACCCACTCCTTCATGTCCCACTCTTTATTCTGTTCCTACTAGCTTATATCATCACCTTGATGGGCAATGCGGGCATCATCCTTTTGACTATGATCTCTCTCCGTCTTCACACTCCAATGTACTTCCTGCTCAGAAATCTGTCCTTCATAGACATTTGCTATTCTTCCAATATCACGCCCAACATGCTCGCCAACTTCCTATCGAAGAGGAAAGCAATTTCCTTTTATGGCTGTGCAACACAGATGTTCCTGTTTGCTGGCTTCGGAAGCACAGAATCAATGCTTCTGGCAGTAATGGCATATGATCGATATGCTGCAATCTGCACCCCCCTGCTTTACCATCTCATTATGACCAAGAGATGTTATATGTGTCTTGTAGCTGGAACTTATACACTAGGGTTTTTAAACTCTCTGCTACACACCACTACTACATTCAGGTTATCCTTCTGTGGGTTAAACAACATTGACCATTTCTTGTGTGATGGTCCACCATTGCTTAAGATCTCCTGCTCTGAAACATTTCTCAATGAGATACTCAGTGCTGTTGTTGCTGGAACTGTAGAAATTGGATCCCTTCTTGTAATATTTGTCTCCTATGCACATATTGTTGTTGCCATCTTCAGGATCCAGTCCACAGAGGGGAGGCAGCGCGCTTTCTCCACCTGCTCCTCTCACTTTGTGGTGGTCACTTTGTTTTATGGGGCAATAATCTTTATGTACCTTAGACCTAAATCTGTTTACTTTCCGGCTCAGGATAAAGTGCTTACTGTGTTCTATACAGCAGTGATTCCATTACTAAACCCTTTAATATACAGCCTAAGAAATAAGGAAGTGAAAGCAGCATTGAAAGAAGTGATGGCCAGATATGATAATCCATTGAAGTGATGTCTAAGTATGGTTAGGTGTGCAGGGTGGCACTATTACAGATGTATAGCCACCTGCCTAGGCATATAGCCAAAGGTCTAATTCGAAGTTAGAAATAGAAATGTGATCCCTCACTCTACAGCTGAAGGCCTGCATGAGCAGCCAATCATGGGGTTGGCAATTCAAAGTTGGACATGTATGCTCTCTGACATCTTTGAAAGTTCATCTGTGGCAGCCTTCTTCAAGCTGACTGAAAACCAGGGGCCTGGAGTATGTGCAAGGTAACATCTCAGTACTTACTATCACATACAAGGGATGCACCATCACGTATGCGTGCCACATAGAGTCAGCCAGACCAGACCTCCATTTTGCGCCATGGAAAATTGGGGTGTTTCACTTTTCCTAGATGTACACGTGTTGTGAATACATCACATTTAAAATTGCATTTTGGGAATTATAAGTAAACAAAATGTATTGTGCTAAACATTTTTTTAAAAACCAGGCCCTAAAATGTTTCTTCGTGAGACAGTTAAAAGTGACAAAGCCACTAATGCTTATTTTTTTGCATTCAGCAGCTTCGAAATCAGTCTGTGTGACAAAAATGAAGAAAGCCCCATGGCGTGGTAGAAGTTTTATTCACCTAACCTGTCAACTTTGGAACAAGAAGCCTATGCACCTCAAAAGTCAGGCTAACCTGCTTAACTTCAGGAAGAAATTAAAATCATTCACTTCCGCATTGAGCTTTTCCCCTAAACTTATCTATAGATCAGTATTAGATGTATGTCAGTGCCAAGACACCTTAGGGCATTGGTGCGCTCTAGAAATGTATTTCAAAATTCAAAATTAAAATTCTATTACATACAGAAAAGCAACGTAGTGCCAACCATCCCAGTTATTCCATACTGGTCTCACATTTATATTTTGATCCACAAAAATTACCTTAACACATTGTCAGATAGTCTTTGACCTCGGGGGGGGGGGAGGGGGCGAGAATGGATTAGGGTGGCAGGACTGTGTAGTTGGCCTGCTGTTTTGGGGCCCAATTGTTTGGACTCGTTGCATTTGGGAGGGGGATTATGTTTCTCAACTTTGATGGGTGTTACGGTTCGAGAAGTGTGCGCGTTTAGTCCTTCAAGGAGCTGCATAAACAGTGACTGGCAAGGCGGTTGACATTATGAGAGAATGAGTGATATCTGTGACCTATGGCCCCCAAATGTATGTTTTGGCCTGGAATGCACAGGGTCTGGGTCGACCTGAAAAAAGAAGGAGAGTATACCCTATACCCTACTTAGAGTGTTGGGTGGCAGTGGCATTCTTCCAGGAGACCCATACCTGGGGGAACTGTATTACGTCCTTAAAGCGCACATGGCAGGGGCATATTTTTGAGACTGCTTTCTCTAATTACTCAAGAGACATACTTACTTAGGTAGCTCCTGGGGGTCCCCTTCCTGGCTAAGAGAGTTATTCTAGATCCCCAAGGGAGATACGTTATTCTTTCTGGATCGCTAGATGCATGTGATATCTGTATGGTAAATGTATGTGCACCGAATGTTGATGATAGGGCCTCTTTCAGTACAGTGATAAGTGTAGCTGCGGATCACTTGGGCTCTGAAGTCCTTATGGCAGGGGATCTGAACTGTCTACTAGATGGGGAAATGGACTGCCTTCCCCCCTAAATTAGACACAAAACCAGCAATGTCATGTGCCTTGCAGGAAGTGTTGGCTAGCGTGGGTTTCCTAGATGTTTGGGGAGTGAGATACCCTAAAGTTAAGGCATATTCTTGTCTTGTGCCCGCCACGGGGGCATATAATCATTTAGATTATTGCTTGCTATCTGGTGCATTGCTGCAATGTGTGGAAACAGTTTCCTACCTGACACGTTAAATATCTGATCGTTCCCCTTTATTGGTATCCTTCAGAATGTCTAAAAAGGCCCGAGTGTACACCTATGGAGGATGCAGGTGGAGGCCCTGAGGCACACGGTATTCAATGAGACAGTAAAGGAAGTGGTTCATCACTACTTTGCTGACAGCTGGGGCAGTGCGTCATCAAGAGCAATAGAATGGGCGGCTGTGAAGGTGGTGCTCTATTGGGAATGTGTGAAGGTAACCTATGGGGTGAGACAACAACTCTCTAGTTCTTTATATGCCCTAGAACAGAAACTAGGTACCCTTGAGGCCAGTCTGGGCGAAGGGTCCCTGAGACCTTTGGAGTGGAAGGACTGTAAGCAAGAGCTATTACAAACATGAGATTGCCTGAACAAATTTGCCCGCACCACCCATTGCAATGTCTTCATATGGAGGGAGATAATGCGAACAGATTTCTCACCACTCTCCTTGGCAACAAGATGCGTGTTCCGTCTATGGTGGGGATTTACAAAAACGGGTCGGTTGGTGTGTGTGCAATGAGATATCCTGCAGATCTTTGCTTCCTATATGCTGGAACTAAATGCATCTCCACCCCATTGTTCTGCCAGGGAGAGGCACGGTTATTTGGCAGGCACTAAACAGGGAAGAGGGGACAATTTAGAGCCCCCACCCCAGATCAAGAAAGAGATAATGACAGCAATTAGAGCACTGAGGGTGGCAAAAGCACCTGGCGGCGATGGCTTGCCTGAAGTCTACATTGAAGCTTTTGGAAAGGGGATACACCCATCATCCATGAGGGAAGCCCTTATAGTTATATTACCTAGGCCGGATAAGTATGTTGAGGAGGTTGCTTCATGTCGTCCTCTTCCAATGTTAAATGTGGACGTAGAAATCCCAAGTAAGATGCTCACGACGTGAATCTTGCCACATATGCCCTGACAGGGTCAGTCATGAAGACCAATGTGGCTTTATCCCGTGGAGGAACGCTCTCTGTAACTTAAGAAGACTTGTGCTGGTCTGGCATGATTTGGCCTCAGTAGAGGACCTGTATGCCCTAGACCTACGCGGGAGCCCCGGCCAAGCTCACCAAGCGACTGCAACGCATACAAAACGCCTCCGCACGCCTGATCCTCGATGTACCACGCCACAGCCACATCACCCCCCACCTGAGGAACCTGCACTGGCTCCCCGTCGACAGGAGAATCTCCTTCAAACTCCTCATCCACGCACACAAGGCACTCCACAAGACTGGCCCAGCCTACCTCAACAGACGACTCCTCTTCTACGTCCCCAACCGCCAGCTCCGCTCCGCCGACCTCTCCCTCGCCACCGTCCCTCGCATTCGAAGAACTACCACCGGTGGCAGATCCTTCTCCCACCTCGCCGCCAAGACCTGGAAGACCCTTCCACTAAGCCTACGACAGACCCAAGACCTGCTGACCTTCAGGAGGCTACTCAAGACCTGGTTGTTCGACCAGTAGCAGCACCCCCCCCCCTTTTTTCTCCCCAGCGCCTTGAGACCCTCGCGGGTAAGTAGTGCGCTCTACAAATTCTGTGAGTGATTGATTGACCTCCTTAACATCAAACAAGCATTTGATTCCCTCTCTTGGGATTATTTCTGGGATGTGCTGTGAAGGATGGGCATTGGAGATTCCTTCTTGAATGGGGCTAAATATTGTACGAAAAATACAATGGCAGGGCTGTCCTCTATTCTCTCTTATATTTATACGAGCAAGGGAACCAGTGGCATGTCGGATGCGCGATGCCATGAGGGGGTTGGGGTGTGCCAATAGGGGGGAACACACAGGCGATCTGCGTATATGCTGATGATGTCCTACTCTATTTGCCCGAATATTCAGTTCCCATTATTTTGGCGCTCCTCGGCGAGTTGTTCCCAATGGGAGGGTTGGTCAGTAGACCGATGGGGGCCCATCCTCGGATTGATCTGACTTGGGAAACTAAGAATGTCAGGGACCTGGGGATTATACTGGCCCACGGTGCCACTGAGTTCAGGGCTGCCAATATGGGGAGAGTGTTAGAGAGATTGAAACACTCAATAAAGTTTTGGAACACTGTATGCCTCTCCTTGATGGGGAAGCTATCTATAGTCAAGATGATTATACTCCCTCGCTTTCTTTATGTCTTTCAGGGTGCCCTGAAAAAGATCCCTAGACAAGTGTTCGTGGACCAAGATAAACTAATTGTTGAACTGTTATTGGCCTTGGGGAGGAAATGCGTGGGCCTGTCTGCACTTAACGTGCCTGTGGCGGGGGCAGCCTTGAACTACCCTGTATAGAATTATACTATGTTGTGGCCTGGCTACAACAGACAGTGCACTGGTTTGACAACAGGGAGAACTGGGTAACCAGACTGTTATGGGTAGATATCGAGGAAAAACCCTCGCTGAGTTACTAATGATGGTTCATAGGGTCTTGCTCACGGTGCCGACTGTAGGGAGTCAGTTATGCAGGTCCTAGGAGGGAGCGGTCAAGATGGTGTTAGGGAGAGTGGCCTTTGCCTTTGAAATGCCAGTATGGGCTCTACGTCCCTTTCCGATGATTGCTGGATGAATGTCTATAAGTAAATAGTGCAAGGGGAATGTGTGACCCTACGGGACTTATACACAAATGACCATTTCATTACACTTGCTGATTCTATGGATTCCTTCAGTCTAGGCACATGGCAGTTTCTCCAATTCTTCAAAATAGCAGCAACAGCCCAAGAAATCAGGCCCTCCTTCCCTGAGGCTCCCTCGTAATCCTGTACTTTAGTGGCTCTACTAAATTTAGGAGGTGGCTGTAGGTTGCTTTCACATTATATAGGGCCTTAAGGGAGGACCAGCCATGCAATGACCTTCCAGTGCTCGCCAGATGGCATGACATATTGAGGACACCTCTTCAGGCCAAGGACTGGGTGGCCATACATGAGGGGGTCAGAACCGCGTTCTCCAACGCCTGATTCAAGCTGACAAAATGTAATGTTATACATCATGTGTTTCTGACTCCAACCACATTGCTTTGTATTTACCCAGACAGATCATCTGCATGTCCACAATGCAATACTTTAGATGCAGATTTCATACATAGGATTTGGAACTGCCTATGTCTGCACAGGTACTGGGATGGGGTACTTGACTCCCTGAATGCGGCCACGGGGTCGGACAGATGCCTATTGGGACAGATCCCCCTCAAAAAGAAAAAGTCAACAATTCTTACTTCTGGAGCTCACGCTAGCTAAATGCAGAATAGCCATTCACTGGTTATCCCTGGCTGCCACCAAGCACGCTGATTGGAGAAAAGGTATGGCTCAATAGGTGAACACAGAAGAGTGCCAAATGCGTCAATCCCGTATGGACAACAAGTTGATGGATGATTTGAGGGTCTAGGCTTAGATGCTTACTGACTTAGTGGACCCGCCTGATGCCCGTCCCCCGTTAGCTGGGTAACGTAGAGGTGGGTGAGATGAAGCTCCACCTAGAATTGGGGAAGGTTGCAGTGATCACATGTTTTTTCATGTTAATGCTATGGCAGATGTCCGGTTATGGATATGTTGGGATTGGGACCACGTACAGGGAACCGGGGCTGGACTGGGGTCCATTGATGATTGTCATACTATGCATGCCGTTATTACACTGTCAAGTTGATTTGTCACTACTGCATCTTGATGCTGTTTGAAATAAAAAACAATACACAAATCCATCCATTCATTTAAACACACGTTTTGTGTACCTCCATACAATTCAGCTATGTAAATGTTGAGCGCTTAGCAGGTAATTTCAAATTCATTAAATTGAGATTTTCAGATTTTTCTGACAATAAAATTCAAACATGTAGAAATTCTGCAAATATGACTGATTTTCCATAGTTATGAGCTTTGGGTTGTCTGGCAAAAGCAGAGGTCAGGGCAAGTCTCAGATGGCATGCCCGTGTCTAGTCCTAGGGCCACACATAAAGTCAGACATATGTGACTGTTCACAATCATTTCCATGCTGAAGCTGTAAACTCACATATATGTTACCAGTAATTCTTTTTTTTTTAATTGTCTTTATTATCATTTTACATGCCATTGTGAGCTATGCATGAGAAAAAACTCAGCTATGCGACAGCTGGCAGAATTTGGCTGGAACTCTGTGTTACATGCCTAACACAGAGTGGTCAAAACTCCGCCAACTCCATCTGTGGAGCAAAATGTATCATCCACCCATAAACATAAGTTACTTTAAATTTGAAATCAGGGTAAATGTAAGAATTCATTTAATACTTTGGTGTACTATGTTTGGTGGTCCCAAATGGAAGTTAGCACTTAGCGGTTGGCCCAGTCAAACCGCATGTTAGCCAATGTGTCTACCGACCTGACTATAGTGGAAACAAAAATTGCACGTTTTCACTTTCAGGACATGTAAAGTATAAATTTGACGTATCCTTTTTTACAAAATCTAGAACCTGCCTTTTGGGTTTTTAAGGCCTGCCTTGGGGGTGACTTATAAATGTTATAAATTTTTGGACTTGGCAAAGGGGTTATTTTGCTAAGACAAGTTAGCAGCTTAAAAGGTGCGCCACTAGGCTGCAATGGAAAACCCAGAGTCACGTTTTCACTTTGTCACATCAGGGGTGGAATAACAAGTGCTTCAGCCCACTGATGACATTTAACTTACCAGCCATGGGCACCCAGAATACCATATACTAGAGACTTATAAGTAAGTTAAATATGTCAATCAGATATTAGCCAATTGCACATACACTTTGATGGGTTAGAGCACATGCACTGAGACCTGGTCAGCAGAGCTCAGTTGAAAAACCAGCAGCATCTGTCCAAAAAATATAGAGGGTGATCATGCAAACAGATCCCTTTCCTTACTACCACACATAATCCAGTCATTACTTGTGAAGAGGAACTGTACAACTGACCTCTACACAATGCCAATGTTGAAAAGGAGCAATGAAGAGATTGCTACATCTTAGAGATATTTTGTTCTAGCTGAACAATGTAATCATCTAGCCACCAACACTATCTACACTCACCGTGGTGCCTCTATTATATCGTGAACATTTTAATGCATTTATAAAAAATAAGGTAGACACACTACCACACTTGTTTTGGAACCAGGAGTAGCTATCCCATGCAGTTAATTCTCTGCATTGACTAATCCAGCCATTGAAGATGCGTAAAAGTTTCAGATAATGATCTTGCAAATAGATTTATTTGTCCATCACTATTGCCTGCGGCCTCCCCTCTTTACTTTGTGCCCAGCAAGGGTGATGAGTTATGCGTCTGTATCTAGTACAGGGCTTAGAACCAAATTACAATCAAGAATCACTGTCCCTTACCTTCAAAACAGTTTTGCTTAATCGAATTTAGAAAGCAAACATTTTCACCAAATTTAATCTGAGAGGTGTGTACCATCTGATTTGTGTAAGAAAAGGAGATGAACGGAAGACAATGATTAATACTAAGTTTGGATGATGCAACACAACTGCAGCCTTTCAATATTTGATTAACAAGATAATTTCTTAGTGTATTCATATTTTTGTATTTCTTCTTTACTGATGACATCCTTAGGTTTTCTGACAATCGACATAATCATTTCTGTCATGTTCAAATGGTATTACAAATATTGAGAGAGAACCAGTTGTATGCCAAAACAGTGATAAATTAGGTTGCTGGTTGACTGGGTTGTGAGCCCTGGTCAATCAAAAGACACAATCCCTGTTAGGGTGAACCACAAAAAGTCACTAAATTAACCTGTGCTTAACCCTCAATAGCGTGGCACAAAGGCAGTCAGGCTTAACTTAGAGGCAACGTGTAAACTAGTTATGCAACACTCAAACAGTAATAAAGTGAAAACACAAGAACAATCTCAAACTAATTTAGAAAAATAGAGTAAATGTTAATACATTGACACCAAAACGACAAAAGACAATTGTTTTGGAGTCATGAATTTATTGAATTTAAAGTGCAAATAGTTCCTAAAAGATCAAAGTGGCAACTGGTGGTATCTGGTCACGCAAGACCTGAGCAAAGTCAAAAGTTAAGACCGGCAGCATTGGAGCTCACTTCGGATACACAGATGTATTGAACCTGGTCTTGGCTTAGTTTCGGACTTCAAGACTTTTTGAAGAAAAATTTCTGAGAAGGCAAAGTTCAGAGGGCAATGCAGCTGGCAGTGTCTGAGGAGGAGATGTAGTCATCAGGGAGTCACTGGATGAAGTTGCAGTGAAGATTTCTACGTTCTGACTTTTTTGTTGGAAATATCAAGTGGGATAAAGCTGCAGGATGTATTCAATAAGGGCTCCAGGAGTCCGAATATCATTCCAGAGAGTAGCTATTGAACAAGATTTGCCCGTGCGGAGAAGAATGTAGCGGGAGCTGCTGCCAAAAGTCAGGCCCTGTGTCCTGTTGGGTCTCAGGGCACTTCTTGGCAGAACAATTTCTAAGTCCCAAGTTTTGAACTTGGGATACCTGGTCACCTTTAGCATGACTTACAAGGGCTGAGGACTGGGGTGGTTCACCACTTGGAGCATCAGGACTTACTCAGGCTCGGTCCAGGTGCGGGATCTAGATGGTTGGAGCCTTTTCTGTCCTTGAGCCTCTGATCAGGAGTCCAGCCAAGTAGCCATTGCAGCCACTCTGGAAGTCCTGGGTTCAAACAGAAATGCAGGACTCAGCAGTAAGGGCACAAGACAGACTACAGGCAACTGGGCAGTCTTCTTGGTGCTGAAGGACAGTGATCTGAAGAACATAGCAGGCCACAGGCCGCAGAGTGGATCTGAGGGTCCTATTTGTACACCTGATGCCAGCTTTGAAGTGTAAGAAACTTCCAAAGAGCTCCCCCCACATAGAAGAAACTGGCATTTCCTGCCACCTTGCCTTCCTCAAGATGTCTAGTGTCACAAAAGGCGAGTGAGAAGGTCTTTGTTTGTGTGAAGTCAGTGTCTTTTGAAGTGCAAGTGGGGCATAAAAAAAGCCAACTTCCAAGTACACCTAGGCATGTGACCCAGGAAACATTCAATAGGCACCAAATGGCTAGTGGAAGCAAATGACCAATTTCTAAAAGTGCCGTTTTCAGAATTGTGATTTAAAATCGGACTGCAATTCTACAGGCACCAAACATGATATTTCTACCTATTCCCAAACAAGCAGTTATCACTTATTCAATGTAATATGGTAACCCAATGCTGTCCTATGGGACAGGCAGGCCTGAGTATCACTGACACAATATCGACAACAATGATATTGTGTAACAAAAATATTGTGTCAAAAATATTGTTTAAAAAAATATCATCTCCCTATACTTATGATGGTAAGTACCAAAATATTGAAAAAAATATTGTTTCACACTAATAGCAATATAAAAAAATCCCCAAATATTGTGTTTTATTATATATATAGTTTAAAATAGTAAATCTTAAGTATTTTAATATATAACATCAATATAATGTATATTAAATATATTTGAATATATAATACTATACATAAATATATACAATTTACAAAAATATACATGTGTGTCATAGTTTGGATCCTTTTCCACTAGAAAATGCATATATATATATATATTCACTTAAAAAACCATATGTGTCAGGCACATTATAGTTAGAAATTAGCATTTAAAAACCCTTTGAAATTAACTGAAAAAACATAGGTTTCAGGCATGTTATAGTTAGAAATTAGCATTTAAAAATCCTTTGAAATTCACTGAAAAAACCATAGGTTTCAGGCACGTTATAGTTAGAAATTAGCATTTAAAAAACCTTAGAAATTCACTGAAAAAACCATAGGTTTCAGGGGCGTTATAGTTAGCTGGACATTTCACTCGTACAAAACCAGAGCAATTCCCCCGTTATAGTTAGTTCAGCTAACTATAACTCGCGCCCCCGCAATGCACTGCTGATGACGTCACATATTACATCATTAATGACATGGTCAGTGACATCACTGATGACATCTCAAATGACATCACTGATGACATCACTGATGACATCATCCAGTGACTGTGTGTTTCAGTAAAGTTTAAATATGTTTAATATATATAGGGAAAGGCGTATTGAAGAATGAGGGGGTGTATAAGTGTCTGAATGGATGATTTAGTAGGTGCGTGACTGACTCTATAAGTGAGTGATTAAACATATCTTACTGAATGCATGGGTTAGTGACTAAACTGTGTGAATGTCTGTATCCGTCTGTCTGTTGGTGTGTAAGCGGCTGCATGGGTTTGTGAATAGCTACATGAGTATCTACATGGGTTATTGATTGGTTGTCTGAGTATCTGTATGGGTGCCTGAGTGTTTGTGTGGGTGGGGTGTGTGTGACTCTGTGCATAGATGTGTGAGTGGGTGATTCACTGGGTGCATGGTTTCAAGAGTGCATCTGTGATGGACTGTATGGGTGGGTGAGTGTGTGTATGGGTGTGTTAGTGAGTGAATGTCTATCTCAATGGTACATGTGTGAGTATCTACATATGTGAAAGGCAGTATATATGTGTGTTGGAGTATATAAATGGCTATAAGTGAGAGTGTGTGATTTTGAGAGTGGCTGTATGGATGAGTGTGTACTTGTATCAGTGATTGTATAAGACCGTAAGAATGTGCTAGTATTTGTATGAGTAAGTGAGCTGGTATGTGTATAACTGTATAGGTGAGTAAATGGCAGTGTGATTAATTATTTGCATGACTGACTAGGTGTGTGAGTACCTCTATGGATGAGTGGCGGTGTGTGAGTGTCTATATAGGTGTATGAGTGCATATGATAGTCCTGTACTGAGTGACCGTAAGTATGAGTGACTGTACGGGTGAGTGAGTGGATGTGTGTGTAGACCTAAGAATCAGTGAGTGTGTATGTAGTTATTGGTGTTGGAGTGTCTATGGTTTTGAGAATGGCAGTCTGTAATTTAGAGTGGGTGTATCAAAAGTTATATTAGGGTGTGAGAAGATGCATGAAATTATCACATGGATGATGTCATCAGGGATGTCATCAGTGATGTCATTTGAGATGTCAGCAGTGATGTCATCAGTGATGTCACTGACCATGTCATGAGTGATGTAATATGTGACGTCATCAGCAGTGCATTGCGGGGCGCGAGTTATAGTTAGCTGAACTAACTATAACGGGGAATTTCTCTGGTTTTGTACGAGTGAAATGTCCAAATAACTATAACGCCCCTGAAACCTATGGTTTTTTCAGTGAATTTCTAAGGTTTTTTAAATGCTAATTTCTAACTATAACGTGCCTGAAACCTATGGTTTTTTCAGTGAATTTCAAAGGTTTTTTAAATGCTAATTTCTAACTATAACATGCCTGAAACCTATGGTTTTTCAGTAAATTTCAAAGGTTTTTAAATGCTAATTTCTAACTATAACGTGCCTGAAACCTATGGTTTTTAAGTGAATTTCAAAGGTTTTTAAATGCTAGTTTCTAACTATGCCTACAGACGTAGGACATGTGAAGAAAGAAGAAAAAACGCACAGAAAGAAGCAAAAGAAATGCAGAAAGAAGCAACAGAAGTCCACAAAGACGAAGAAAAGTGCAGGAAGAAGCAAGACATGTGCAGAAAGAACCAACAGAGGAGCAAGAGGCCTTGTTGCAAAATCATCCTGTGCCCACAACTTTTTCAGATGGGTACTGGTGGTAACTGAGTCTGACTAACCAGGCCTAGAGCCAGTGCTATGCTAAAAGACACTTAGAATACAGTGAAAACACCTACATACACTAGGGAACACTATGCGTTGGGGTACCCCTGTGATTAGCATGACCTCCTCTGTAAGGCCCTAGTACATAATAGGGCAGGGGGATTAAAACTACCTTAAGTCAGAGGTGCAGAAATATGCTACTTTAACTAGTAGTCGCGTTTGCAGAGTGGTGGAGAAAGGGTGCTGGGCGTCCAACCAACGCTCAGGAATTCCACTGCTTAGGACTTACAGGAGGTACCAGGAGGGATTCTTGGCCCCCAAACTCCCTCAGGACAAAATTGGACTTCATCCCCCATCCCGTAGTCTGCCACGAGGCACGTTTGCAGAGTGGTAGAGAAAGGGGGCCATGGCCTCCGAAGACGTCTTAGCAATCCTACTGTGTGGGACTTACTGGAGGTAACAAGAGGGGTAGTTGGCCCCCAAGGACATCCTTGGGGGCCAACTTCCCAAACTATTACCTCCAGTCAGTCCCACACAGCAGCACTGGTAAGTACTCGTACCAGGCCTTGCCCACCTCTCTACAAACGCGCTCCCTGGTGCGCTCTTGGATGGGGATTGAAGTCCCCTTCACTGCTGGGGGTCCTTTAGGGGCCAACTACCCTACCTTTTACCTCCAGTAAGCCCCACGCAGTGGATTGGTGAGAGGTAGACAAAGGCCATGCCCCTTTCTCCACCACTCTGCAAACGCGCCCCTGGCGCGTTGTAAGTTGGGGGATTAAGTCCCCTTGAATCCTGAGGGTCCCTGGGGTCCAACTAGCCCACCAGGTACCTCCAGTAAGCGCCACAGAGCTGCATTGCAGAGAGGTGTAAAGAGGGCGTGACCTGGACCACCTCTCTGCAACGCAGCGCAGTGGCGCTTACTGGAAGCACCTGGTGGGCTAAGTGGCCCCAGGGGCCCTCAGGATTGAAAGGAATTAATTCCCCAACTTAAAAGGCGCCACAGGGTGTGTTTGCACACATGTCACCTCAGGCCCCGCCCCCTCCCTTCAATACTGTGCAAACACGCCCCGTGGCACGTACAACTATGCTGCAATTGGCACGTACAACTATGCTGCAATTGGGGACATGTGCACTATCAATATTGTAACAACTTTGTTTTCCAAGAGAGAAGTGACAGCGGAGGCAGCATTTAAAACCATTTGGTTTAAAGAAATTACACTTACTGCCTTCGTTGATTTAATACGCCATACCAATGCATCTTGGAACTTTGAGTGCACAGTAAGGTCACATGACTGAGAGTGAGCACTTGTATTGAATTTGATGTCACCCACCTGTGAGCAAGGCGCAAGCCGAAACCGGTAGGGTTAAACCTGCAGCAAATGGAATAAATATCTGTGCAAATCCAAACCGGGCTCGGCATTTCTTTGTTGGATGTTCATGACGGAGGCCTCCATCTCCGTTGTTCGCCGGAGCCGCCCTGCAGGGTCGGGGGCCCCCCATTTGGAGACATTTGTGTTGCCGTGCTACGGATTGAGGGGGCATGACTCGCTTTGCTCATTGCCAGACCCACGGACTTCCAGGGCACTTCTGGCGTGAGTGATGAAAGGGAGATAAGAGGGGTCACACCGCTCTTGGACAGTTTGGAATGCCTGGTATTGCCGTACAACTATGCTGCAATTGGGGACATGTGCACTATCAATATTGTAACAACTTTGTTTTCCAAGAGAGAAGTGACAGCGGAGGCAGCATTTAAAACCATTTGGTTTAAAGAAATTACACTTACTGCCTTCGTTGATTTAATACGCCATACCAATGCATCTTGGAACTTTGAGTGCACAGTAAGGTCACATGACTGAGAGTGAGCACTTGTATTGAATTTGATGTCACCCACCTGTGAGCAAGGCGCAAGCCGAAACCGGTAGGGTTAAACCTGCAGCAAATGGAATAAATATCTGTGCAAATCCAAACCGGGCTCGGCATTTCTTTGTTGGATATATATATATATATATATATATATATATATATATATATATATATATATATCTATCGAGCCAAACTGCCTTTTCCCCACCAGTTCTTCGTCGGTGAAAGCAGACACGGACCACGAGATAAGTGCAGTTTCTTTATTTCATTTCGTGTCGGCCATTACGCGTTTCGGTCCAGCCGGACCTTGATCACATGACAACACTTGTATTTACTCTCCACCCATTTAAAGTGACTTGTGCATTACGTCATTGGTGCAATGGAGGTAGGCATAGAAAACATACTTTTAAATTTTTTCCTTTTGAATTAACATGCCTAAATGCATTCGGTAAAAAACATGGACCACACTAATTAAAAACGGATAGTTGACCTTATCTTTCCCATACAAAGTTAAATATTTATGGCTTCTTACTGACAGCCTGTAATTTATAGATCTTCATGAAATATAAAAACAGTATTAAAAATAATAAAATACCATTTATAATAAATACATACATTTCATGACAATAATTTCGAATAAATATATAAATATTCCTTTAAAATGTAAGGGAGGGAATTAGACCTAATTTTTAAAGAAATCGGTTTTGATTCAAAGCGTTCCAAAAATCTTTTTATATTTTCATAAATGCAGCATTGTAACCGTGTTTGATGATAGTCTGGGTCCATTTGTTACGTATGTTTGCCCTGTTCTGGGCTCTCCCAGTTCTTACCTACCAAAGCCTCCAATTAGTTTCATTAAAATGCTTGTGCTACCTAAAAATAAAAAGTCCCGTCACCTACTTAATCACTACTTTTAAAAACATGTTTTTTATTTTTCCTCATTTTTCTGATAAAAGTGCTTTGAGCGGTAATCCTTAAAAACCATTATGTCCATGGTTTAGGTTGGTTGGGCGGCCTATACTTTGCCATAAGAAAGTTCATTTGTGAAATTTGCTTCCTGTTTCATTTGTGTTTAACATCCTGAATCTGTTAACCTATTAACACCAAGTGAGGTTAAATTCATTGGACAAATACTAGTACTAATTTCGAATGGAATTAAAGCAGGACTGATTTTATTACCATTAGAATTTATTGATTCCTCTCATCATTTAAGGGTACTTTATAGGCAAGTATAGAGGTCCTCCGTTGTATTGAGTCCTCCCGAGGCTTTACTATCGAGATTCAGTATGTATCTAGTTTCCATCTTTCTTAGTTGTCCTTCCCTGTCTCCACCTCTTCTATTGATTGGAATAGAATCAATCAGATAATATGAGAGGTTCTTTAGATTACTTTGATGCACCTCCCTAAAATGCCTCGCAACTGGATAAGACTGGTCGTAGTTATTTATTGCTCTTATGTGTTGCAATATTCTCTTATGGGCGGGCAGCTTAGTCCTGCCCACATATTTGAGGTTACAAGAGCATTCCAACACATAAATAGCATATTCAGTTTTGCAATTCAGTGGTTTATCAATATTGAATTCTCTATCGCTAAATGCCGACTTATATGTTTTCTTGCTTACGCCATATTGGCAGGCCTTACAGTTTTTACATTTAACAAATCCATTTTGAAGCCACCATTTTCTTTGTTCTTTGACTTCCGGACTACTACTGACCAGGCTCTTATGCATAGATGGCGCTCTTTTATATGTTACCCTTAAATATGGTGATAAAGTATCCCCTATTACTGGATCACTTCTGACAATTTGCCAGTTTCGTTGCAATTATTTTTTTGATCTCTTTTTGTTGGGCATTGTACGTTAAAATTAATCTGACTTCCGGTGTCTGAGGTTCCATAGCCACTTCATCCCTCCTTCCCGTTTGCAGTAACTGGGCTCTGTCTTTCTTATTAGCCTTAGTTATGGCTGCCTCTACGGTTCTCCTACTGTATCCCCGTGCCAAAAATCGTTTTTACTTTCTAGTTGTGCCGTCAGTAAATCAGTGGGGTTGCTGCACACCCTTTTTAGTCTTATCATTTCCCCATAGGGGATACTTTCAATTAAGTGTCTGGGATGGAAGGTAGTAGAATGCAACACCGAATTTCCTGCTATTTCTTTTCTGAAAATTCTAGTTTCCAGGTTATTTTCTTTTATGTACAGTTCAACATCTAAAAAGTGAATATTGGTCTCACTGACTGAGGAAGTAAATTTTAAATTAATGTTGTTAGTATTTATAGCTGTTACAAATTAATTTGCTTCCTCCACTGTTCCTTCCCATACAAAGAACAAATCATCGACACCACGTCAAGGCTCATTAATAAATAATTTTCTTTCCACTCAAAATCTTTCAATTTTAAAATGAAATCGCTTGTGTCTCTAATATAAGATGGTAGTTTTTTGACCAGATCTTGCAAAAAATAGTCCACATAGATTGATGCATTCTCTAGGAGGCTGTTCTGCGCCGATATGATCGGTCTCCCAGGTGGCTTTGTGGCACTTTTATGGATTTTCGGGATGAAATATATGTTGGGTACCCGGGGATGATCATTTCTGATGAATTTGTATTCATCCGTAGTCAGGGGTCCCGCACCTTTCCAAGCAACCAATTTGTTATAAAAATCATTATAGATTTGCCTTACTACTGGGAAGTTGCTGATGTGATAACATTCCCTATTACTCAATTGAGACATGGCCTCCTCTACATAGTCTTTCTTGGTCCACAAAACCACATTCCCTCCTTTATCAGAGCCCCGCACAATGATATTGTCATTTTTCTGAAGTTTAGAAATCAATCGGTGGTATTGCATATTTTTAACATTCTTTTTGTTCCTTTGGTTTTGCTTTTGCATTTTAAAATTCAATTTCTTTATTTCCTGTACCACATTCTCATTGAATATGTCCATGCCGTCCCTCATCATGACGGGAGTGTAAGTCGATTTTTTCTTGAAGGGGGTTATATTTGTTTTCTCTACTGAAGTCAGGGGTTGATTTATTCTTTGGCTGTTAACTTCCCCATTTTCTTCTTGTAGTGCCACCAAGGTATCCAGAAGATTTTGCTCTAAAGTGTTGACTTGTTCACGCTCATTGGGATTATTCCCTTCATCTATATTTATGTTTGCTTTGGGTTGTTGTAACAATGCGTACTGCTTTTTTAATTTCAGTTTACGAATGAATTTGTCTATGTCCATTCGAGTATTGGCATAATCAAAATTGGATTCCGGGCAGAACGACAGACCCAATGCTAAAATCTGTTTTTCTGCTTTATTTAAATTGATTTCTGTCAAATTTATTACTGTTCTTTCAATTTCCGCATCAGACATTATTTTTTGTTGTTCCACCAGCCCCTGCCCCGTCCCCGTTTCTTGTTGGGGGCAGGCCTTTCGTTTTGCCTTTCTCCTCTGTCTTCGCCGGTAGTTTCGCCTTTTCCTGCTTGATTTCTCTGGGTCCTTGGGCGGAGTGTTAATCTCCGCTAAAAAATTCAGCTCCTCTGCTGCTGAAAGTTTCGGGACTATTCCTCTTGTGGATGCTTGAATTGGGTCGTTCTCTGCCTCGCTCTCCAAAGCTGAGCTTAAATCTGAAGTGGAAGTTTGAGGTTGTCTACCCTAGTATGTCGATATACTAGTTCCTTGTTCACTTTTGGATTTATTTTTGTTTATTTTCATTGTCTCATATTTTTGGGAGAAAGTGAAAATTCTTCCTGTCTCGTAATCCACTCGATCCCGGTGGAACTTTAACGCTTTGCGCTCCTTCACCTTTTCTTCTTCCTTGCGCAATCTGGCAGTCATCTCTTCTCTTAGTTTGATACTTTCATTACTTTTACCCATACTGTCAATCTCCTCATTCAATTCCTCTATTTTAGCCTGTAATGCCACTCTGTCGATTTCGGCATACTTTACCAGAATTTCGGCTAAACGTCTTGAGGAATCCAGGTTGCATTGTGCCCAGTCCCTCATCATGTCTGGATTTGGCTGTTCATAACTGGGCGCCGTGAGGATTCTAAAACCTCTGGGGATCCTCCCCACGTCCAGGTATCTCTGTAGGGACTTATGCTCCCACCATTTTCCCTGCTCGGCGCGCATGAGTTTCTCCAGACTCCGCATTTTATCTTTGAGAGAGACATTTGTCGTGTTCACTTTGGCATTAGGTTGGTTGAAATTCACACCCATAGGGGGGATGTCACTAAACATTTCAGAGGCCGCCGCCTCCCGATCTCTAAGCGTTTCCGCCGACATTTTGGTCTGTGTGTTTAACTGAATTCTCTGCGGTGCTGATACGTGTGGGGATTTCAATAATATGCCTCCCCCACGCTTGCCGCTTGCACACCACTCTCCCCACGATGCTTCTGCCGATCCTACCTTTCTCGGGCAGTCCGCGTCCAAACGGGACCTCCGACTCGGCGGGCGCCGACTTCAACTCTGATTTCGGTACGTTCAAGCACTCCAATCCTTGGCCGTAGGGGGGCAGGCGATCCGTAATCCTTCCGGATTGAGATTGCTTCCGGTACACACTGGAAGAAGTAGCCTCTGTTTGGTCGTCGCCTCTATCTGAGTGGGGGTCCGTGTTGGGCTGGTCGAAGCCTCGCCAGCCTAAATATCCGAGCCAAACTGCCTTTTCCCCACCAGTTCTTCGTCGGTGAAAGCAGACACGGACCACGAGATAAGTGCAGTTTCTTTATTTCATTTCGTGTCGGCCATTACGCGTTTCGGTCCATGCTTTTTCTAGTAGTAAATGACCCAACAAATGTATATATGTATATATATATATATATGTCCTACAAAGGCCCGAAAGCATTAAGAGACGCTGGTCAAATGCGACGAATTCACTAAGGAAAAATAATTGCTCTAAACTGGAACCACAAGTCCCAACATGCATCAAAATAGTAACGCACTAAACGTGGCCCACTGGGGGTCACATGCATGAAGATAATGAACCAATCAGAGCATCCGGAGCATTTGTCAAGCTGCCTATGAATAAGAGGTTTCTTACCTCGAAACGCGTCAGGCAAAATGAACTGAAACGTTGGAATGATCACAAATTGAAATAGATGACCTCAATGCAGAATTAAACACAATGGGGCAGCATGATGATCTTAAAAAACTGAAAGAAGAAATGATGAAAAGGTTAAAAAAAGACGAAGATAAAATAAGGGAAAGAAAGGCTTACAAATTTCATCGTGACCGCATGGACTACGAATGCGGCCGTGTATTCACATTTGCCAAGAAGTATGACAAACTAAAAATATCTAAGTATGGCGGAACATCCCAGGGGCCCTCAACTGGCCAGGTACAACCTGAAAGATTACCAGAGCCAATATCTAATTCAGACCTAAGCTCAGGTCGGGAAAGTGAAACTGAATCGGAGGCCCGATTTCAGGCAATGAAGCAAGTACCAGCCAATATTCCTTTGGAAGATGAGGTGGATTTTTATGCCTCGAGCGCAGGGACACCCTGCGCCCAAGAAACAGGAACAGACAAGCAGGAATGCAACCACCAAACGAAGGGAGAGAAGGCAAGCTAAACAGCGACGTACAGCAGCAAAAACCGCAACAGAAGAGACAAACAAGGCGCAACTGGAGACGATGAATAAAAAACAAATATCCAGCAGCCAAACCATCATCAATCTTACTGATGTCACTCTCAATGAGGCAGAGAAACAGCTCTTAGCTCTTGGCTTATCATATTGCCCCGAGAGTTCTTTCAATTATGCGGCTACAAGGATGGATTTATTCAAAAGCATCCGAAAGTTAAAACTCAAAAAATACTTTCTTCTAATGGAGCACAACCAGAGTAGAAAACAAGTTGTGAACAGTCAGCCAACATGTTCCCCATCGTCAAATCTAACATCAACTGATATGCCAACCTTACAAATACTATGTGACCTAGCACATGAAAGTGATACCTCATTACAAAATAGAAGACAGGAAAACAGTGATTCTGTACAACAGAGGATCACAACTCCTTTTAAACCTCGTTCAACATTCAATCCAATTACCCTCAGGGACTCGATTGACATCTTTAACGAGCAGGTTACAAATAGCATCAAAAAATTGAACTACGCTGGAAACAACAAAACGAAAGCTAAGATTAACAAAGGCACATTACAATTTCACCAATTGATGAGCAAACTAAACAAAAATAATGACATCATTATTCGGAACTCTGACAAAGGGGGTAATCTTGTACTATGGAGTAAAAAAGATTATATTGAGGAAGCACTGACACAACTAAAGGACAGAGAATGCTATCTGCATTGTGATCAACAAACCCTCAAAAATATGTACAACAGTTATGGAATGAAGCTTATAGCTTGGAAGAACGCGGGACTCTTGACACAGGATGAACATAAATACATGAGAAATGAGAATCCCGTGACTCCAGTAATGTACTTCATACCCAAGGTGCATAAAAACCCCCTTAAGCCCCCACGCCGGCCAATTATATCAGTCTGCAATAGCCTGTTAGAAAAAACCTCACGCTATGTGGACTTTTTTCTTCAAAGCTATGTACAAGGATTGCCCTCATATATCCGTGATACAGGGGATTTCCTTTCCAAAATTCAAGAAATAGTCTGGCAAGATGACTACCTGTTAATCACGTTGGATGTCACATCCTTGTATACTTCCATCAAACATCAAGATGGACTAAGGGCTTTGAGACATTACTTAGCACGTAGGGGTCCGGACTTTGAGCAACACAGTGCAATGCTGGTCAATATGGTTGAATTCTGTTTAAACAATAATGTCTTTTTGTTTGAAAACTTTTTGTACCAACAACAACGTGGTGTTGCTATGGGGGCCAGCTTCTCCCCCAGCTATGCATGTATGCATTTGGGATGGTGGGAGGAGCTGGTCCTCCATAAAGAATACAATATGCAAATTACCAATAATGTCGTAAAATGGGTCCGGTATATAGATGATTTATTTGTGATCTGGAGAGGGGCTAAAAATGAGGTTCAATCATTTATACAGAAACTAAATGACAATGATTTGAATCTTCATTTCACTGCAGACATTAGTCCAATATCAGTGAATTTTTTGGATGTACAGGTTTACATAAAGGATGGGCAGCTACACACTACACTACATAGGAAACCTACTGCAGGTAATTCGGTATTGCACGCTAGCAGCGCACATCCCAGCCATCTTATCCAAAGTATACCTTTTGGTGAGATGTTGCGGCTGAAGCGTATATGTAGCAAAAAAGAAGATTTGCAAGTGGCACAAATAGCCAGTAGGAGTAGATTCTTGGCAAGAGGATATTCATCAAGTTGCATTGATACTGCTATCAAAAAAAGCAATGAATTAAGCACAGAAACCCTCCTTAACAAGAAAGTTATACCTAATCGATCTGATACAGGAGAAGACGATACATTTAGGTTCATCTTTGAGTTCAGCAAACAGGGCAGAACAAACAAAAATTTTATCAATAGAAATTGGCCCATTGTATTGGGAGATCCGGTCTTTGGTCATCTGCTCCCCAAAAAAGCAGCCATAACGTTTAGTAGGGCACCCTCTATGAGGGATACATTGGTGAGAAATGATTTGGAGGGTCCAATCAAAGGTACTTGGCTTAGTCAACGCAAGGGGTTCTACAAATGAAAAACATGCAAGGCATGCCATCAGGGCATTAATACTACTACCTATAAGACACCATTTAATTCAACAGAAATCCCTATTACCAAGTCCCTGTCATGCAAAACGGATCATGCTATTTATGTGCTGGAGTGCCCCTGTGAGCTCAGATATGTAGGTAGTACTATACTACAGGGACACAAGAGGGTACTCCAGCACATGAGGGCAATCAAGAACCGTGATCAAGCATATCCGGTAGCCCGGCATTTTGAAGATAGCCACAATGCAGACCCCACCTTACTGAAGTATTTTATAATTGACAGCGTCCCTACTAGAAAAAGTGGAGGTGACCGGGTTAAAGCCCTTAGGCAATTGGAAACAAAATATATTCTCAACCTCGATACCAAGCATCCGGTGGGCCTTAACCAAACAGAAGATTTATATACCTGTCTTTAGAATAAAACTAGACAGTCCATGAGCAGTAGGATGACAATAGGAAAAATTACAATAAAAACTATAACCAACCAGAATTAAAGTCATATTAAACTACTAGTCATTATAAAAGAAAAAAAGAAAAAAATATTACCAGACATTGTGTCTAGGGATTTTTCTTCATTTCCGCTTCTAGTCTCCTTGTTTTTATAAGCACACATAGTTTTAGTTACTTGGTTTTATGGTTACACATTAGAAGTGTTTGTTTTATTGCACTTAGCACTTTATTCATTTTGTATTTTACACTAACACTACATTCCCAGTCGAACTGTTTACAAATTGGACTAGCACATTCTCTAGTACTGCATGAGCACTAGCACTTTATTTCCTGTGGAAACTAGTAAAGCAAAGGTATTTAAACCTGGATACGTTTCAACAGTTTGTAAAAGCATTGTTTTATCTTATTTATCATTATGAGATTAATGACAATTGGTGTTTTAAAATATTCTGTTTTACAGTGCTACATGTATGTTTGATTTTAAGATGCTTGATTTTTATAACATTTTATGGTTTTTAGATATGTATTTTGATATTTTATCTAGTTAAATAATATATGAAACCATGAATTATGAATCCATCTACTGTTAAGCATATTTCGCTATGTGTATGTAAACAAAACTGGGTATATGGCACTTTAAGAAAACCCACAAAAAAATGTATTTAATGGTACCTCCTTCTGTGCTAGCGCGTCATGTGATCAAGATCCTTGGGGATCGAAACGCGTCATGCTGTTGGAGTTGTGTGTGGAGCTGAATAAAATCTGAATCTACACCTAGTTTGGGTCCGTACTCCATATCTGCGCAGTTAGGAAAAGAAACCGCGAGAGGAGAATTGCTGTATATATATATATATATATATATATATATATATATATATATATATATATTCACTGAAAATACCATAGGTTTCAGGCACGTTATAGTTAGAAATTAGCATTTAAAAAACCATTGAAATTCACTGAAAAACCATAGGTTTCAGGCACGTTATAGTTAGAAATTAGCATTTAAAAAACCTTACAAATTCACTGAAAAAACCATAGGTTTCAAGGACGTTATAGTTAGTTTCTCGTACAAAACCATAGAAATTCCCCCGTTATAGTTAGTTCAGCTAACTATAACTCGCGCCCCCGCAATGCACTGCTGATGACGTCACATATTACATCATTCATGACATGGTCAGTGGTTGTTGGGAGGGGGCGGGGCTTCCGGCACAATGCCGGCTTTTTTTAAATTTTGTTTTTTAGAAGGGAGGCTGTGTGGCCCTCCTTCCTTTCCTATTTTTTGGGCCCTGGGGACCCTATCCCCCAGGGCCTGACCCCTAATTTCTTAATTTAATATTTAAAAACACGGAAGGGGGCCGCGCGGCCCCCCTCCCGAGGCCATTTTTGGCCCCGGGGACCCCTTCCCCCAGGGCATGGCCACTATATATTTTTTTAAATATATATTTTCAAAGGAGGGGGGCTGCGTGGCCCCCCTCCTGAGGCTTCTGTTAGCCCCGGGGACCCCATCCCCCGGGGCTCTGCCTCGTTTTAATTTTTATTTTACTGCGGAGTGGGGACACGTGGCCCCCCTCCCGGGCCACTTCTGGCCCCGGGGACCCCATCCCCCGGGGCCGGCCCTCTCCTTTGGGGACCGTGGGGGGAGCCCCAATGCCCCCACGGTCCCTGCCGGCTCCCTGCCTCCTGCGGGAGCCGGCATTGCTTTTCCACATGGGGAGCTGCTAACATGCAGCTCCCCGTGTGGATAAGCAATATGCTTTGCTTCATTGAAGTGAGAGCAGGTTTCCCTGCTCTCGCTTCAATGAAGCAAAGCAGAGTTTGCTATGGTAGGGCGGGAGCCGTCCTCCCGCCCTACCATAGCAAACAGCAGTGTCCCGGGGGTGGGCACCCCAGGACACTGCAGGAGCTGGCCCTGGGGGGTGGCGGTCCCCAGGGCCATCACGGGCTCCAAGAGGGGGCCGCGTGGCCCCCCTCCCTTCAATTACTAAGCCCCAGGGAAGTGGTGGTCCCCGGGGCTCGGGGGTCCGTAACGGACACCCAAATTTGCATTTTAGTGCCCCGGGGAGGTGGCGGTCCCTGGGGCGTGTGGGGGGCCTCGAGCCCCCGCACACAGGTTTATCTTAAAAAAAAAAAACAAGCCCCGGGGGTGGCGGTCCCCGGGGTTGCGGGGGGGGCTGTGTGAACCTGAGCCGGCCTAGGGGGTCAGGGTGTTTCTACCCTGCCCCCTTTTCTTGTTTTTCGCGTTTGTTTTTCTCTTTAGAACCGAGTCACAAGATGGCTGCCAACACTTCCTGGTTTGGAGTGTTGACAGCCAATTAGAATAAAGCTCATGGTCGGGAGGGTCCGCGGATCCTCCGTGCCTCTAGATATCGAAACTTTTATTTTTTGATTTTCTCAGCAACTACTGAACGGATTTACACCATTTAAAAAAGGGCTCTTTCTGAACCAAGGGCTACCTTTTGCCAAATGTGGTGTAATTCCGTTCAGCAGTTCGAAGCTGTAGCCGTGTCTAAAGTTTCCTATGGGAAATTGATTTTACGACCTCTTTTTTTAATTTCTCAGGAACTACTGAACGGATTTACACCGTTTAACAAAAAGGGCTCTTTCTGAACCAAGGGCTACCTTTTTGCCAAATTTAGTGTAATTCCGTTCAGCAGTTCGAGCTGTAACCGTGTCTAAAGTTTCCTATGGAAAATAACATGGAGAAAACACGTTTTGGGACCCCCCTTTTTTCTCGGCCCCCGCTTGGCGAATCAACCCGAATCTTTCAGGATAGGAGCTGACCGGAGCGGGTCACAAGTTTTCAAAATTTCGCAGCTTCGTCAACCGACGCCAAAGTTATTGGGAAAAGAAAAACGCTTTTCCTATGGAAACTAGGTCCTACTATAACTATCCACTGGCGACCGCCAGTAGATAATATATATATATATATATATATACATAAAATGCCACCATTACAAGTAGTGGGTTAGTAGTCTAGAAAAAGCACCTAGGTAAAAATAAACAAGGGACTGTAATGAGCACCTGTCACTTTAAAATGGCAATCTAGACAGCCGGACTCTATGGTCCAGTTGAAGGCATAGCGCCGAAACGCGTAGACCGTCCATGTCTCTGCACTAATGGTGGTT
This sequence comes from Calotriton arnoldi, assembly GCA_963921515.1. Lineage (NCBI taxonomy): Eukaryota > Metazoa > Chordata > Amphibia > Caudata > Salamandridae > Calotriton > Calotriton arnoldi. Next base: position 443,854 of record CAWUFW010007709.1, read on the forward strand.
TAAAATAAATATTGAAGAAGAAGTACTTGCCCAGACTTCCTTCCTTCATGGTGCCGTGGATCAATCAATCAATCAATCATAGCATTTGTAGAGCGCACTACATACCCGTGAGGGTCTCAAGGCGCTGGGGGGGAGGAGTGCTGCTACTGCTCGAAGAGCCAGGTCTTGAGGAGTCTTCTGAAGGTCCGCAGGTCTTGGGTCTGCCGTGGGTGGATGGGGAGGGTGTTCCAGGTTTTGGCGGCGAGGTGGGAGAAGGATCTGCTGCCGGAGGTCGCTCTTCGGATGCGGGGGATTGTGGCGAGGGCGAGGTCGGTGGAGCGAAGCTGGCGGGCGGGGGTGTAGAGGCTGAGTCGTCTGTTGAGGTACGCAGGTCCGGTGTTGTGGAGTGCCTTGTGTGCGTGGGTGAGGAGCTTGAAGGTTATCCTCTTGTTGACGGGGAGCCAGTGCAGGTCTCTCAGGTGGGGAGTGATGTGGCTGCGGTGAGGGATGTCGAGGATCAGGTGTGCAGAGGCGTTCTGGATGCGTTGCAGCCGCTTCAGGAGTTTGGCAGAGGCTCCAGAGTAGAGGGCGTTTCCGTAGTTCAGCCTGCTGCTGACGAGGGCCTGGGTGACCGTTCTTCTCGTTTTGGTGGGGATCCACTTGTAGATCTTGCGGAGCATGCGGAGGGAGTTGAAGCAGGAGGAAGAGACGGCATTGACCTGCTTAGTCATGGAGAGGGTGGAGTCGAGGATGACCCCTAGGTTGCGTGCGTGGTCAGTGGGTGTTGGAGCTGTTCCCAGTGTGGTCGGCCACCAGGAGTCGTCCCAGGCCGAGGGGGTGGATCCGAGGATGAGGACCTCCGTCTTGTCCGAGTTCAGCTTCAGTCGGCTGTTCCTCATCCATTCGGCGACGGCCTTCATTCCTTCGTGGAGGTTGGTTTTGGCGGTGTGGGGTCCTTGGTGAGGCAGAGAATCAGCTGAGTGTCATCGGCGTAAGAGATGATGTTGAGGTCGTGCAGACGGGCGACGTGGGCGAGTGGTGCCATGTAGATGTTAAACAGCGTTGTGCTGAGGGATGAGCCCTGGGGTACGCCGCAGATGATCTCGGTGGCTTTGGAGCGGAAAAGGGGGAGGCGGATGCTCTGTGTTCTGCCGGAGAGGAAGGAGGTGGTCCAGTCCAGGGCCTTCTCTTGGATCCCGGCGTCGTGGAGGCGTGTGCGTAGTGTGTGGAGGCATACCGTGTCGAAGGCATCTGACAGGTCCAGGAGGATGAGGGCTGTGGTCTCCCCGTTGTCTAGCAGGGTCCTGATGTCATCGGTGGTGGCGATGAGGGCAGTTTCGGTGCTGTGGTTGCTGCGAAACCCAGACTGGGACGGGTCCAAGATGCTGTTCTCCTCGAGATAGCGGGTCAGTTGTTTGTTGACGGTCTTCTCGATGACCTTCGCCGGGAACGGGAGCAGGGAGATGGGCCAGATGTTCTTGAGGTCCTTGGGGTCCGCCTTGGGTTTCTTGAGTAAGGCGTTTGTTAGACCTGGCATCCTTGGCGTGGGTCTCCCTTCCATTTTTTCATAATGCCTCCACTGTTGTCGATATGTTTTTGCTGGACTAGATGCTCATGGGCACTTTGCCACTGCTAATCAGTGCCAAAGTGCAAGTGCTCCCTATTGATAAATTGTGTTGTGTATTAGTGACTCCATGATTGGATGATTGGTTTACTTGTCAGTCCCTAGTACAGTGCACTGAGTGTGCCCAGGGCTTGTAAATCCAATGCTGCTGGTGGGCTGGCAGCACTGGTTGTGCCACCCACAGGAGCAGCTTGTAAAGTGTGTCTCAGGCCTGCCATTGCAGAGCCTGTGTGCAGCCTAGGGCTGCCATGTCGACTTGGTAAGTACACCCACTTACCAGGCCCTAAACCTTCCCTTTACTGCATGTTGGTCACCCCTAAAGTAGGCCCTAGGGCAGGGTGCATTGTAAGTATAAGGTAGGACATGCCCTGGTGTGTGTGGCATGTCCTAATAGTGAATTACAGCCATTTTCGTTTTTCACTATTGCAAGGCTACCTGTTCTCCATAGGCCAGAATGGGCAGTTAGATTATTACATTTTATAATCCTAACTGACTCAGGGAACATGGTGGAAATTCGAGTTTAGTATGCCTGAACTCAGAATGATAAAATACATCTTTTAGTGAAGTTGGTTTTAACATTCTGTGTTTGAAAATACCACTTTTAGAAAGTAGGTATTTTCTTGTCTAACTATCCAAAGCCTGCCTCTGCTAGGTTGTGTATTCCTTGTCTGGTGTTTTTGAGTGACAGGGCTGGGGATTCCAGGAGACAGAATGAGTCAGCCCAGTGGTGAATAGAGAGATCTGCATCTAGATGGATGGGAGGAGTTGCACCTGGGACCTGAATAGGACAGTGCCTGCCCCCCACAGTGCTGGCTCCACCCCCTGTGGTGCGTCTGATGTCTCTGCCCTGCACAGTGAAAGAAGAGAAGGAATCATGTCAACAAAGTGCTGCAGGGCTGGGCTTTCCCTCCACAATGCTGGCTCCACCTCCTGTGGGGCGTCTGATGTTTCTGCCCTGCACTGTGAAAGAAAAGAAGGAGTCATGTAAACAGAGTGCTCCAGAACTGGTTTGGACTGGGCAAAGGCCCCTCTGCCCTCAGAGGACAAAGAATTTTGGGGTATAAATATTGGGACCCTGATCCCAAGAAATTAGATCACTTTTGGGAACAAGGAGAAACCTTTGCTGAGGAGCGGAACCAAGAAGAAACTGAGGAAAGACTATCCCTAAGCCTGAAGTGCTGCTTGGGGGATTGGCCTGCAGTGGTTTGCCTGACTGCCAAAGAAAGGAGAAAGGAACTTTTGCTTTGCTGTGACTTTCATCAACTTGTGAAGGATCTCCAAGGGCTTGGTAGAGAGCTTGCCCCCTGACCGAAGTCCCAGGACCACTGGACTTCACCCCCTTTGTGAATTGCTGCTGGAAACTCTGTTTCAGTGGCTACAGAGGTAGGGAGCTGTGACCGACTCTCACGACCGACTCAGTGTCCTGTAAGCACCGCATCGAAGCACCGTCTCGCCCTGCAACGCACGGCCCTGGTCTCACCGACTCCGTCAACGAGCCGCTGCCTGCACCGCATCGAGGGACAACAATTCCTGCAACGCTTCGCTACGCCGAATCGAACTGGTCCGACCGACACGGTCACTGCTGCTGAGTTCGAGTCCTGTGACCGCACCGGAGTTGGGCACCGCTCGCACACTTTGCGACGCACCGCCCGACTCGCACCGCTGTCCGGACTGATCGACGCCAGCTCCTGAATCCGGCTCCGTCGCCGCACCCCAACCTGCCAGCACCGCATCGAAGCACCGTCTCGCCCTGCAACGCACGGCCCTGGTCTCACCGACTCCGTCTCGACGACGTCAACGAGCCGCTGCCTGCACCGCATTGAGGGACAACGCGTCCTGCAACGCTTCCATTTTTGCATCGCGACCGCGACGAACAGCCATCCGGCTCGCACGCCCGTGCCTGCCGCTTCAAGTAAAAGGTACTGTGACCGAGTCTGTCTACGCTGTGTTGGCCCGTCTCGACGCGGTCAGCTGGATTTGTTAGACTCTGTTTGTTCTCAACATCGCCGTAGCCGGAGGAGGCTACCGACTCGCACAGAACCTTGAATTAAGCCTTTTGATCAGAACTAAGCACTCTTGACAGTATTGTGGATTATTTTTGTCGTTTATGGTCTTGTGATAAATCTATATAAAGTATACTTATTTTTATAAATATACAACCTGTGTGGTGTCCATTTGTAGTGTTGTCACTTGATTACTGTATGTGTTCACAAATGCTTTACACACTGCCTCTGAACTAAGCCTGTCTGCTCGTGCCAAGCTACCAAGAAGGTGAGCAGGGGTTATTTCAGGAGTGTACCTACTTTCCCTGACTAGACTCAAGGGTCCCTATTTGGACAAAGGTACCTACCTCTGCCAACTGGAGACCCCCAAATCTAACATTGGTGGTCAGCGGTGAGGATTCTGGACTTGCATTTGTGACTCATGTACAGTGATTGGTGAACACTACTTAGTGAGTGCAGACCAAAACGCAACCACATACTTTATAGCATTTTTCTGGGATTTCCTATTTTTGCAACTGCCAAGTTTAATCACTATGGAGAAACCAGCATCAGTAGCCTCTGTTGAGTGTGATTGGGAAGAAGAGAGGCTAGAATGCTACACCCTCAAGCAGCTCAGGCAATTCTGCAAAAAGATTAAAGTGTCCATGACCGGGCTCTCCAGGAAGGAGGACCTCCAAAAGGCGCTGAGGGCCTGGGTCGAATCAAGGAGTGCCCCGGTGGAGGGGGCCGAGAATGCAGAAGGGCAGCTGGAGGGGCTATTGGGTCTAGGGGCTGGAAGACCACCTTCCCCAGTAGGTAGCAGTGTTTCTGCCAGAGGACTGTCTCCAGAGGAGTTGGAGGACAGGAAAGAGAGTAGGATGCACGAAATGGAGCTGACCAAGCTCAAGCTGAATGGGCAGTTAGAATTCAAAATGCAAACTAGGAAATTAGCCCTAGAGGAAAAGAAAATGCAGTTTGAACATGAGAAAGTTTTGAGGGAGTTGGAATTGAAGGCCAAAAGCTTAGAGATTACTCCCTCTGGTGGCAGTGTACCGCCTGTGCCTGTTGAAGCTAGGGTGTATATTCCCAAAGATGTGGTGCCGGAGTTTTTTAAAAATGATGACATTGGGCAGTGGTTCAAAGCCTATGAGGTAGCCATGTCTTCCCACCGGGTCCCTGAGAAGGATTGGGGAGCGGGGTTGTGGGGACGGTTCCTCAGTGAAGGGCGGGATACCTTGTTGGATTTGCCCTCTGAAGTCTATAATTCGTACAGCCACATGAAGGATGCCTTAATGACTAGGTATGGTTTGACCCCTGAGCTTTATAGGCAAAGGTTCAGGAACTGTAGTAAGATTGAAAGCAGTACCTGGGTAGAATATGTGACCTTCTTTTGCAGAGCCTTGGATGGTTGGGTGAAGGGTAGCAAAGCGAATGATTTTCAGGCGCTCTTTGATTTGATTGCCTGGGAGCACTTGTCCAGTAATTGTTTTCCTGAGCTACGCCAGCACCTGATTGATAGTAAGCTGACTAACCCTAGGCAGCTTGCTGAGGAGGCGGACCGCTGGGTGAGTACCCGGGTCCACAAGGGTCACGTGGGAGACTCTGCCGATGGGTGGGCAGGGTCCCCAGCAGAAGAGTGGGGGGACAAGGGTAAACAGAGGGAGTTCCATAAAGGGCCCCAAAGTAGACCCCAAGGAACCAAGGAAAGGTTCCCAGCCTCCCCTGAGAAGAAGCCAGTGGCCCTGACAGGCCCCCTGTTCACCAGGGACCACTGGTATGTTACAAGTGTGGCGCCCCTGGCCACAAGGCAAACGATCCTCGTTGCCCTTTGCATGGAAAACCAGCACCCACTGGTGCAGTCCCCCGGCAGTTGGCTAGTGTAGCCCTGGGGGAGGAGTTGGGTGCCCAAGGTGGGGGGATCCCACAGTGTTTTCCCTTGTCTCATTAGGAGACTCTGAGATGGTCCCTAGGACCCAGCTGCCTGAGAACACTAAGAAATACAGGCAGTGGGTGACCATCAATGGCCATAGGGTGGAGGCTCTGAGAGACACAGGAGCCAGTGTGACAGCTGTCAAGTGTCACCTGGTGTCTAAGGAGCAGGTTATCCCTGATGCATTCTATCCGGTTGTTGCCGCTGACAACACAGAGAGTCACTGCCAGGTGGCTCAGGTTCCCTTTGAGTGGGGGCGTCTCGGGTACTCTTCAAGTAGCTGTGAGGCCAGCCATGCCTGTTGACTGTTTGTTAGGGAACGATTTGGAGAGCTCACCTTGGGCTAAGGTGGAGCGGAGTGCGCATTTAGAAATGTTGGGCTTGCCTGATTGGGCATGTGTGACCACCCGGTCAATGGCAGCTAAAGGTGTTCAAGAGGACCTGGAGCCTGAGAGGGAGGCCCAGGTGCCTGCCGGAGAGAGAGGAGGCAGGGGCGCGGGAAACTGGCCCCCGAGTTCCCACGGTCCAGGAGGAGGCAGACCCTGAGGGGGATGCCCTGGAGCCTACAGGGGAACAGGTAGCTGAACTGGGGGACCTACCTGAGCTGACCCATTGGCAGCAAGAAGGAGGACCCTCCAGGGAAGAGTTCTGCGAGGAGCAGAACGCATGCCCCTCTCTCGTGGGTCTGAGGCAACAGGCCACAGACCAGGCAGCAGGTGATCAGTCTGGATCACATTGGATTTACTGGGAGAATGGTCTCCTGTATTCAGAGCCTAAGGTTGCTGAGCCTGGGTCAGCCCGTGTGCTGGTGGTACCCCAGCGCTTCAGAGCCTTCCTACTGGGGTTGGCTCATGATGTACCGTTAGCAGGACATCTGGGGCAGGACAAGACCTTTGACAGGCTTGTTACCCATTTCTATTGGCCCCAGATGCGCAGGAGTGCCGCCACTCACTGCAGGACATGCCAGACTTGCCAGGCAAGTGGAAAGAGTGGGAGGAAGCACAAGGCTCCTCTCCAGCCATTCCCTGTGGTCAGCACCCCTTTGAACGGGTGGGTATTGACATTGTGGGGCCACTGGACCCCAAGACAGCCATGGGCAACAGGTTTATCCTGGTCTTGGTGGACCATGCCACCCGGTACCCTGAAGCCATCCCTCTGAGGACAGTGACGGCCCCCGTGGTGGGACGGGCACTTTATGGGAATTTTCTCACGTGTGGGATTCCCTCAAGAGGTGGTGTCTGACAGAGGTACCAACTTCGTGTCCAAATACATGAAGTCCCTGTGGCAGGAGTGCAGTGTAACTTACAAGTTCACCACTCCTTACCACCCTTAAGGAAATGGGCTGGTTGAGAGATTCAACCGGACCCTCAAGGGCATGATTATGGGTCTGGAAGAACCCATGAGGCGTAAATGGGACGTCCTCCTACCATGCCTGTTGTTTGCATACCGGGAGGTGCCACAGAAGTCTCTAGGGTTCAGTCCCTTTGAGCTCATCTATGGACACCCGGTGCGAGGACCTCTGAGTTTGGTCAAGGAAGGCTGGGAGCAATCTCCCAGGAAACCTCCCCAGGATGTATACAGTTACATGCTGGCCTTCAGGAACCAGACTAGGCATTTCAGAGAACTTGCTGAGGCAAATCTGGAAGCCAGCCAGGAGGAGATGAAGCGGTGGTACGACCAGAATGCCACTCTGGTAGAGCTTCAGCCTGGTCAGAAAGTGTGGGTCATGGCCCCTGTGGAGCCTTGTGCGCTCCAGGACAGGTGGACCGGCCCTTTTACGGTGGTGGAGCGCAAGAGTCCAGTTACCTATTTGGTGGACTTGCAGTCTCCCAGGAACCCCTTGCGGGTCCTGCATGTGAACCGCCTGAAGCCCCACTTGGAGAGGTCCCAAGTGGGCATGCTCTTAGCTACAGATGATGGAATGGAGGAGGAGACCGAGCCTCTTCCTGACCTCCTGTCAGCCCGAGAGCAAGATGGATCAGTGGAGGGAGTAAACCTCTCTACCTCCCTGACACCTGAGCAGCAGGGTGACTGTCGCCAACTGTTGGGACAGTTCCCTGACCTGTTCTCCCTGGTTCCCAGTGTCACTCATTGGTGCGTCCATGATGTGGACACTGGGGACAGTCTTCCTGTGAAGCACAGGGCTTACAGGGTGACTGACAGGGTCAGAGCCTGCATCAAGGAGGAGGTCTCCAAGATGTTTGCGCTAGGGGTGATTGAGTACTCTAACAGCCCTTGGGCCAGACAGTGGTCTTGGTTCCAAAGGCTGCCGCGCCTGGTGCCACACCAGAACTCCGGTTCTGTGTGGACTACAGGGGACTCAATTCCGTCACCAGGACTGACGCCCACCCCATCCCCAGAGCTGATGAGCTCATAGATCGGTTAGGGGCTGCGCGGTACCTCAGCACGTTTGACTTAACGTCTGGATACTGGCAGATCGCCTTGACTGATGGGGCAAAAGAGAGGTCAGCATACTCCACACCAGATGGGCACTACCAGTTCCGGGTGATGCCCTTTGGGATGAAGAATGCCCCTGCCACCTTTCAGAGGTTGGTCAACCAGGTGTTGGTTGGACTGGAGGATGTCAGTGCCGCCTACCTGGATGACATCGCAGTGTTCAGTGCCAGTTGGGAAGAACATCTGCGCCACCTCTGGGAAGTGTTGATGGCGCTGCGGAGGGCAGGCCTCACAATCAAGGCAAGTAAGTGCCAGATTGGGCAGGGTTCTGTGGTGTACTTGGGACACCAGGTTGGGAGCGCAGGTGGCTCCTCCAACTGAAAATTGATACCATTCTGGCTTGGGAGCCCCCAAGACCCAGACAGAGGTGAGAGCCTTCCTAGGACTCACCGGGTATTACCGGAGATTCGTCAAGGGGTATGGCAGCATTGTTGCCCCCTTGACAGAGCTGACTTCCAAGAAGCAGCCCAGGAAAGTGATTTGGACTGACGCCTGTCAGAAAGCTTTTGACACCTTGATGACTGCCATGTGCACGGCGCCTGTGCTCCAGGCACCCAACTTCTCCAATGAGTTCATTGTTCAGACCGACGCTTCAGAGCATGGTGTAGGGGCTGTTCTATCACAGATCAATGAGGAGGGCCTAGACCAACCTGTAGCCTTCCTCAGTAGGAGGTTACTTCCCCGGGAACAGAGATGGAGTGCTATTGAGCATGAGGCATTTGCTGTGGTCTGGGCACTGAAGAAGCTGAGACCATACCTGTTTGGGACTCACTTCCGGGTTCAGACAGACCACAGGCCCCTCAGATGGTTGATGCAGATGAGGGGTGAGAATCCAAAGCTGTTGAGGTGGTCCATTTCCCTACAGGGGATGGACTTTACGGTGGAACACCGCCCTGGTACAGAACACACCAATGCTGATGGACTGTCCAGATTTTTCCGCCTTAGTGATGAGAACTCCCTAGAGGTAGGATAGTTCTCCCCACATTTCAGCTGGAGGGGACACGTGTTAGACCTGGCATCCTTGGCGTGGGTCTCCCTTCCATTTTTTCATAATGCCTCCACTGTTGCCGATATGTTTTTGCTGGACTAGATGCTCATGGGCACTTTGCCACTGCTAATCAGTGCCAAAGTGCAAGTGCTCCCTATTGATAAATTGTGATGTGTATTAGTGACTCCATGATTGGATGATTGGTTTACTTGTCAGTCCCTAGTACAGTGCACTGAGTGTGCCCAGGGCTTGTAAACCCAATGCTGCTGGTGGGCTTGCAGCACTGGTTGTGCCACCCACAGGAGCAGCTTGTAAAGTGTGTCTCAGGCCTGCCATTGCAGAGCCTGTGTGCAGCCTAGGGCTGCCATGTCGACTTGGTAAGTACACCCACTTACCAGGCCCTAAACCTTCCCTTTACTGCATGTTGGTCACCCCTAAAGTAGGCCCTAGGGCAGGGTGCATTGTAAGTATAAGGTAGGACATGCCCTGGTGTGTGTGGCATGTCCTAATAGTGAATTACAGCCATTTTCGTTTTTCACTATTGCAAGGCTACCTGCTCCCCATAGGCCAGAATGGGCAGTTAGATTATTACATTTTATAATCCTAACTGACTCAGGGAACATGGTGGAAATTCGAGTTTAGTATGCCTGAACTCAGAATGATAAAATACATCTTTTAGTGAAGTTGGTTTTAACATTCTGTGTTTGAAAATACCACTTTTAGAAAGTAGGTATTTTCTTGTCTAACTATCCAAAGCCTGCCTCTGCTAGGTTGTGTATTCCTTGTCTGGTGTTTTTGAGTGACAGGGCTGGGGATTCCAGGAGACAGAATGAGTCAGCCTAGTGGTGAATAGAGAGATCTGCATCTAGATGGGTGGGAGGAGTTGCACCTGGGACCTGAATAGGACAGTGCCTGCCCCCCACAGTGCTGGCTCCACCCCCTGTGGTGCGTCTGATGTCTCTGCCCTGCACAGTGAAAGAAGAGAAGGAATCATGTCAACAAAGTGCTCCAGGGCTGGGCTTTCCCTCCACAATGCTGGCTCCACCTCCTGTGGGGCGTCTGATGTTTCTGCCCTGCACTGTGAAAGGAAAGAAGGAGACATGTAAACAGAGTGCTCCAGAACTGGTTTGGACTGGGCAAAGGCCCCTCTGCCCTCAGAGGACAAAGGATTTTGGGGTATAAATATTGGGACCCTGATCCCAAGAAATTAGATCACTTTTGGGAACAAGGAGAAACCTTTGCTGAGGAGCGGAACCAAGAAGAAACTGAGGAGAGACTATCCCTAAGCCTGAAGTGCTGCTTGGGGGATTGGCCTGCAGTGGTTTGCCTGACTGCCAAAGAAAGGAGAAAGGAACTTTTGCTTTGCTGTGACTTTCATCAACTTGTGAAGGATCTCCAAGGGCTTGGAAGAGAGCTTGCCCCCTGACCGAAGTCCCAGGACCATTGGACTTCACCCCTTTGTGAATTGCTGCTGGAAACTCTGTTTCAGTGGCTACAGAGGTAGGGAGCTGTGACCGACTCTCACGACCGACTCGGTGTCCTGTAAGCACCGCATCGAAGCACCGTCTCGCCCTGCAACGCACGGCCCTGGTCTCACCGACTCCGTCAACGAGCCGCTGCCTGCACCGCATCGAGGGACAACGCGTCCTGCAACGCTTCGCTACGCCGAATCGAACTGGTCCGACCGACACGGTCACTGCTGCTGAGTTCGAGTCCTGTGACCGCACCAGAGTTGGGCACCGCTCGCACGCTTTGCGACGCACCGCCCGACTCGCACCGCTGTCCGGACTGATCGACGCCAGCTCCTGAATCCGGCTCCGTCGCCGCACCGCAACCTGCCAGCACCGCATCGAAGCACCGTCTCGCCCTGCAACGCACGGCCCTGGTCTCACCGACTCCGTCTCGACGACGTCAACGAGCCGCTGCCTGCACCGCATCGAGGGACAACGCGTCCTGCAACGCTTCCATTTTTGCATCGCGACCGCGACGAACAGCCATCCGGCTCGCACGCCCGTGCCTGCCGCTTCAAGTAAAAGGTACTGTGACCGAGTCTGTCTACGCTGTGTTGGCCCGTCTCGACGCGGTCAGCTGGATTTGTTAGACTCTGTTTGTTCTCAACATCGCCGTAGCCGGAGGAGGCTACCGACTCGCACAGAACCTTGAATTAAGCCTTTTTGATCAGAACTACGCACTCTTGACAGTATTGTGGATTATTTTTGTCGTTTATGGTCTTGTGATAAATCTATATAAAGTATACCTATTTTTATAAATATATAACCTGTGTGGTGTCCATTTGTAGTGTTGTCACTTGATTACTGTATGTGTTCACAAATGCTTTACACACTGCCTCTGAACTAAGCCTGTCTGCTCGTGCCAAGCTACCAAGAGGGTGAGCAGGGGTTATTTCAGGAGTGTACCTACTTTCCCTGACTAGACTCAAGGGTCCCTATTTGGACAAAGGTACCTACCTCTGCCAACTAGAGACCCCCAAATCTAACAGCGTTGATCTCGGCGTGCTTCCAGCTTTCCGGGAAGGTTGCTGTCTCGAAGGAAATGTTGATGGCTTTCCGGAGATGGGGTGCGATGGCGGTGCTGGCTTTGTTGAAGATGTGGTGTGGGCATGGGTCTGACGGAGATCCGGAGTGGATGGTGTTCATGATCTTGATGGTGTCGTCGTCGTTTATGTTGGTCCAGGAGAGCAGGCGGTTGGTGCGGATGTTGGTCGTGGGGGTGGAGGTCTCAGTGGTTGTCGGGGTGATTGTGGTGTTGAAGCTGTCATGGATGTCAGCGATCTTGCGATGGAAGAAGGTGGCCAGCGAGTTGCACAGGTCTTGCGAAGGTGGGATGTCGTTGGTGTTGGAGCTGGGGTTGGAGAGTTCCTTCACGATGTTGAAGAGCTCTTTGCTGTTATGTGCATTGTGCCTAGGCGGTCTTTGAAGGAGGCCCTTTTGGCGGATCTGATGAGGTGATGGTGTCTGCGGGTGGCGTTCTTGTGGGCTGCGTAGCTGTCCGGTGTTTGTTCACGGTGCCAGTTCTTCTCTAGCTTTCGGCAGGTTTGCTTGGAGGCCCGGAGGTCTTCAGTGAACCAGCTGGCGTTCTTGCTAGTGTGGCTGTTGGAGGGTTTCTTGAGCGGGCGAGGGTGTTGGCGCAGTTGTCGATCCACTGTCTGAGGTTGTGGGCAGCGGTGTCGGGGTCGGTGGGGTCGGCGGGTGGGCTCCGGGCGAGGGTGGTGGTTAGCTGGTCTTCGGTGACTTTGCTCCAGCATCGGCGAGGTATCTGTTGGGTGCGGTGGTGCGTGGTGGCTTTCTGAAAGGTGAAGTGGATGCAGCGATGGTCGGTCCAGTGGAGTTCGGTGGTGTGGCTGAAGGTGACGTGGGAGCTTGCGGAGAAGATGGGGTCAAGCGTGTGGCCGGCGGAGTGGGTGGGTGTTGTGACGAGTTGTCTGAGTCCGAGGTTGGCGAGGTTGTCGATCAGGGTGGTAGAGTTGGTGTCGTTGTTGTTCTCGAGGTGGAAGTTCAGGTCCCCGAGGAGGATGTAGTCCGTGGAGGCGAGGGCGTGTGGGCTGACGAAGTCGGCGATGGAGTCGCTGAACTGTGGTCGGGGTCCGGGGGTCTGTAGATGAGGGTTCCTCTGAGGGTGGTGTTGGGGTCGGTGTGGATCTGGAAGTGCAGGTGTTCAGCGGTGCTGAGGGTGTCGTCGTTGTTGGTCGAGACTCTGAGAGTGTTCCTGTGGACGATGGCGATTCCTCCTCCTACTCCGTTGGTGCGGTCCCTGCGGGAGATCTTGTAGCTTTCCGGGATTGCAATGGCGATGTCGGGTGCCGAGGAGGGGTTCAGCCAGGTCTCCGTCAGGAATGCGACGTCAGGGGAGGTTGAGTCGAGTAGGTCCCAGAGTTCAACGGCGTGTTTGCGGGCAGAGAGGGTGTTGAGAAGAATGCAACTGGGATAGTTGGGTTCGTTCCTGGTCGGCGAGTTTGCGGGCTGGGTGCTGGTGAAGCTGCAGTTCCGGCAGGAGAAGTGTCCTTGGGTGCACTTCGGGGCGGCCAGGAAGCAGGTGCGCGATCGTCGTCCGGCGTTGAGTGCGTGGAGGGTGCTGGAGTCGTAGCAGAGCCGGGCGTTGTGGCGTTTGCGGTGGCCAGGGGTTCTGGCGCTGGGCGCGGTCCAGGCGCGGATGGGCGCAGATGGGCTTGCCTTAGGCACGCCTTCGGCGCGCCAGCGGCGTGCCCGCGCAGCGGCCGCCATATATGGGGAGGTGGGAGGGAGGAGCAGCTGGGAGGCGGGAGGCAGGGCAGGGGCAGCGAATGGGCGGTCAGGGGGGCGGGGACGCAGCGGCTGGAGCGGGAGCGGTGAGGGGCGACGAAGGGAACAGAGGGCAAAACGGGCAGAGAAACACGGGGCAACAGGGGAACAGAAGTCAAAAAACGGGCTCACAATCACGGGGGCAACGAAGGGAACAGAAGGCAAAACGGGCTCACAATCACAGGGGCAACGAAGGGAACAGAAGGCAAAACGGGCTCACAAACACGGAGGCAACGAAGGGAACAGAAGGCAAAACGGGCTCACAATCACGGGGGCAACGAAGGGAACAGAAGGCAAAACGGGCTCACAATCACGGGGGCAACGAAGGGAACAGAAGGCAAAACGGGCTCACAATCACGGGGTCAACGAAGGGAACAGAAGGCAAAATGGGCAGGGAAACACGGGGACAGCGAGGGGAACAGAAGGAAAAAGAGGGCACAGACCAATACAGGCACCGGGGGAAAACAGACAACAGCAGTCACAGACACCAAGATAACAATAAAGGCAAACAATAAGATACAAACCTACGGCCTACCACTGGCCACCAGGGATGAGGCGCAGGTGGTAGCCTGCGGGTGGAGGAGGGCCTCGAACTTCCTCAGCAGCGGCAGCTGGGGCAAGGACACACAGGTGGTGCTGAGTGAAAAGAAAGCGTTGGTGAAAGCGAAGATATATATCTATATATATATATATATATACATATATATATATATATCCAAATTCAAACTGCTCTTACAGAGACCACGGACCCGTGGAGGGTGGTGCATGCACCGGGAAGGCACCCGGTAAACTAAAGTCCCAAATCCACTTTGCGTCGCAAAATAATGCACTCTCAGGACTCAACGAAAATGCTAGTTCAGGAAGTTTATTTTGCTTCCACGCTACGCGTTTCGGCAGTTACGCCTTGCTCACACGAAAGAAGTGAAAATTCAGTCACCATTACATACACACTGACCACATCGTAATAGGTTACAATAAACAAAGGACTAGCAATACAGACAACCTTCTGTGTCAAAATAATAAGCGGCCATATCGGAACTAGTTGTTTGCCACTGATTGTATGCGCACTGAATTCATTGAACAGGTACAATTCATTTTACACACTCTGTATTGGATAATACTGCTTGTACATATTGTTCAATTGATACTACAGAGCGATGGTGGATAAAACGTAACTTGATATAAACAGCGTCCCATGTTGTGCATTACGGCTAAAATAATACACCATAATAATTACTTATGATGAGGGGCACTTGCCCAGTATCAGGAACACGTTGAGGGATATGGATAGACACATATATATATGCACTGATTATATTAACGTTCTTTCCCCTTGGGTCAACAAAAGTCATGGCACGATTTATTGCCCTTTACACGTATCGGCGTGACATATTTTTTGAATATAATATATTTTTTGAATATATGTTTTGAATGTTTTAGATTCACTGTCCTTGTACAAGTACAGCTGCAATGTGCAAATTAGTGTGTTTATGTCATAACGGGTTTCAGACACAATTTCAATTCTCTTTATTGAGACACAGGTTTGTGTACAGATCACGTGACCACCAGCTTTTAACATCATGTATGGCAACCCACACTCAATAGTCGTAGGGGCCGAGAGAGGACAGTGTATCACATCTTGGCAACAGGTAACCAATCGAACAGATTTATATTTATTGGAAGGCCAGTAATTATTACGGTGTATTATTTTAGCCGTAATGCACAACATGGGACGCTGTTTATATCAAGTTATGTTTTATCCACCATCGCTCTGTAGTATCAACTGAACAATATGTAAAAGCAGTATTATCCAATCAGAGTGTGTAAAACGAATTGTACCTTTTCAATGAATTCAGTACGCATACAATCAGTGGAAAACAACTAGTTCCAATATGGCCGCTTATTATTTTGACACAGAAGGTTGTCTGTATTGCTAGTCCTTTGTTTATTGTAACCTATAACGATGTGGTCAGTGTGTATGTAATGGTGACTGAATTTTCACTTCTTTCGTGTGAGCAAGGCGTAACTGCCGAAACGCGTAGCGTGGAAGCAAAATAAGCTTCCTGAACTAGCATTTTCGTTGAGTCCTGAGAGTGCATTATTTCGCGAAGTGGATTTGGGATATATATATATATATATTCACTGAAAAAACCATAGGTTTCAGACACGTTATAGTTAGAAATTAGCATTTAAAAAACCTTTGAAATTCACTGAAAAAACCAATGGTTTTAGGGAAAGTTATAGTTAGTTGGACATTGCACTCGTACAAAACCCGTGAAATTCCCCTGTTATAGTTAGTTCAGCTAACTATAACTCGCGCCCCCGCAATGCACTGCTGATGACGGCACATATTACATCACTCATGACATGGTCAGTGACATCACTGATGACATCACTGATGACATCTCAAATGACATCACTGATGACATCACTGATGACTGTGTGTTTCTGTAAAGTTTAAATATGTTTAATATATATAGGCAAAGGTGTATTGAAGAATGAGTGGGTGTATAAGTGTCTCAATGGATGATTGAGTAGGTGCGTGACTGACTCTACCAGTGAGTGATTAAACGTATCTTACAGAATGCATGGGTTACTGACTAAACTGTGTGAATGTCTGTATCCGTCTGTCTGTTGGTGTGTCAGTGGATGCATGGATTTGCGAATAGCTACATGAGTGTTTATATGGGTTATTGATTGGTTCTCTGAGTATCTGTATGGGTGGCTGAGTGTTTGTGTGGGTGGGGTGTGTGTGACTCTGTACATAGATGTGTGAGTGGGTGATTCACTGGGTGCATGGTTTCAAGAGTGCGTCTGTGATGGACTGTATGGGTGGGTGAGTGTGTGTATGGGTGTGTTAGTGATTGAATGTATATCTCAGTGGTACATGTGTGAGTAACTACATATGTGAAAGGCAGTATATATGTGTGTTGGAGTATATAAATGGCTATAAGTGAGAGTGTGTGATTGTGAGAGTGGCTATATGGATGAGTGTGTTCTTGCATCAGTGATTGCATAGCAGCGTAAGAATGTGCTAGTATTTGTATGAGTAAGTGAGCTAGTGTGTATAACTGTATAGGTGAGTAAATGGGAGTGTGATTAATTATTTGCATGACTGACTAGGTGTATGAGTACCTCTATGGATGAGTGGCGGTGTGTGAGTGTTTATATAGGTGTTTGAGTGCATATGATAGACCTTTACTGAGTGACTGTAATTATGAGTGACTGTACGGGTGAGTGAGTAGATGTGTGTGTAGACCTAAGAATCAGTGAGTGGGTATGTCGTTATTGGTATTGGAGTGTGTATGGTTTTGAGAATGGCAGTCTGTAATTTAGAGTGGGTGTATCAAAAGTTATATTAGGGTGTGAGAAGATGCATGAAATTATCACATGGATGATGTCATCAGTGATGTCATTTGAGATGTCATCAGTGATGTCATCAGTGATGTCACTGACCATGTCATGAGTGATGTAATATGTGACGTCATCAGCAGTGCATTGCGGGGCGCGAGTTATAGTTAGCTGAATTAACTATAACGGGGGAATTTCACGGGTTTTGTACGAGTGCAATGTCCAACTAACTATAACTTTCCCTAAAACCTATGGTTTTTTCAGTGAATTTCAAAGGTTTTTAAGTGCTAATTTCTAACTATAACGTGTCTGAAACCTATGGTTTTTCCAGTGAATTTCAAAGGTTTTTAAATGCTAATTTCTAACTATAACTGTCCCTAAAACCTATGTTTTTTTCAGTGAATTTCAAAGGTTTTTTAAATGCTAATTCCTAACTATAACATATCTGAAACCTATGGTTTTTTTCAGTGAATTTCAAAGGTTTTGTAAATGACAATTTTTAAATGTATTAATTGTTATATTTATTTTTTGATACTGATTTACTACATTTTTTTAAACTATTTATTTTTAGATATTTTATTTTTTAAATTACATTGTAATTACATTATACATTACATTACAAAATATACTTTCTCAGAATGAATTACTTTAGTTTAAATACTTTGCAAATAGGCAATAGACTTTTAAGTACAGTAGTTACAGTTGTTGCAATGGGCAACACAATTTCAAACACAATGCAACATTGAGCTCAATGTGAATTTCTAGTTAAATGCAATTAGTTACTTTATGGATTACTTTTCTAACCACAGGACTGGATCCTAGATTCAGTCCTGGGACATCTCCTGTAAACAGTTGAGTAAAAGCGTTTTGGTTACAGTAGTGATTTTTAAGGAATATTATTGTATTTTAAACGTTGACACTTAGAAACTTTTTCACATAGAATCACCAATGTTATCCTATGGGAGGAAATTCACTTAGCAGGTAAGTAGTGTTATCGTTACTTTTTCTTACTCAGTGGTGGATCCTGGATCCAGCACTGGTGCATCTCCTGTAAACAGTTGAAAGAATGCGTTTAAGTCATACAGGCGATTTTTAAGGAATATTTGTAGTTTGTGAAAATCGACACTTTGACACTTATCTGCTGAAAACCAGACAATGGATTCCTATGGAAGGAAATACAAGTTACTGGTAAGTACGGTTAGAATTACTTTTCAGGGTCAGTGCTGGGCTAAAAGATGCAGCACTGGGTTCTCTCCTGATAACAGGGGAGTAAATCGAATTCGTAGTTCGGATGATTTTAGAGGAATATTATAAAGTTCCAAAACTCCACACTTAGAAGAATTTCCAAGTGAAACCAGTCAATGTTAGCCTATGGAAGGAAATTCAAGTTACTGGTAAGTACGGTTAGAATTACTTTTCAGGATCTGTACTGGGCTCAAAGATGCAGCACTGAGGTCTCTCCTGATAATAGGTGAGTAAATTGGAATTCGTAGTTCTGCTGATTTTAGAGGAATATTTGTATGTTTCAAAAATCGACACTTAGAAACTTTTTCTGCAAAAAGCAGGCAATGATATCCTATGGAAGGAAATTCAAGTTACTGGTAAGTACGGTTAAAATTACTTTTCAAGCGAGGCTCCCGTCCTGTCATAGCAAACTACAGTGTCCCGGGGGTAGGCACCCCGGGACACTGCAGGAGCCGGCCCTGGGCACTCAAGGGCTCCAGGAGGGGGGCCGCGCGGCCCCCCTCCCAACTTATTCAAAGCCCCAGGGAGGTGGTGGTCCCCGGGGCTCAGGGGGTCCGTAACGGACCCCCATATTGAAATATTTACTGCCCCGGGGAGGTGGCGGTCCCCGGGGCGTGTGGGGGGGCACGAGCCCCCCCCCCACACAGGTTAATTTTTTTTTTTTTAAAGAAGCCCTGGGGGGTGGCGGTCCCCGGGGCTGCGGGAGGGCCAAGAGCCCTCCCCCACCATTATTTTTTTAAAGCCCCAGGGGGTGGCGGTCCCTGGGGGTCCTTGTGGGACCCCCTGAGCAGACCTAGGGGTCAGGGTGTTTCTACCCTGCCCCCTTTGTGCGTTTGCGCACTTGTTTCTGTCCCTCGGTTCTACCGAGGGACAAAATGGCTGCCAACACTTCCTGATTTGCAGTGTTGACAGCCACTTGACAGCCAATTAGCATGCAGCTCGTGATCGGGAGGGTACGCGGACCCTACTCGGCCATAGATATATATGTGACTTTACTTTTGATTTTCTCAGGAACTACTGAACGGATTTACACCATTTAAGCAAAAGGCACGACACTGAACCAAGGGCTACCTATTTGCCAAATTTGGTGTAATTCCGTTCAGCAGTTCGGGCTGTAGCTGCGACTAAAGGTTCCTATGGAAAAATGAATGGGGAAAACGCGTTTTGGGACTCCCCTTTTTTCTCGGCCCCCGCTTGACGAATCACCCCGAAATCTTCAGGATAGGAGCGGACCAGAGCACCCCAACAAGTTGGAAACATTCGCGAAGATTCGTCAACCGGCGCCAACGTTATTTCAAATAGAATGTTGCGGATTTCCTATGGATAATAGGTCCTAACTATAACTATCTATTGGCGACCGCCAGTAGATAATATACATATATATATATATATATATATATATATATATATATATATATACATATATATATATATATATATATTATTCTCCAAAAATGCCCAAAAGCGTAGGAAGCACTCGGACCATCGTGGTAGCTAATTTGCCTTTAATGGTATAGATACCCCATGCAGAGATAAAACAGCGGTTGTCCATTCTGCCTGACGCGTTTCGTGAATACTTCCTCAGAGGCTCAGCGGACTCCCAACGTGCAAGTTTGGTCACTCCAAGCTGTAGCCTATTTGATAGCACGCCCCCAGAATGGGCGGTCCTATATGGCACTGTGCTAAGGCATCTTGGGAGTTATAGTCCCAAACAGTTCACAAATGAAAGCACTGCATTTAAACTGTCGCATGAGGGCATCCTTAATCCAACACTTTGGCCCCACGTGTGCGGCTCGATAAATATCTCACCTCGTGGCCCCCTTAGAATTGTGGGGTGGTGCACTCCTGGCAGCTGGGCCGCCGCCCATAGATTATGCTCCAAAGTTGCCCAAAAGCGTAGGCAGCACTTGGACCATTGTGGTAGCTCATTTGCCTTTAATGGTATAGACACCCCATGCAGAGATAAAACAGCGGTTGTCCGTTTTGCCTGACGCGTTTCGTGAACACTTCCTCATAGGCTCAGCGGACTCCCAACGTGCAAGTTCGGTCACTCCCAGCTGTATCCTATTTGATAGCACGCCCCCAGATGGGCGGTCCTATATGGCACTGTGCTAAGGCATCTTGGGAGTTATAGTCCCGAACAGTTCACAAATGAAAGCACTGCATTTAAACTGTCGCATGAGGGCGTCCTTAATCCAACACTTTGGCCCCACGTGTGCGGCTCGATAAATATCTCACCTTGTGGCCCCCTTAGAATAGCGGGGTGGTGCACTCCTGGTGGCTGGGCCGCTGCCCATAGATTATGATCCAAAGTTGCCAAAAAGCGTAGGAAGCACTCGGACCATCGTGGAAGCTCATTTGCCTTTAATGGTATAGACACCCCATGCAGAGATAAAACAGCGGTTGTCCGATCTGCCTGACGCGTTTCATGAATACTTCCTCAGAGGCTCAGTGGACTCCCAACGTGCAAGTTCAGTCACTCCCATCTGTATCCAATTTGATAGCACGCCCCCAGATGGGCGGTCCTATATGGCACTGTGCTAAGGCATCTTGGGAGTTATAGTCCCAAACAGTTCACAAATGAAAGCACTGCATTTAAACTGTCGCATGAGGGCGTCCTTAATCCAACACTTTGGCCCCACGTGTGGGGCTCGATAAATATCTCACCTCGTGGCCCCCTTAGAATAGCTGGGTGGTGCACTCCTGGCGGCTGGGCCGCCGCCCATAGATTATGATCCAAAGTTGCCCAAAAGCGTAGGAAGCACTCGGACCATCGTGGTAGCTCATTTGCCTTTAATGGTATAGACAACCCATGCAGAGATAAAACAGCGGCTGTCCGTTCTGCCTGACGCGTTTCGTGAATACTTCCTCAGAGGCTCAGCGGACTCCCAACGTGCAAGTTCGGTCACTCCCAGCTGTATCCTATTTGATAGCACGCCCCCAGATGGGCGGTCCTATATGGCACTGTGCTAAGGCATCTTGGGAGTTATAGTCCCGAACAGTTCACAAATGAAAATACTGCATTTAAACTGTCACATGAGGGTCCTTAATCCAACACTTTGGCCCCATGCGTGCGGCTCGATAAAATATCTCACCTCGTGGCCCCCTTAGAATAGCGGGGTGGTGCACTCCTGGTGGCTGGGCCGCTGCCCATAGATTATGATCCAAAGTTGCCAAAAAGCGTAGGAAGCACTCGGACCATCGTGGAAGCTCATTTGCCTTTAATGGTATAGACACCCCGTGCAGAGATAAAACAGCGGTTGTCCGATCTGCCTGACGCGTTTTTATGAATTATTTCCTCAGAGGCTCAGTGGACTCCCAACGTGCAAGTTCAGTCACTCCCAGCTGTATCCAATTTGATAGCACGCCCCCAGATGGGCGGTCCTATATGGCACTGTGCTAAGGCATCTTGGGAGTTATAGTCCCGAACAGTTCACAAATGAAAGCACTGCATTTAAACTGTCGCATGAGGGCGTCCTTAATCCAACACTTTGGCCCCACGTGTGGGGCTCGATAAATATCTCACCTCGTGGCCCCCTTAGAATAGCTGGGTGGTGCACTCCTGGCGGCTGGGCCGCCGCCCATAGATTATGATCCAAAGTTGCCCAAAAGCGTAGGGAAGCACTCGGACCATCGTGGTAGCTCATTTGCCTTTAATGGTATAGACAACCCATGCAGAGATAAAACAGCGGCTGTCCGTTCTGCCTGACGCGTTTCGTGAATACTTCCTCAGAGGCTCAGCGGACTCCCAACGTGCAAGTTCGGTCACTCCCAGCTGTATCCTATTTGATAGCACGCCCCCAGATGGGCGGTCCTATATGGCACTGTGCTAAGGTATCTTGGGAGTTATAGTCCCGAACAGTTCACAAATGAAAATACTGCATTTAAACTGTCACATGAGGGTCCTTAATCCAACACTTTGGCCCCACGTGTGCGGCTCGATAAAATATCTCACCTCGTGGCCCCCTTAGAATAGCGGGGTGGTGCACTCCTGGTGGCTGGGCCGCCGCCCATAGATTATGCTCCAAAGTTGCCCAAAAGCGTAGGAAGCACTCGGACTATCGTGGTAGCTCATTTGCCTTTAATGGTATAGACACCCCATGCAGAGATAAAACAGCGGTTGTCCGTTCTGCCTGACGCGTTTCAGTAAATACTTCCTCATAGGCTCAGCGGACTCCCAACGTACAAGTTGGTTCACTCCCAGCTGTATCATATTTGATAGCACGCCCCAGATGGGCGGTCCTATATGGCACTGTGCTAAGGCATCTTGGGAGTTATAGTCCCGAACAGTTCACAAATGAAAGCACTGCATTTAAACTGTCGCATGAGGGCATCCTTAATCCAACACTTTGGCCCCAAGTGTGCGGCTCGAGAAATATCTCACATCGTGGCCCTCTTAGAATAGCGGGGTGGTGCACTCCTGGCGGCTGGGCCGCCGCCCATAGATTATGCTCCAAAGTTGCCCAAAAGCGTAGGGAAGCACTCGGACCATCGTGGTAGCTAATTTGCCTTTAATGGTATAGATACCCCATGCAGAGATAAAACAGCGGTTGTCCATTCTGCCTGACGCGTTTCGTGAATACTTCCTCAGAGGCTCAGCGGACTCCCAACGTGCAAGTTTGGTCACTCCAAGCTGTAGCCTATTTGATAGCACGCCCCCAGAATGGGCGGTCCTATATGGCACTGTGCTAAGGCATCTTGGGAGTTATAGTCCCAAACAGTTCACAAATGAAAGCACTGCATTTAAACTGTCGCATGAGGGCATCCTTAATCCAACACTTTGGCCTCACGTGTGCGGCTCGATAAATATCTCACCTTGTGGCCCCCTTAGAATAGTGGGGTGGTGCACTCCTGGCAGCTGGGCCGCCGCCCATAGATTATGCTCCAAAGTTGCCCAAAAGCGTAGGCAGCACTTGGACCATTGTGGTAGCTCATTTGCCTTTAATGGTATAGACACCCCATGCAGAGATAAAACAGCGGTTGTCCGTTTTGCCTGACGCGTTTGCGTGAACACTTCCTCATAGGCTCAGCGGACTCCCAACGTGCAAGTTCGGTCACTCCCAGCTGTATCCTATTTGATAGCACGCCCCCAGATGGGCGGTCCTATATGGCACTGTGCTAAGGCATCTTGGGAGTTATAGTCCCGAACAGTTCACAAATGAAAGCACTGCATTTAAACTGTCGCATGAGGGCGTCCTTAATCCAACACTTTGGCCCCACGTGTGCGGCTCGATAAATATCTCACCTTGTGGCCCCCTTAGAATAGCGGGGTGGTGCACTCCTGGTGGCTGGGCCGCTGCCCATAGATTATGATCCAAAGTTGCCAAAAAGCGTAGGAAGCACTCGGACCATCGTGGAAGCTCATTTGCCTTTAATGGTATAGACACCCCATGCAGAGATAAAACAGCGGTTGTCCGATCTGCCTG
This sequence comes from Calotriton arnoldi, assembly GCA_963921515.1. Taxonomy (NCBI): domain Eukaryota; kingdom Metazoa; phylum Chordata; class Amphibia; order Caudata; family Salamandridae; genus Calotriton; species Calotriton arnoldi. The sequence goes on from CAWUFW010007709.1 coordinate 467,134, forward strand.
ACGCGTTTCATGAATACTTCCTCAGAGGCTCAGTGGACTCCCAACGTGCAAGTTCAGTCACTCCCATCTGTATCCAATTTGATAGCACGCCCCCAGATGGGCGGTCCTATATGGCACTGTGCTAAGGCATCTTGGGAGTTATAGTCCCAAACAGTTCACAAATGAAAGCACTGCATTTAAACTGTCGCATGAGGGCGTCCTTAATCCAACACTTTGGCCCCACGTGTGGGGCTCGATAAATATCTCACCTCGTGGCCCCCTTAGAATAGCTGGGTGGTGCACTCCTGGCGGCTGGGCCGCCGCCCATAGATTATGATCCAAAGTTGCCCAAAAGCGTAGGAAGCACTCGGACCATCGTGGTAGCTCATTTGCCTTTAATGGTATAGACAACCCATGCAGAGATAAAACAGCGGCTGTCCGTTCTGCCTGACGCGTTTCGTGAATACTTCCTCAGAGGCTCAGCGGACTCCCAACGTGCAAGTTCGGTCACTCCCAGCTGTATCCTATTTGATAGCACGCCCCCAGATGGGCGGTCCTATATGGCACTGTGCTAAGGCATCTTGGGAGTTATAGTCCCGAACAGTTCACAAATGAAAATACTGCATTTAAACTGTCACATGAGGGTCCTTAATCCAACACTTTGGCCCCACGTGTGCGGCTCGATAAAATATCTCACCTCGTGGCCCCCTTAGAATAGCGGGGTGGTGCACTCCTGGTGGCTGGGCCGCCGCCCATAGATTATGCTCCAAAGTTGCCCAAAAGCGTAGGAAGCACTCGGACTATCGTGGTAGCTCATTTGCCTTTAATGGTATAGACACCCCAGGCAGAGATAAAACAGCGGTTGTCCGTTCTGCCTGACGCGTTTCGTAAATACTTCCTCATAGGCTCAGCGGACTCCCAACGTACAAGTTGGTTCACTCCCAGCTGTATCATATTTGATAGCACGCCCCCAGATGGGCGGTCCTATATGGCACTGTGCTAAGGCATCTTGGGAGTTATAGTCCCGAACAGTTCACAAATGAAAGCACTGCATTTAAACTGTCGCATGAGGGCATCCTTAATCCAACACTTTGGCCCCAAGTGTGCGGCTCGAGAAATATCTCACATCGTGGCCCTCTTAGAATAGCGGGGTGGTGCACTCCTGGCGGCTGGGCCGCCGCCCATAGATTATGCTCCAAAGTTGCCCAAAAGCGTAGGAAGCACTCGGACCATCGTGGTAGCTAATTTGCCTTTAATGGTATAGATACCCCATGCAGAGATAAAACAGCGGTTGTCCATTCTGCCTGACGCGTTTCGTGAATACTTCCTCAGAGGCTCAGCGGACTCCCAACGTGCAAGTTTGGTCACTCCAAGCTGTAGCCTATTTGATAGCACGCCCCCAGAATGGGCGGTCCTATATGGCACTGTGCTAAGGCATCTTGGGAGTTATAGTCCCAAACAGTTCACAAATGAAAGCACTGCATTTAAACTGTCGCATGAGGGCATCCTTAATCCAACACTTTGGCCCCACGTGTGCGGCTCGATAAATATCTCACCTTGTGGCCCCCTTAGAATAGTGGGGTGGTGCACTCCTGGCAGCTGGGCCGCCGCCCATAGATTATGCTCCAAAGTTGCCCAAAAGCGTAGGCAGCACTTGGACCATTGTGGTAGCTCATTTGCCTTTAATGGTATAGACACCCCATGCAGAGATAAAACAGCGGTTGTCCGTTTTGCCTGACGCGTTTCGTGAACACTTCCTCATAGGCTCAGCGGACTCCCAACGTGCAAGTTCGGTCACTCCCAGCTGTATCCTATTTGATAGCACGCCCCCAGATGGGCGGTCCTATATGGCACTGTGCTAAGGCATCTTGGGAGTTATAGTCCCGAACAGTTCACAAATGAAAGCACTGCATTTAAACTGTCGCATGAGGGCGTCCTTAATCCAACACTTTGGCCCCACGTGTGCGGCTCGATAAATATCTCACCTTGTGGCCCCCTTAGAATAGCGGGGTGGTGCACTCCTGGTGGCTGGGCCGCTGCCCATAGATTATGATCCAAAGTTGCCAAAAAGCGTAGGAAGCACTCGGACCATCGTGGAAGCTCATTTGCCTTTAATGGTATAGACACCCCATGCAGAGATAAAACAGCGGTTGTCCGATCTGCCTGACGCGTTTCATGAATACTTCCTCAGAGGCTCAGTGGACTCCCAACGTGCAAGTTCAGTCACTCCCATCTGTATCCAATTTGATAGCACGCCCCCAGATGGGCGGTCCTATATGGCACTGTGCTAAGGCATCTTGGGAGTTATAGTCCCAAACAGTTCACAAATGAAAGCACTGCATTTAAACTGTCGCATGAGGGCGTCCTTAATCCAACACTTTGGCCCCACGTGTGGGGCTCGATAAATATCTCACCTCGTGGCCCCCTTAGAATAGCTGGGTGGTGCACTCCTGGCGGCTGGGCCGCCGCCCATAGATTATGATCCAAAGTTGCCCAAAAGCGTAGGAAGCACTCGGACCATCGTGGTAGCTCATTTGCCTTTAATGGTATAGACAACCCATGCAGAGATAAAACAGCGGCTGTCCGTTCTGCCTGACGCGTTTCGTGAATACTTCCTCAGAGGCTCAGCGGACTCCCAACGTGCAAGTTCGGTCACTCCCAGCTGTATCCTATTTGATAGCACGCCCCCAGATGGGCGGTCCTATATGGCACTGTGCTAAGGCATCTTGGGAGTTATAGTCCCGAACAGTTCACAAATGAAAATACTGCATTTAAACTGTCACATGAGGGTCCTTAATCCAACACTTTGGCCCCACGTGTGCGGCTCGATAAAATATCTCACCTCGTGGCCCCCTTAGAATAGCGGGGTGGTGCACTCCTGGTGGCTGGGCCGCCGCCCATAGATTATGCTCCAAAGTTGCCCAAAAGCGTAGGAAGCACTCGGACTATCGTGGTAGCTCATTTGCCTTTAATGGTATAGACACCCCAGGCAGAGATAAAACAGCGGTTGTCCGTTCTGCCTGACGCGTTTCGTAAATACTTCCTCATAGGCTCAGCGGACTCCCAACGTACAAGTTGGTTCACTCCCAGCTGTATCATATTTGATAGCACGCCCCCAGATGGGCGGTCCTATATGGCACTGTGCTAAGGCATCTTGGGAGTTATAGTCCCGAACAGTTCACAAATGAAAGCACTGCATTTAAACTGTCGCATGAGGGCATCCTTAATCCAACACTTTGGCCCCAAGTGTGCGGCTCGAGAAATATCTCACATCGTGGCCCTCTTAGAATAGCGGGGTGGTGCACTCCTGGCGGCTGGGCCGCCGCCATAGATTATGCTCCAAAGTTGCCCAAAAGCGTAGGAAGCACTCGGACCATCATGGTAGCTCATTTGCCTTTAATGGTATAGACACCCCATGCAGAGATAAAACAGTGGTTGTCCGTTCTGCCTGACGCGTTTCATGAATACTTCCTCATAGGCTCAGCGGAATCTCAACGTGCAAGTTCGGTCACTCCCAGCTGTATCCTATTTGATAGCATGCCCTCAGATGCGCGGTCCTATATGGCACTGTGCTAAGGCATCTTGGGAGTTATAGTCCCGAACACTTCACAAATAAAAGCACTGCATTTAAACTGTCGCATGAGGGCATCCTTAATCCAACACTTTGGCCCCAAGTGTGCGGCTCGAGAAATATCTCACATCGTGGCCCTCTTAGAATAGCGGGGTGGTGCACTCCTGGCGGCTGGGCCGCCGCCCATAGATTATGCTCCAAAGTTGCCCAAAAGCGTAGGAAGCACTCGGACCATCGTGGTAGCTAATTTGCCTTTAATGGTATAGATACCCCATGCAGAGATAAAACAGCGGTTGTCCATTCTGCCTGACGCGTTTCGTGAATACTTCCTCAGAGGCTCAGCGGACTCCCAACGTGCAAGTTTGGTCACTCCAAGCTGTAGCCTATTTGATAGCACGCTCCCAGAATGGGCGGTCCTATATGGCACTGTGCTAAGGCATCTTGGGAGTTATAGTCCCAAACAGTTCACAAATGAAAGCACTGCATTTAAACTGTCGCATGAGGGCATCCTTAATCCAACACTTTGGCCCCACGTGTGCGGCTCGATAAATATCTCACCTCGTGGCCCCCTTAGATAGTGGGGTGGTGCACTCCTGGCAGCTGGGCCGCCGCCCATAGATTATGCTCCAAAGTTGCCCAAAAGCGTAGGCAGCACTTGGACCATTGTGGTAGCTCATTTGCCTTTAATGGTATAGACACCCCATGCAGAGATAAAACAGCGGTTGTCCGTTTTGCCTGACGCGTTTCGTGAACACTTCCTCATAGGCTCAGCGGACTCCCAACGTGCAAGTTCGGTCACTCCCAGCTGTATCCTATTTGATAGCACGCCCCCAGATGGGCGGTCCTATATGGCACTGTGCTAAGGCATCTTGGGAGTTATAGTCCCGAACAGTTCACAAATGAAAGCACTGCATTTAAACTGTCACATGAGGGCGTCCTTAATCCAACACTTTGGCCCCACGTGTGCGGCTCGATAAATATCTCACCTTGTGGCCCCCTTAGAATAGCGGGGTGGTGCACTCCTGGCGGCTGGGCCGCTGCCCATAGATTATGATCCAAAGTTGCCAAAAAGCGTAGGAAGCACTCGGACCATCGTGGAAGCTCATTTGCCTTTAATGGTATAGACACCCCATGCAGAGCTAAAACAGCGGTTGTCCGATCTGCCTGACGCGTTTCATGAATACTTCCTCAGAGGCTCAGTGGACTCCCAACGTGCAAGTTCAGTCACTCCCATCTGTATCCAATTTGATAGCACGCCCCCAGATGGGCGGTCCTATATGGCACTGTGCTAAGGCATCTTGGGAGTTATAGTCCCAAACAGTTCACAAATGAAAGCACTGCATTTAAACTGTCGTATGAGGGCGTCCTTAATCCAACACTTTGGCCCCACGTGTGGGGCTCGATAAATATCTCACCTCGTGGCCCCCTTAGAATAGCTGGGTGGTGCACTCCTGGCGGCTGGGCCGCCGCCCATAGATTATGATCCAAAGTTGCCCAAAAGCGTAGGAAGCACTCGGACCATCGTGGTAGCTCATTTGCCTTTAATGGTATAGACAACCCATGCAGAGATAAAACAGCGGCTGTCCGTTCTGCCTGACGCGTTTCGTGAATACTTCCTCAGAGGCTCAGCGGACTCCCAACGTGCAAGTTCGGTCACTCCCAGCTGTATCCTATTTGATAGCACTCCCCAGATGGGCGGTCCTATATGGCACTGTGCTAAGGCATCTTGGGAGTTATAGTCCCGAACAGTTCACAAATGAAAATACTGCATTTAAACTGTCACATGAGGGTCCTTAATCCAACACTTTGGCCCCACGTGTGCGGCTCGATAAAATATCTCACCTCGTGGCCCCCTTAGAATAGCGGGGTGGTGCACTCCTGGTGGCTGGGCCGCCGCCCATAGATTATGCTCCAAAGTTGCCCAAAAGCGTAGGAAGCACTCGGACTATCGTGGTAGCTCATTTGCCTTTAATGGTATAGACACCCCATGCAGAGATAAAACAGCGGTTGTCCGTTCTGCCTGACGCGTTTCGTAAATACTTCCTCATAGGCTCAGCGGACTCCCAACGTACAAGTTGGTTCACTCCCAGCTGTATCATATTTGATAGCACGCCCCCAGATGGGCGGTCCTATATGGCACTGTGCTAAGGCATCTTGGGAGTTATAGTCCCGAACAGTTCACAAATGAAAGCACTGCATTTAAACTGTCGCATGAGGGCATCCTTAATCCAACACTTTGGCCCCAAGTGTGCGGCTCGAGAAATATCTCACATCGTGGCCCTCTTAGAATAGCGGGGTGGTGCACTCCTGGCGGCTGGGCCGCCGCCCATAGATTATGCTCCAAAGTTGCCCAAAAGCGTAGGAAGCACTCGGACCATCATGGTAGCTCATTTGCCTTTAATGGTATAGACACCCCATGCAGAGATAAAACAGTGGTTGTCCGTTCTGCCTGACGCGTTTCATGAATACTTCCTCATAGGCTCAGCGGAATCTCAACGTGCAAGTTCGGTCACTCCCAGCTGTATCCTATTTGATAGCATGCCCCCAGATGGGCGGTCCTATATGGCACTGTGCTAAGGCATCTTGGGAGTTATAGTCCCGAACACTTCACAAATAAAAGCACTGCATTTAAACTGTCGCATGAGGGCATCCTTAATCCAACACTTTGGCCCCAAGTGTGCGTCTCGAGAAATATCTCACATCGTGGCCCTCTTAGAATAGCGGGGTGGTGCACGCCTGGCGGCTGGGCCGCCGCCCATAGATTATGCTCCAAAGTTGCCCAAAAGCGTAGGAAGCACACGGACCATCATGGTAGCTCATTTGCCTTTAATGGTATATACACCCCATGCAGAGATAAAACAGCGGTTGTCCGTTCTGCCTGACGCGTTTCGCGAATACTTCCTCATTGGCTCAGCGGACTCCGAACGTGGAAGTTCGGTCACTCCCAGCTGTATCCTATTTGATAGTACGCCCCCAGATGGGCGGTCCTATATGGCACTGTGCTAAGGCATCTTGGGAGTTATAGTCCAGAACAGTTCACAAATGAAAGCACTGCATTTAAACTGTCGCATGAGGGCGTCCTTAATCCAACACTTTGGCCCCACGTGTGCGGCTCGATAAAATATCTCACCTCGTGGCCCCCTTAGAATAGCGGGGTGGTGCACTCCTGGTCGCTGGGCCGCCGCCCATATATTATGATCCAAAGTTGCCCAAAAGCGAAGGAAGCACTCAGACCATCGTGGTAGCTCATTTGCCTTTAATGGTATGGACAACCCTTGCAGAGATAAAACAGCGGTTGTCCGATCTGCCTGACGCGTTTCATGAATACTTCCTCAGAGGCTCAGCGGACTCCCAACGTGCAAGTTCGGTCACTCCCAGCTGTATCCTATTTGATAGCACGCCCCCAGATGGGCGGTCCTATATGGCACTGTGTTAAGGCATCTTGGGAGTTATAGTCCCGAACAGTTCACAAATGAAAGCACTGCATTTAAACTGTCACATGAGGGTCCTTAATCCAACACTTTGGCCCCACGTGTGTGGCTCAATAAAATATCTCACCTCGTGGCCCCCTTAGAATAGCGGGGTGGTGCACTCCTGGTGGCTTGGCCGCCGCCCATAGATTATGCTCCAAAGTTGCCCAAAAGCGTAGGAAGCACTCGGACCATCGTGGTAGCTCATTTGCATTTAATGATATAGACACCCCATGCAGAAATAAAACAGAGGTTGTCCGTTCGGCCTGAAGCGTTTCGTGAATACTTCCTCATAGGCTCAGTGGACTCCCAAAGTGCAAGTTGGTTCACTCCCAGCTGTATCCTATTTGATAGCACGCCCCCAGATGGGCAGTCCTATATGGCACTGTGCTAAGGCATCTTGGGAGTTATAGTCCCGAACAGTTCACAAACTAAATTAAATTAAACTGTCGCATGAGGGCGTCCTTAATCCAACACTTTGGCCCCACGTGTGCGGCTCGATAAATATCTCACCTTCTGGCCCCCTTAGAATAGCGGGGTGGTGCACTCCTGGCGGCTGGCCCGTCGCCCATAGATTATGCTCCAAAGTTGCCCAAAAGCGTAGGAAGCACTCGGACCATCGTGGTAGCTCATTTGCCTTTTATGGTATAGACACCCCATGCAGAGATAAAATGGCGGTTGTCCATTCTGCCTGACGCGTTTCATGAATACTTCCTCATAGGCTCAGCGGACTCCCAACGTGCAAGTTCGGTCACTCCCAGCTGTATCCTAGGATTCCTATTTGATGCAAAAACAACAGTTGATGGACAGAATGCAGAACAATGTCATACATTCTCCCCAGTACAGAGATCTGGGCCTAAATCCATCGTTTTTTTGCTCACCATGCCATTCCAGTTTGAACCCAGCCATATGCAAATCAGTCTTGACCCTGTGCCTCATGGGAACAGTCCAGCCCGAACTGCCAAGCCAGGTCCTCCCTGGACTGGAAACAAGCATCCTAGGACCGGTTTCGGGATTTCACCTCTTCAGCCAGGATAGCTTGATTCCAGTGGCATGGAGAGCACAGGACCCACGTCTGGGCATACCCGTCCCACTCGGGGTGACAAATGCAAAAACAACAGTTGATGGACAGAATGCAGAACAATGTCATACATTCACCCCAGTACAGAGATCTGGGCCAAAATCAATCGTTTTTTTGCTCACCATGCCATTCCAGTTTGAACCCAGCCATATGCAAATCAGTCTTGACCCTGTGCCTCATGGGAACAGTCCAGCCCGAACTGACAAGCCAGGTCCTCCCTGGACTGGAAACAAGCATCCTAGGACCGGTTTCGGGGTTTCACCCCTCTTGAGCCAGGATAGCTTGATTCCAGTGGCATGGAGAGCATGGGACCCACGTCTGGGCATACCCGTCCCACTCGCGGTGACAAATGCAAAAACAACAGTTGATGGACAGAATACAGAACAATGTAATACATTCTCCCCAGTACAGAGATCTGGGCCAAAATCCATCGTTTTTTTGCTCACCATGCCATTCCAGTTTGAACCCAGCCATATGCAAATCAGTCTTGACCCTGTGCCTCATGGGAACAGTCCAGCCCGAACTGCCAAGCCAGGTCCTCCCTGGACCCAAACAAGCATCCTAGGACCGGTTTCGGGTTTCACCCTCTTCAGCCAGGATAGCTTGATTCCAGTGGCATGGAGAGCACGGGACCCACGTCTGGGCATACCCGTCCCACTCGGGTGACAAATGCAAAAACAACAGTTGATGGACAGAATGCAGAACAATGTCATACATTCACCCCAGTACAGAGATCTGGGCCTAAATCCATCATTTTTTAGCTCACCATGCCATTCCAGTTTGAACACAGCCATATGCAAATCAGTCTTGACCCTGTGCCTCATGGGAACAGTCCAGCCCGAACTGCCAAGCCAGGTCCTCCCTGGACTGGAAACAAGCATCCTAGGACCGGTTTCGGGGTTTCACCCCTCTTCAGCCAGGATAGCTTGATTCCAGTGGCATGGAGAGCACGGGACCCACGTCTGGGCATACCCGTCCCACTCGGGGTGACAAATGCAAAAACAACAGTTGATGGACAGAATGCAGAACAATGTCATACATTCACCCCAGTACAGAGATCTGGGCCTAAATCCATCGTTGTTTTGCTCACCATGCCATTCCAGTTTGAACTGGGGTGGCGTGGTGAAGCAAAATAACGATGGATTAAACCCAGATCTGTGACTGGGGGTGAATGTTTGCCAATGTGCAGCATTCCGTCCATCATCTTGTGTGTTTTGCATTTCGCCTATGTGGGAAGGGTATGCCCAGACGTGGGTCCCGTGCTCACTACGCCACTGGAGTCAAGCTATCCTGGCTGATGAAGGCTGATAGCCTGAAACCGGTCCTAGGATGCTTGATTCCGGTCCAGGGAAGACATGGCTTGGCAGTTCGGTCTGGACTGTTCCCATGAGGCACAGGGTCAAGACTGATTTGCATATGGCTATGTCTGAACTGGGGTGGCGTGGTGAAGCAAAATAACGATGGATTAAACCCAGATCTGTGATTGGGGGTGAATGTTTGCCAATGTGCAGCATTCCGTCCATCATCTTGTGTGTTTTGCATTTCGCCCTATGTGGGAAGGGTATGCCCAGACGTGGGTCCCGTGCTCACTACGCCACTGGAGTCAAGCTATCCTGGCTGATGAAGGCTGATAGCCTGAAACCGGTCCTAGGATGCTTGTTTCCGGTCCAGGGAAGACATGGCTTGGCAGTTCGGTCTGGACTGTTCCCATGAGGCACAGGGTCAAGACTGATTTGCATATGGCTATGTCTGAACTGGGGTGGCATGGTGAAGCAAAACAACGATGGATCAACCCAGATCTGTGACTGGGGGTGAATGTTTGCCAATGTGCAGCATTCCGTCCATCATCTTGTGTGTTTTGCATTTCGCCGCATGTGGGAAGGGTATGCCCAGACGTGGGTCCCGTGCTTACTAAGCCACTGGAGTCAAGCTATCCTGGCTGATGAAGGCTGATAGCCTGAAACCGGTCCTAGGATGCTTGATTCCGGTCCAGGGAAGACATGGCTTGGCAGTTCGGTCTGGATTGTTCCCATGAGGCACAGGGTCAAGACTGATTTGCATATGGCTATGTCTGAACTGGGGTGGTGAAGCAAAATAACGATGGATTAAACCCAGATCTGTGACTGGGGGTGAATGTTTGCCAATGTGCAACATTCCGTCCATCATCTTGTGTGTTTTGCATTTTGCCCCATGTGGGAAGGGTATGCCCAGACGTGGGTCCCGTGCTCACTACGCCACTGGAGTCAAGCTATCCTGGCTGATGAAGGCTGATAGCCTGAAACCGGTCCTAGGATGCTTGATTCTGGTCCAGGGAAGACATGGCTTGGCAGTTCGGTCTGGACTGTTCCCATAAGGCACAGGGTCAAGACTGATTTGCATATGGCTATGTCTGAACTGGGGTGGCGTGGTGAAGCAAAATAACGATGGATTAAACCCAGATCTGTGACTGGGGGTGAATGTTTGCCAATGTGCAGCATTCCGTCCATCATCTTGTGTGTTTTGCATTTCGCCCTATGTGGGAAGGGTATGCCCAGACGTGGGTCCCGTGCGCACTACGCCACTGGAGTCAAGCTATCCTGGCTGATGAAGGCTGATAGCCTGAAACCGGTCCTAGGACACTTGATTCCGGTCCAGGGAAGACATGGCTTGGCAGTTCGGTCTGGACTGTTCCCATGAGGCACAGGGTCAAGACTGATTTGCATATGGCTATGTCTGAACTGGGGTGGCGTGGTGAAGCAAAATAACGATGGATTAAACCCAGATCTGTGACTGGGGGTGAATGTTTGCCAATGTGCAGCATTCCGTCCATCATCTTGTGTGTTTTGCATTTCGCCCTATGTGGGAAGGGTATGCCCAGACGTGGGTCCCGTGCTCACTACGCCACTGGAGTCAAGCTATCCTGGCTGATGAAGGCTGATAGCCTGAAACCGGTCCTAGGATGCTTGATTCCGGTCCAGGGAAGACATGGCTTGGCAGTTCGGTCTGGACTGTTCCCATGAGGCACAGGGTCAAAACTGATTTGCATATGGCTATGTCTGAACTGGGGTGGCATGGTGAAGCAAAATAACGATGGATTAAACCCAGATCTGTGACTGGGGGTGAATGTTTGCCAAAGTGCAGCATTCCGTCCATCATCTTGTGTGATTTGCATTTCGCCCTATGTGGGAAGGGTATGCCCAGACGTGGGTCCCGTGCTCACTACGCCGCTGGAGTCAAGCTATCCTGGCTGATGAAGGCTGATAGCCTGAAACCGGTCCTAGGATGCTTGATTCCGGTCCAGGGAAGACATGGCTTGGCAGTTCGGTCTGGACTGTTCCCATGAGGCACAGGGTCAAGACTGATTTGCATATGGCTATGTCTGAACTGGGGTGGCGTGGTGAAGCAAAATAACGATGGATTAAACCCAGATCTGTGACTGGGGGTGAATGTTTGCCAATGTGCAGCATTCCGTCCATCATCTTGTGTGTTTTGCATTTTGCCCTATGTGGGAAGGGTATGCCCAGACGTGGGTCCCGTGCTCACTACGCCCACTGGAGTCAAGCTATCCTGGCTGATGAAGGCTGATAGCCTGAAACCGGTCCTAGGATGCTTGATTCCGGTCCAGGGAAGACATGGCTTGGCAGTTCGGTCTGGACTGTTCCCATGAGGCACAGAGTCAAGACTGATTTGCATATGGCTATGTCTGAACTGGGGTGGCGTGGTGAAGCAAAATAATGATGGATTAAACCCAGATCTGTGACTGGGGGTGAATGTTTGCCAATGTGCAGCATTCCGTCCATCATCTTGTGTGTTTTGCATTTCGCCCTATGTGGGAAGGGTATGCCCAGACGTGGGTCCCGTGCGCACTACGCCACTGGAGTCAAGCTATCCTGGCTGATGAAGGCTGATAGCCTGAAACCGGTCCAGGGAAGACATGGCTTGGCAGTTCGGTCTGGACTGTTCCCATGAGGCACAGGGTCAAGACTGATTTGCATATGGCTATGTCTGAACTGGGGTGGCGTGGTGAAGCAAAATAACGATGGATTAAACCCAGATCTGTGACTGGGGGTGAATGTTTGCCAATGTGCAGCATTCCGTCCATCATCTTGTGTGTTTTGCATTTCGCCCTATGTGGGAAGGGTATGCCCAGACGTGGGTCCCGTGCTCACTACGCCGCTGGAGTCAAGCTATCCTGGCTGATGAAGGCTGATAGCCTGAAAACCGGTCCTAGGATGCTTGATTCCGGTCCAGGGAAGACATGGCTTGGCAGTTCGGTCTGGGCTGTTCCCATGAGGCACAGGGTCAAGACTGATTTGCATATGGCTATGTCTGAACTGGGGTGGCGTGGTGAAGCAAAATAACGATGGATTAAACCCAGATCTGTGACTGGGGTGAATGTTTGCCAATGTGCAGCATTCCGTCCATCATCTTGTGTGTTTTGCATTTTGCCCTATGTGGGAAGGGTATGCCCAGACGTGGGTCCCGTGCTCACTACGCCACTGGAGTCAAGCTATCCTGGCTGATGAAGGCTGATAGCCTGAAACCGGTCCTAGGATGCTTGATTCCGGTCCAGGGAAGACATGGCTTGGCAGTTCGGTCTGGACTGTTCCCATGAGGCACAGAGTCAAGACTGATTTGCATATGGCTATGTCTGAACTGGGGTGGCGTGGTGAAGCAAAATAATGATGGATTAAACCCAGATCTGTGACTGGGGGTGAATGTTTGCCAATGTGCAGCATTCCGTCTATCATCTTGTGTGTTTTGCATTTCGCCCTATGTGGGAAGGGTATGCCCAGACGTGGGTCCCGTGCTCACTACGCCACTGGAGTCAAGCTATCCTGGCTGATGAAGGCTGATAGCCTGAAACCGGTCCTAGGATGCTTGATTCCGGTCCAGGGAAGACATGGCTTGGCAGTTCGGTCTGGACTGTTCCCATGAGGCACAGGGTCAAAACTGATTTGCATATGGCTATGTCTGAACTGAGGTGGCATGGTGAAGCAAAATAACGATGGATTAAACCCAGATCTGTGACTGGGGGTGAATGTTTGCCAGAGTGCAGCATTCCGTCCATCATCTTGTGTGATTTGCATTTCACCCTATGTGGGAAGGGTATGCCCAGACGTGGGTCCCGTGCTCACTACGCCGCTGGAGTCAAGCTATCCTGGCTGATGAAGGCTGATAGCCTGAAACCGGTCCTAGGATGCTTGATTCCGGTCCAGGGAAGACATGGCTTGGCAGTTCGGTCTGGACTGTTCCCATGAGGCACAGGGTCAAGACTGATTTGCATATGGCTATGTCTGAACTGGGGTGGCGTGGTGAAGCAAAATAACGATGGATTAAACCCAGATCTGTGACTGGGGGTGAATGTTTGCCAATGTGCAGCATTCCGTCCATCATCTTGTGTGTTTTGCATTTTGCCCTATGTGGGAAGGGTATGCCCAGACGTGGGTCCCGTGCTCACTACGCCACTGGAGTCAAGCTATCCTGGCTGATGAAGGCTGATAGCCTGAAACCGGTCCTAGGATGCTTGATTCCGGTCCAGGGAAGACATGGCTTGGCAGTTCGGTCTGGACTGTTCCCATGAGGCACAGAGTCAAGACTGATTTGCATATGGCTATGTCTGAACTGGGGTGGCGTGGTGAAGCAAAATAACGATGGATTAAACCCAGATCTGTGACTGGGGGTGAATGTTTGCCAATGTGCAGCATTCCGTCTATCATCTTGTGTGTTTTGCATTTCGCCCTATGTGGGAAGGGTATGCCCAGACGTGGGTCCCGTGCTCACTACGCCACTGGAGTGAAGCTATCCTGGCTGATGAAGGCTGATAGCCTGAAACCGGTCCTAGGATGCTTGATTCCGGTCCAGGGAAGACATGGCTTGGCAGTTCGGTCTGGACTGTTCCCATGAGGCACAGGGTCAAGACTGATTTGCATATGGCTATGTCTGAACTGGGGTGGCGTGGTGAAGCAAAAATAACGATGGATTAAACCCAGATCTGTCACTGGGGGTGAATGTTTGCCAATGTGCAGCATTCCGTCCATCATCTTGTGTGATTTGCATTTCGCCCTATGTGGGAAGGGTATGCCCAGACGTGGGTCCCGTGCTCACTACGCCGCTGGAGTCAAGCTATCCTGGCTGATGAAGGCTGATAGCCTGAAACCGGTCCTAGGATGCTTGATTCCGGTCCAGGGAAGACATGGCTTGGCAGTTCAGTCTGGACTGTTCCCATGAGGCACAGGGGTCAAGACTGAGTTGCATATGGCTATGTCTGAACTGGGGTGGCGTGGTGAAGCAAAATAACGATGGATTAAACCCAGATCTGTGACTGGGGGGGAATGTTTGCCAATGTGCAGCAATCTGTCCATCATCTTGTGTGTTTTGCATTTCGCCCTATGTGGGAAGGGTATGCCCAGACGTGGGTCCCGTGCTCACTACGCCACTGGAGTCAAGCTATCCTGGCTGATGAAGGCTGATAGCCTGAAACCGGTCCTAGGATGCTTGATTCCGGTCCAGGGAAGACATGGCTTGGCAGTTCGGTCTGGACTGTTCCCATGAGGCACAGGGTCAAGACTGATTTGCATATGGCTATGTCTGAACTGGGGTGGCGTGGTGAAGCAAACTAACGATGGATTAAACCCAGATCTGTGACTGGGGGTGAATGTTTGCCAATGTGCAGCATTCCGTCCATCATCTTGTGTGTTTTGCATTTCGCCCTATGTGGGAAGGGTATGCCCAGACGTGGGTCCCGTGCTCACTACGCCACTGGAGTGAAGCTATCCTGGCTGATGAAGGCTGATAGCCTGAAACCGGTCCTAGGATGCTTGATTCCGGTCCAGGGAAGACATGGCTTGGCAGTTCGGTCTGGACTGTTCCCATGAGGCACAGGGTCAAGACTGATTTGCACATGGCTATGTCTGATCTGGGGTGGCGTGGTGAAGCAAAATAACGATGGTTTAAACCAGATCTGTGACTGGGGGTGAATGTTTGCCAATGTGCAGCATTCCGTCCATCATCTTGTGTGTTTTGTATCGTATTTGATAGCACGCCCCCAGATGGGTGGTCCTATATGGCACTGTGCTAAGGCATCTTGGGAGTTATAGTCCCGAACAGTTCACAAATGAAAGCACTGCATTTAAACTGTCGCATGAGGGCATCCTTAATCCAACACTTTGGCCCCACGTGTGCGGCTCGATAAATATCTCACATCGTGGCCCTCTTAGAATAGCCGGGTGGTGCACTCCTGGCGGCTGGGCTGACGCCCATAGATTATGCTCCAAAGTTGCCCAAAAACATAGGAAGCACTCGGACCATCGTGGTAGCTCATTTGCCTTTAATGGTACAGACACCCCATGCAGAGATAAAACAGCGGTTGTCCGTTCTGCCTGACTCGTTTCGTGAATACCTCCTCAGAGGCTCAGCGGACTCCCAATGTGCAAGTTCGGTCACTCCCAGCTCTATCCTATTTGATAGCACGCCCCCAGATGGGCGGTCCTATATGGCACTGTGCTAAGGCATCTTGGGAGTTATAGTCCAGAACAGTTTACAAATGAAAGCACTGCATTTAAACTGTCGCATGAGGGCGTCCTTAATCCAACACTTTGGCCCCACGTGTGCGGCTCGATAAAATATCTCCCCTCGTGGCCCCCTTAGAATAGCGGGGTGGTGCACTCCTGGCGGCTGGGCCGACGCCCATAGATTATGCTCCAAAGTTGCCCAAAAGCGTAGGAAGCACTCGGACCATCGTGGTAGCTCATTTGCCTTTTATGGTATAGACGCCCCATGCAGAGATAAAACGGCGGTTGTCCGTTCTGCCTGATGCGTTTCGTGAATACTTCCTCATCGGCTCAGCGGACTCCCAACTTGCAAGTTCGGTCACTCCCAGCTGTATCCTATTTGATAGCACGCCCCCAGATAGGCGGTCTTATATGGCACTGTGCTAAGGCATCTTGGGAGTTATAGTCCCGAACAGTTCACAAATGAAAGCACTGCATTTAAACTGTCGCATGAGGGCGTCCTTAATCCAACACTTTGGCACCACGTGTGCGGCTTGATAAATATCTCACCTCGTGGCCCCCTTAGAATAGCGGGGCGGTGCACTCCTGGTGGCTGGGCCGCCGCCCATAGATTATGATCCAAAGTTGCCCAAAAGCGTAGGAAGCACTCGGACCATCGTGGTAGCTCATTTGCCTTTAATGGTATAGACTCCCCGTGCAGATATAAAACAGCGGTTGTCCGTTCTGCCTGACGCGTTTCATGAATACTTCGTCAGAGGCTCAGCGGACTCCCAATGTGCAAGTTCGGTCACTCCCAGATGTATCCTATTTGATAGCACGTCCCCAGAAGGGCGGTCCTATATGGCACTGTGCTAAGGCATCTTGGGAGTTATAGTCCCGAACAGTTCACAAATGAAAGCACTGCATTGAAACTGTCGCATGAGGGCGTCCTTAATCCAACACTTTGGCCCCACGTGTGCGGCTCGATAAATATCTCACCTCGTGGCCCCCTTAGAATAGCTGGGTGGTGCACTCCTGGAGGGTTGGCCGCCGCCTATAGATTATGATCCAAAGTTGCCCAAAAGCGTAGGAAGCACTCGGACCATCGTGGTAGGTCATTTGCCTTTAATGGTATAGACAACCCATGCAGAGATAAAACAGCGGCTGTCCGTTCAGCCTGACGCGTTTCGTGAATACTTCCTCAGAGGCTCAGCGGACTTCCAACGTGCAAGTTCAGTCACTCCCAGCTGTATCCTATTTGATAGCACGCCCCCAGATGGGCGGTCCTATATGGCACTGTGCTAAGGCATCTTGGGAGTTATAGTCCCGAACAGTTCACAAATGAAAGCACTGCATTTAAACTGTCACATGAGGGTCCTTAATCCAACACTTTGGCCCCATGCGTGCGGCTCGATAAAATATCTCACCTCGTGGCCCCCTTAGAATAGCGGGGTGGTGAACTCCTGGTGGCTGGGCCGCCGCCCATAGATTATGCTCCAAAGTTGCCCAAAAGCGTAGGAAGCACTCGGACCATCGTGGTAGCTCATTTGCCTTTAATGGTATAGACACCCCATGCAGAGATAAAACAGCGGTGGTCCGTTCTGCCTGACGCGTTTCGTGAATACTTCCTCATAGGTTCAGCGGACTCCCAACGTGCAAGTTGGTTCACTCCCAGCTGTATCCTATTTGATAGCATGCCCCCAGATGGGCGGTCCTATATGGCACTGTGCTAAGGCATCTTGGGAGTTATAGTCCCGAACAGTTCACAAATGAAAGCACTGCATTTAAACTGTCGCATGAGGGCGTCCTTAATCCAACACTTTGGCCCCACGTGTGCGGCTCGATAAATATCTCACCTCGTGGCCCCCTTATAATAGCGGGGTGGTGCACTCCTGGCGGCTGGGCCGCCGCCCATAGATTATGCTCTAAAGTTGCCCAAAAGCGTAGGAAGCACTCGGACCATCATGATAGCTCATTTGCCTTTAATGGTAAAGACACCCCATGCAGAGATAAAATAGCGGTTGTCCGTTCTGCCTGACGCGTTTCATGAATACTTCTTCATAGGCTCAGCGGAGTCCCAACGTGCAAGTTCGGTCACTCCCAGCTGTATCCTATTTGATAGCATGCCCCCAGATGGGCGGTCCTATATGGCACTGTGCTAAGGCATCTTGGGAGTTATAGTCCCGAACAGTTCACAAATGAAAGCACTGCATTGAAACTGTCACTTGAGGGCATCCTTAATCCAACACATTGGCCCCACGTGTGCGGCTCGATAAATATCTCACCTCATGGCCACCTTAGAATAGCGGGGTGGTGCACTCCTGGCGGCTGGGCCGCCGCCCATAGATTATGCTCCAAAGTTGCCCAAAAGCGTAGGAAGCACTCGGACCATCGTGGTAGCTCATTTGCCTTTAATGGTATAGACACCCCATGCAGATATAAATAAGCGGTTGTCTGTTCTGCCTGATGCATTTCGCGAATACTTCCTCATTGACTCAGCGGACTCCAGTCCGAACGTGGAAGTTCGGTCACTCCCAGCTGTATCCTATTTGATAGCACGCCCCCAGATGGGCGGTCCTATATGGCACTGTGCTAAGGCATCTTGGGAGTTATAGTCTAGAACAGTTCACAAATGAAAGCACTGCATTTAAACTGTCACATGAGGGCGTCCTTAATCCAACACTTTGGCCCCACGTGTGCGGCTCGATAAAATATCTCACCTCGTGGCCCCCTTAGAATAGCGGGGTGGTGCACTCCTGGCGGCTGTGCCGCCGCCCATAGATTATGCTCCAAAGTTGCCCAAAAGCGCAGGAAGCACTCGGACCATCGTGGTAGCTCATTTGCCTTTTATGGTATAGACACCCCATGCAGAGATACAACAGCGGTTGTCCGTTCTGCCTGATGCGTTTCGTGAATACTTCCTCACAGGCTCAGCGGACTTCCAACGTGCAAGTTCGGTCACTCCCAGCTGAATCCTATTTGATAGCACGCCCCCAGATGGGCGGTCCTATATGGCACTGTGCTAAGGCATCTTGGGAGTTATAGTCCCGAACAGTTCACAAATGAAAGCACTGCATTTAAACTGTCGCATGAGGGCGTCCTTAATCCAACACATTGGCCCCACGTGTGCGGCTTGATAAATATCTCACCTCGTGGCCCCCTTAGAATAGCGGGGTGGTGCACTCCTGGTGGCTGGGCCGCCGCCCATAGATTATGATCCAAAGTTGCCCAAAAGCATAGGAAGCACTCGGACCATCGTGGTAGCTCATTTGCCTTTAATGGTATAGACACCCCGTGCAGAGATAAAACAGCGGTTGTCCGATCTGCCTGACGCGTTTCATGAATACTTCCTCAGAGGCTCAGCGGACTCCCAACGTGCAAGTTCGGTCACTCCCAGCTGTATCCTATTTGATAGCACGCCCCCAGATGGGCGGTCCTATATGGCACTGTGCTAAGGCATCTTGGGAGTTATAGTCCCGAACAGTTCACCAATGAAAGCACTGCTTTTAAACTGTCGTATGAGGGCGTCCTTAATCCAACACTTTGGCCCCACGTGTGTGGCTCGATAAATATCTCACCTCGTGGCCCCCTTAGAATAGCGGGGTGGTGCACTCCTGGCGGCTGGGCCGCCGCCCATAGATTATGCTCCAAAGTTGCCCAAAAGCGTAGGAAGCACTCGGACCATCGTGGTAGCTCATTTGCCTTTAATGGTATAGACACCCCATGCAGAGATAAAACAGCGGTTGTCCGTTCTGCCTGACGCGTTTCATGAATACTTCCTCATAGGCTCAGCGGACTCCCAACGTGCAAGTTCGGTCACTCCCAGCTGTATCCTATTTGATAGCACGCCCCCAGATGGGCGGTCCTATATGGCACTGTGCTAAGGCATCTTGGGAGTTATAGTCCCGAACAGTTCACAAATGAAAGCACTGCATTTAAACTGTCGCATGAGGGCGTCCTTAATCCAACACTTTGGCCCCACGTGTGCGGCTCGATAAATATCTCACCTCATGGCCCCCTTAGAATAGCGGGGTGGTGCACTCCTGGCGGCTGGGCCGCCGCCCATAGATTATGCTCCAAAGTTGCCCAAAAGCGTAGGAAGCACTCGGACCATCGTGGTAGCTCATTTGCCTTTAATGGTATAGACACCCCATGCAGAGATAAAACAGCGGTTGTCTGTTCTGCCTGACGCGTTTCGCGAATACTTCCTCATTGGCTCAGCGGACTCCAGTCCGAACGTGGAAGTTCGGTCACTCCCAGCTGTATCCTATTTGATAGCACGCCCCCAGATGGGCGGTCCTATATGGCACTGTGCTAAGGCATCTTGGGAGTTATAGTCCCGAACAGTTCACAAATGAAAGCACTGCATTTAAACTGTCACATGAGGGTCCTTAATCCAACACTTTGGCCCCACGTGTGCGGCTCGATAAAATATCTCACCTCGTGGCCCCCTTAGAATAGCGGGGTGGTGCACTCCTGGCGGCTGGGCCGCCGCCCATAGATTATGCTCCAAAGTTGCCCAAAAGCGTAGGAAGCACTCGGACCATCGTGGTAGCTCATTTGCCTTTAATGGTATAGACACCCCATGCAGAGATAAAACAGCGGTTGTCCGTTCTGCCTGACGCGTTTCGTGAATACTTCCTCACAGGCTCAGCGGACTCCCAACGTGCAAGTTCGGTCACTCCCAGCTGTATCCTATTTGATAGCACGCCCCCAGATGGGCGGTCCTATATGGCACTGTGCTAAGGCATCTTGGGAGTTATAGTCCCGAACAGTTCACAAATGAAAGCACTGCATTTAAACTGTCGCATGAGGGCGTCCTTAATCCAACACTTTGGCCCCACGTGTGCGGCTTGATAAATATCTCACCTCGTGGCCCCCTTAGAATAGCTGGCTGGTGCACTCCTGGTGGCTGGGCCGCCGCCCATAGATTATGATCCAAAGTTGCCCAAAAGCGTAGGAAGCACTCTGACCATCGTGGTAGCTCATTTGACTTTAATGGTATAGACACCCCGTGCAGAGATAAAACAGCGGTTGTCCATTCTGCCTGACGCGTTTCATGAATACTTCCTCAGAGGCTCAGCGGACTCCCAACGTGCAAGTTCGGTCACTCCCAGCTGTATCCGATTTGATAGCACGCCCCCAGATGGGCGGTCCTATATGGCACTGTGCTAACGCATCTTGGGAGTTATAGTCCCGAACAGTTCACAAATGAAAGCACTGCATTTAAACTGTCGCATGAGGGCGTCCTTAATCCAACACTTTGGCCCCACGTGTGCGGCTCGATAAATATCTCACCTCGTGGCCCCCTTAGAATAGCGGGTTGGTGCACTCCTGGCGGCTGGGCCGCCGCCCATAGATTATGCTCCAAAGTTGCCCAAAAGCGTAGGAAGCACACGGACCATCGTGGTAGCTCATTTGCCTTTAATGGTATAGACACCCCATGCAGAGATAAAACAGCGGTTGTCCGTTCTGCCTGACGCGTTTCGTGAATACTTCCTCATAGGCTCAGCGGACTCCCGAACGTGCAAGTTCGGTCACTCCCAGCTGTATCCTATTTGATAGCACGCCCCCAGATGGGCGGTCCTATATGGCACTGTGCTAAGGCATCTTGGGAGTTATAGTCCCGAACAGTTCACAAATGAAAGCACTGCATTTAAACTGTCGCATGAGGGCGTCCTTAATCCAACACTTTGGCCCCACGTGTGCGGCTCGATAAATATCTCACCTCGTGGCCCCCTTAGAATAGCGGGGTGGTGCACTCCTGGTGGCTGGGCCGCCGCCCATAGATTATGATCCAAAGTTGCCCAAAAGCGTAGGAAGCACTCGGACCATCGTGGTAGCTCATTTGCCTTTAATGGTATAAACAACCCATGCAGAGATAAAACAGCGGCTGTCCGTTCTGTCTGACACGTTTCGTTAATACTTCCTCAGAGGCTCAGCAGACTCCCAACGTGCAAGTTCATTCACTCCCAGCTGCATCCTATTTGATAGCACGCCCCCAGATGGGCGGTCCTATATGGCACTGTGCTAAGGCATCTTGGGAGTTATAGTCCCGAACAGTTCACAAATGAAAGCACTGCATTTAAACTGTCGCTTGAGGGCGTCCTTAATCCAACACTTTGGCCCCACGTGTGCGGCTCGATAAATATCTCACCTCGTGGCCCCCTTAGAATAGCTGGGTGGTGCACTCCTGGCGGCTGGGCCGCCGCCCATAGATTATGCTCCAAAGTTGCCCAAAAGCGTAGGAAGCACTCGGACCATCGTGGTAGCTCATTTGCCTTTAATGGTATAGACACCCCATGCAGAGATAAAACAGCGGTTGTCCGTTCTGCCTGACGCGTTTCGTGAATACTTCCTCAGAGGCTCAGCAGACTCCCAACGTGCAAGTTGGTTCACTCCCAGCTGTATCCTTTTTGATAGCACGCCCCCAGATGGGCGGTCCTATATGGCACTGTGCTAAGGCATCTTGGGAGTTATAGTCCCGAACAGTTCACAAATGAAAGCACTGCATTTAAACTGTCGCATGAGGGCGTCCTTAATCCAACACTTTTGCCCCACGTGTGCGGCTCGATAAATATCTCACCTCGTGGCCCCCTTAGAATAGCGGGGTGGTGCACTCCTGGCGGCTGGGCCGCCGCCCATAGATTATGCTCCAAAGTTGCCCAAAAGCGTAGGAAGCACTCGGACCATCGTGGTAGCTCATTTGCCTTTAATGGTATAGACACCCCATGCAGAGATAAAACAGCGGTTGTCCGTTCTGCCTGACGCGTTTCGTGAATACTTCCTCAGAGGCTCAGCGGACTCCCAACGTGCAAGTTCGGTCACTCCCAGCTGTATCCTATTTGATAGCACGCCCCCAGATGGGCGGTCCTATATGGCACTGTGCTAAGGCATCTTGGGAGTTATAGTCCCGAACAGTTCACAAATGAAAGCACTGCATTTAAACTGTCGCATGAGGGCGTCCTTAATCCAACACTTTGGCCCCACGTGTGCGGCTCGATAAATATCTCACCTCGTGGCCCCCTTAGAATAGCGGGGTGGTGCACTCCTGGCGGCTGGGCCGCCGCCCATAGATTATGCTCCAAAGTTGCCCAAAAGCGTAGGAAGCACTCGGACCATCGTGGTAGCTCATTTGCCTTTAATGGTATAGACACCCCATGCAGAGATAAAACAGCGGTTGTCCGTTCTGCCTGACGCGTTTCGTGAATACTTCCTCAGAGGCTCAGCGGACTCCCAACGTGCAAGTTCGGTCACTCCCAGCTGTATCCTATTTGATAGCACGCCCCCAGATGGGCGGTCCTATATGGCACTGTGCTAAGGCATCTTGGGAGTTATAGTCCCGAACAGTTCACAAATGAAAGCACTGCATTTAAACTGTCGCATGAGGGCATCCTTAATCCAACACTTTGGCCCCACGTGTGCGGCTCGATAAATATCTCACCTCGTGGCCCCCTTAGAATAGCGGGGTGGTGCACTCCTGGTGGCTGGGCCGCCGCCCATAGATTATGCTCCAAAGTTGCCCAAAAGCGTAGGAAGCACTCGGACCATCGTGGTAGCTCATTTGCCTTTAATGGTATAGACACCCCATGCAGAGATAAAACAGCGGTTGTCCGTTCTGCCTGACGCGTTTCGTGAATACTTCCTCAGAGGCTCAGCGGACTCCCAACGTGCAAGTTCGGTCACTCCCAGCTGTATCCTATTTGATAGCACGCCCCCAGATGGGCGGTCCTATATGGCACTGTGCTAAGGCATCTTGGGAGTTATAGTCCCGAACAGTTCACAAATGAAAGCACTGCATTTAAACTGTCGCATGAGGGCGTCCTTAATCCAACACTTTGGCCCCACGTGTGCGGCTCGATAAATATCTCACCTCGTGGCCCCCTTAGAATAGCGGGGTGGTGCACTCCTGGCGGCTGGGCCGCCGCCCATAGATTATGCTCCAAAGTTGCCCAAAAGCGTAGGAAGCACTCGGACCATCGTGGTAGCTCATTTGCCTTTAATGGTATAGACACCCCATGCAGAGATAAAACAGCGGTTGTCCGTTCTGCCTGACGCGTTTCGTGAATACTTCCTCAGAGGCTCAGCGGACTCCCAACGTGCAAGTTCGGTCACTCCCAGCTGTATCCTATTTGATAGCACGCCCCCAGATGGGCGGTCCTATATGGCACTGTGCTAAGGCATCTTGGGAGTTATAGTCCCGAACAGTTCACAAATGAAAGCACTGCATTTAAACTGTCGCATGAGGGCGTCCTTAATCCAACACTTTGGCCCCACGTGTGCGGCTCGATAAATATCTCACCTCGTGGCCCCCTTAGAATAGCGGGGTGGTGCACTCCTGGCGGCTGGGCCGCCGCCCATAGATTATGCTCCAAAGTTGCCCAAAAGCGTAGGAAGCACTCGGACCATCGTGGTAGCTCATTTGCCTTTAATGGTATAGACACCCCATGCAGAGATAAAACAGCGGTTGTCCGTTCTGCCTGACGCGTTTCGTGAATACTTCCTCAGAGGCTCAGCGGACTCCCAACGTGCAAGTTTGGTCACTCCCAGCTGTATCCTATTTGATAGCACGCCCCCAGATGGGCGGTCCTATATGGCACTGTGCTAAGGCATCTTGGGAGTTATAGTCCCGAACAGTTCACAAATGAAAGCACTGCATTTAAACTGTCGCATGAGGGCGTCCTTAATCCAACACTTTGGCCCCACGTGTGCGGCTCGATAAATATCTCACCTCGTGGCCCCCTTAGAATAGCGGGGTGGTGCACTCCTGGCGGCTGGGCCGCCGCCCATAGATTATGATCCAAAGTTGCCCAAAAGCGTAGGAAGCACTCGGACCATCGTGGTAGCTCATTTGCCTTTAATGGTATAGACAACCCATCCAGAGATAAAACAGCGGTTGTCCGTTCTGCCTGACGCGTTTCGTGAATACTTCCTCAGAGGCTCAGCGGACTCCCAACGTGCAAGTTTGGTCACTCCCAGCTGTATCCTATTTGATAGCACGCCCCCAGATGGGTGGTCCTATATGGCACTGTGCTAAGGCATCTTGGGAGTTATAGTCCCGAACAGTTCACAAATGAAAGCACTGCATTTAAACTGTCGCATGAGGGCATCCTTAATCCAACACTTTGGCCCCACGTGTGCGGCTCGATAAATATCTCACCTCGTGGCCCCCTTAGAATAGCGGGGTGGTGCACTCCTGGTGGCTGGGCCGCCGCCCATAGATTATGCTCCAAAGTTGCCCAAAAGCGTAGGAAGCACTCGGACCATCGTGGTAGCTCATTTGCCTTTAATGGTATAGACACCCCATGCAGAGATAAAACAGCGGTTGTCCGTTCTGCCTGACGCGTTTCGTGAATACTTCCTCAGAGGCTCAGCGGACTCCCAACGTGCAAGTTCGGTCACTCCCAGCTGTATCCTATTTGATAGCACGCCCCCAGATGGGCGGTCCTATATGGCACTGTGCTAAGGCATCTTGGGAGTTATAGTCCCGAACAGTTCACAAATGAAAGCACTGCATTTAAACTGTCGCATGAGGGCGTCCTTAATCCAACACTTTGGCCCCACGTGTGCGGCTCGATAAATATCTCACCTCGTGGCCCCCTTAGAATAGCGGGGTGGTGCACTCCTGGCGGCTGGGCCGCCGCCCATAGATTATGCTCCAAAGTTGCCCAAAAGCGTAGGAAGCACTCGGACCATCGTGGTAGCTCATTTGCCTTTAATGGTATAGACACCCCATGCAGAGATAAAACAGCGGTTGTCCGTTCTGCCTGACGCGTTTCGTGAATACTTCCTCAGAGGCTCAGCGGACTCCCAACGTGCAAGTTCGGTCACTCCCAGCTGTATCCTATTTGATAGCACGCCCCCAGATGGGCGGTCCTATATGGCACTGTGCTAAGGCATCTTGGGAGTTATAGTCCCGAACAGTTCACAAATGAAAGCACTGCATTTAAACTGTCGCATGAGGGCGTCCTTAATCCAACACTTTGGCCCCACGTGTGCGGCTCGATAAATATCTCACCTCGTGGCCCCCTTAGAATAGCGGGGTGGTGCACTCCTGGCGGCTGGGCCGCCGCCCATAGATTATGCTCCAAAGTTGCCCAAAAGCGTAGGAAGCACTCGGACCATCGTGGTAGCTCATTTGCCTTTAATGGTATAGACACCCCATGCAGAGATAAAACAGCGGTTGTCCGTTCTGCCTGACGCGTTTCGTGAATACTTCCTCAGAGGCTCAGCGGACTCCCAACGTGCAAGTTCGGTCACTCCCAGCTGTATCCTATTTGATAGCACGCCCCCAGATGGGCGGTCCTATATGGCACTGTGCTAAGGCATCTTGGGAGTTATAGTCCCGAACAGTTCACAAATGAAAGCACTGCATTTAAACTGTCGCATGAGGGCGTCCTTAATCCAACACTTTGGCCCCACGTGTGCGGCTCGATAAATATCTCACCTCGTGGCCCCCTTAGAATAGCGGGGTGGTGCACTCCTGGCGGCTGGGCCGCCGCCCATAGATTATGCTCCAAAGTTGCCCAAAAGCGTAGGAAGCACTCGGACCATCGTGGTAGCTCATTTGCCTTTAATGGTATAGACACCCCATGCAGAGATAAAACAGCGGTTGTCCGTTCTGCCTGACGCGTTTCGTGAATACTTCCTCAGAGGCTCAGCGGACTCCCAACGTGCAAGTTCGGTCACTCCCAGCTGTATCCTATTTGATAGCACGCCCCCAGATGGGCGGTCCTATATGGCACTGTGCTAAGGCATCTTGGGAGTTATAGTCCCGAACAGTTCACAAATGAAAGCACTGCATTTAAACTGTCGCATGAGGGCGTCCTTAATCCAACACTTTGGCCCCACGTGTGCGGCTCGATAAATATCTCACCTCGTGGCCCCCTTAGAATAGCGGGGTGGTGCACTCCTGGCGGCTGGGCCGCCGCCCATAGATTATGCTCCAAAGTTGCCCAAAAGCGTAGGAAGCACTCGGACCATCGTGGTAGCTCATTTGCCTTTAATGGTATAGACACCCCATGCAGAGATAAAACAGCGGTTGTCCGTTCTGCCTGACGCGTTTCGTGAATACTTCCTCAGAGGCTCAGCGGACTCCCAACGTGCAAGTTCGGTCACTCCCAGCTGTATCCTATTTGATAGCACGCCCCCAGATGGGCGGTCCTATATGGCACTGTGCTAAGGCATCTTGGGAGTTATAGTCCCGAACAGTTCACAAATGAAAGCACTGCATTTAAACTGTCGCATGAGGGCATCCTTAATCCAACACTTTGGCCCCACGTGTGCGGCTCGATAAATATCTCACCTCGTGGCCCCCTTAGAATAGCGGGGTGGTGCACTCCTGGTGGCTGGGCCGCCGCCCATAGATTATGCTCCAAAGTTGCCCAAAAGCGTAGGAAGCACTCGGACCATCGTGGTAGCTCATTTGCCTTTAATGGTATAGACACCCCATGCAGAGATAAAACAGCGGTTGTCCGTTCTGCCTGACGCGTTTCGTGAATACTTCCTCAGAGGCTCAGCGGACTCCCAACGTGCAAGTTCGGTCACTCCCAGCTGTATCCTATTTGATAGCACGCCCCCAGATGGGCGGTCCTATATGGCACTGTGCTAAGGCATCTTGGGAGTTATAGTCCCGAACAGTTCACAAATGAAAGCACTGCATTTAAACTGTCGCATGAGGGCGTCCTTAATCCAACACTTTGGCCCCACGTGTGCGGCTCGATAAATATCTCACCTCGTGGCCCCCTTAGAATAGCGGGGTGGTGCACTCCTGGCGGCTGGGCCGCCGCCCATAGATTATGCTCCAAAGTTGCCCAAAAGCGTAGGAAGCACTCGGACCATCGTGGTAGCTCATTTGCCTTTAATGGTATAGACACCCCATGCAGAGATAAAACAGCGGTTGTCCGTTCTGCCTGACGCGTTTCGTGAATACTTCCTCAGAGGCTCAGCGGACTCCCAACGTGCAAGTTCGGTCACTCCCAGCTGTATCCTATTTGATAGCACGCCCCCAGATGGGCGGTCCTATATGGCACTGTGCTAAGGCATCTTGGGAGTTATAGTCCCGAACAGTTCACAAATGAAAGCACTGCATTTAAACTGTCGCATGAGGGCATCCTTAATCCAACACTTTGGCCCCACGTGTGCGGCTCGATAAATATCTCACCTCGTGGCCCCCTTAGAATAGCGGGGTGGTGCACTCCTGGCGGCTGGGCCGCCGCCCATAGATTATGCTCCAAAGTTGCCCAAAAGCGTAGGAAGCACTCGGACCATCGTGGTAGCTCATTTGCCTTTAATGGTATAGACACCCCATGCAGAGATAAAACAGCGGTTGTCCGTTCTGCCTGACGCGTTTCGTGAATACTTCCTCAGAGGCTCAGCGGACTCCCAACGTGCAAGTTCGGTCACTCCCAGCTGTATCCTATTTGATAGCACGCCCCCAGATGGGCGGTCCTATATGGCACTGTGCTAAGGCATCTTGGGAGTTATAGTCCCGAACAGTTCACAAATGAAAGCACTGCATTTAAACTGTCGCATGAGGGCATCCTTAATCCAACACTTTGGCCCCACGTGTGCGGCTCGATAAATATCTCACCTCGTGGCCCCCTTAGAATAGCGGGGTGGTGCACTCCTGGCGGCTGGGCCGCCGCCCATAGATTATGCTCCAAAGTTGCCCAAAAGCGTAGGAAGCACTCGGACCATCGTGGTAGCTCATTTGCCTTTAATGGTATAGACACCCCATGCAGAGATAAAACAGCGGTTGTCCGTTCTGCCTGACGCGTTTCGTGAATACTTCCTCATAGGCTCAGCGGACTCCCAACGTGCAAGTTCGGTCACTCCCAGCTGTATCCTATTTGATAGCACGCCCCCAGATGGGCGGTCCTATATGGCACTGTGCTAAGGCATCTTGGGAGTTATAGTCCCGAACAGTTCACAAATGAAAGCACTGCATTTAAACTGTCGCATGAGGGCATCCTTAATCCAACACTTTGGCCCCACGTGTGCGGCTCGATAAATATCTCACCTCGTGGCCCCCTTAGAATAGCGGGGTGGTGCACTCCTGGCGGCTGGGCCGCCGCCCATAGATTATGCTCCAAAGTTGCCCAAAAGCGTAGGAAGCACTCGGACCATCGTGGTAGCTCATTTGCCTTTAATGGTATAGACACCCCATGCAGAGATAAAACAGCGGTTGTCCGTTCTGCCTGACGCGTTTCGTGAATACTTCCTCAGAGGCTCAGCGGACTCCCAACGTGCAAGTTCGGTCACTCCCAGCTGTATCCTATTTGATAGCACGCCCCCAGATGGGCGGTCCTATATGGCACTGTGCTAAGGCATCTTGGGAGTTATAGTCCCGAACAGTTCACAAATGAAAGCACTGCATTTAAACTGTCGCATGAGGGCATCCTTAATCCAACACTTTGGCCCCACGTGTGCGGCTCGATAAATATCTCACCTCGTGGCCCCCTTAGAATAGCGGGGTGGTGCACTCCTGGCGGCTGGGCCGCCGCCCATAGATTATGCTCCAAAGTTGCCCAAAAGCGTAGGAAGCACTCGGACCATCGTGGTAGCTCATTTGCCTTTAATGGTATAGACACCCCATGCAGAGATAAAACAGCGGTTGTCCGTTCTGCCTGACGCGTTTCGTGAATACTTCCTCAGAGGCTCAGCGGACTCCCAACGTGCAAGTTCGGTCACTCCCAGCTGTATCCTATTTGATAGCACGCCCCCAGATGGGCGGTCCTATATGGCACTGTGCTAAGGCATCTTGGGAGTTATAGTCCCGAACAGTTCACAAATGAAAGCACTGCATTTAAACTGTCGCATGAGGGCGTCCTTAATCCAACACTTTGGCCCCACGTGTGCGGCTCGATAAATATCTCACCTCGTGGCCCCCTTAGAATAGCGGGGTGGTGCACTCCTGGCGGCTGGGCCGCCGCCCATAGATTATGCTCCAAAGTTGCCCAAAAGCGTAGGAAGCACTCGGACCATCGTGGTAGCTCATTTGCCTTTAATGGTATAGACACCCCATGCAGAGATAAAACAGCGGTTGTCCGTTCTGCCTGACGCGTTTCGTGAATACTTCCTCATAGGCTCAGCGGACTCCCAACGTGCAAGTTCGGTCACTCCCAGCTGTATCCTATTTGATAGCACGCCCCCAGATGGGCGGTCCTATATGGCACTGTGCTAAGGCATCTTGGGAGTTATAGTCCCGAACAGTTCACAAATGAAAGCACTGCATTTAAACTGTCGCATGAGGGCGTCCTTAATCCAACACTTTGGCCCCACGTGTGCGGCTCGATAAATATCTCACCTCGTGGCCCCCTTAGAATAGCGGGGTGGTGCACTCCTGGCGGCTGGGCCGCCGCCCATAGATTATGCTCCAAAGTTGCCCAAAAGCGTAGGAAGCACTCGGACCATCGTGGTAGCTCATTTGCCTTTAATGGTATAGACACCCCATGCAGAGATAAAACAGCGGTTGTCCGTTCTGCCTGACGCGTTTCGTGAATACTTCCTCATAGGCTCAGCGGACTCCCAACGTGCAAGTTCGGTCACTCCCAGCTGTATCCTATTTGATAGCACGCCCCCAGATGGGCGGTCCTATATGGCACTGTGCTAAGGCATCTTGGGAGTTATAGTCCCGAACAGTTCACAAATGAAAGCACTGCATTTAAACTGTCGCATGAGGGCATCCTTAATCCAACACTTTGGCCCCACGTGTGCGGCTCAATAAATATCTCACCTCGTGGCCCCCTTAGAATAGCGGGGTGGTGCACTCCTGGTGGATGGGCCGCCGCCCATAGATTATGCTCCAAAGTTGCCCAAAAGCGTAGGAAGCACTCGGACCATCGTGGTAGCTCATTTGCCTTTAATGGTATAGACACCCCATGCAGAGATAAAACAGCGGTTGTCCGTTCTGCCTGACGCGTTTCATGAATACTTCCTCATAGGTTCAGCGGACTCCCAACGTGCAAGTTCGGTCACTCCCAGCTGTATCCTATTTGATAGCACGCCCCCAGATGGGCGGTCCTATATGGCACTGTGCTAAGGCATCTTGGGAGTTATAGTCCCGAACAGTTCACAAATGAAAGCACTGCATTTAAACTGTCGCATGAGGGCGTCCTTAATCCAACACTTTGGCCCCACGTGTGCGGCTCGATAAATATCTCACCTCGTGCCCCCTTAGAATAGCGGGGTGGTGCACTCCTGGTGGCTGGGCCGCGGCCCATAGATTATGCTCCAAAGTTGCCCAAAAGCGTAGGAAGCACTCGGACCATCGTGGTAGCTCATTTGCCTTTAATGGTATAGACAACCCATGCAGAGATAAAACAGCGGCTGTCCGTTCTGCCTGACGCGTTTCGTGAATACTTCCTCAGAGGCTCAGCAGACTCCCAACGTGCAAGTTCGGTCACTCCCAGCTGTATCCTATTTGATAGCACGCCCCCAGATGGGCGGTCCTATATGGCACTGTGCTAAGGCATCTTGGGAGTTATAGTCCCGAACAGTTCACAAATGAAAGCACTGCATTTAAACTGTCGCATGAGGGCGTCCTTAATCCAACACTTTGGCCCCACGTGTGCGGCTCGATAAATATCTCACCTCGTGGCCCCCTTAGAATAGCGGGGTGGTGCACTCCTGGCGGCTGGGCCGCCGCCCATAGATTATGCTCCAAAGTTGCCCAAAAGCGTAGGAAGCACTCGGACCATCGTGGTAGCTCATTTGCCTTTAATGGTATAGACACCCCATGCAGAGATAAAACAGCGGTTGTCCGTTCTGCCTGACGCGTTTCGTGAATACTTCCTCAGAGGCTCAGCGGACTCCCAACGTGCAAGTTCGGTCACTCCCAGCTGTATCCTATTTGATAGCACGCCCCCAGATGGGCGGTCCTATATGGCACTGTGCTAAGGCATCTTGGGAGTTATAGTCCCGAACAGTTCACAAATGAAAGCACTGCATTTAAACTGTCGCATGAGGGCGTCCTTAATCCAACACTTTGGCCCCACGTGTGCGGCTCGATAAATATCTCACCTCGTGGCCCCCTTAGAATAGCGGGGTGGTGCACTCCTGGCGGCTGGGCCGCCGCCCATAGATTATGCTCCAAAGTTGCCCAAAAGCGTAGGAAGCACTCGGACCATCGTGGTAGCTCATTTGCCTTTAATGGTATAGACACCCCATGCAGAGATAAAACAGCGGTTGTCCGTTCTGCCTGACGCGTTTCGTGAATACTTCCTCAGAGGCTCAGCGGACTCCCAACGTGCAAGTTCGGTCACTCCCAGCTGTATCCTATTTGATAGCACGCCCCCAGATGGGCGGTCCTATATGGCACTGTGCTAAGGCATCTTGGGAGTTATAGTCCCGAACAGTTCACAAATGAAAGCACTGCATTTAAACTGTCGCATGAGGGCGTCCTTAATCCAACACTTTGGCCCCACGTGTGCGGCTCGATAAATATCTCACCTCGTGGCCCCCTTAGAATAGCGGGGTGGTGCACTCCTGGCGGCTGGGCCGCCGCCCATAGATTATGCTCCAAAGTTGCCCAAAAGCGTAGGAAGCACTCGGACCATCGTGGTAGCTCATTTGCCTTTAATGGTATAGACACCCCATGCAGAGATAAAACAGCGGTTGTCCGTTCTGCCTGACGCGTTTCGTGAATACTTCCTCAGAGGCTCAGCGGACTCCCAACGTGCAAGTTCGGTCACTCCCAGCTGTATCCTATTTGATAGCACGCCCCCAGATGGGCGGTCCTATATGGCACTGTGCTAAGGCATCTTGGGAGTTATAGTCCCGAACAGTTCACAAATGAAAGCACTGCATTTAAACTGTCGCATGAGGGCGTCCTTAATCCAACACTTTGGCCCCACGTGTGCGGCTCGATAAATATCTCACCTTGTGGCCCCCTTAAAATAGCTGGGTGGTGCCCTCCTGGTGGCTGGGCCGCCGCCCATAGATTATGCTCCAAAGTTGCCCAAAAGCGTAGGAAGCACTCGGACCATCGTGGTAGCTCATTTGCCTTTAATGGTATAGACACCCCATGCAGAGATAAAACAGCGGTTGTCCGTTCTGCCTGACGCGTTTCGTGAATACTTCCTCATAGGCTCAGCGGACTCCCAACGTGCAAGTTCGGTCACTCCCAGCTGTATCCTATTTGATAGCACGCCCCCAGATGGGCGGTCCTATATGGCACTGTGCTAAGGCATCTTGGGAGTTATAGTCCCGAACAGTTCACAAATGAAAGCACTGCATTTAAACTGTCGCATGAGGGCGTCCTTAATCCAACACTTTGGCCCCACGTGTGCGGCTCGATAAATATCTCACCTCGTGGCCCCCTTAGAATAGCGGGGTGGTGCACTCCTGGCGGCTGGGCCGCCGCCCATAGATTATGCTCCAAAGTTGCCCAAAAGCGTAGGAAGCACTCGGACCATCGTGGTAGCTCATTTGCCTTTAATGGTATAGACACCCCATGCAGAGATAAAACAGCGGTTGTCCGTTCTGCCTGACGCGTTTCGTGAATACTTCCTCATAGGCTCAGCGGACTCCCAACGTGCAAGTTCGGTCACTCCCAGCTGTATCCTATTTGATAGCACGCCCCCAGATGGGCGGTCCTATATGGCACTGTGCTAAGGCATCTTGGGAGTTATAGTCCCGAACAGTTCACAAATGAAAGCACTGCATTTAAACTGTCGCATGAGGGCGTCCTTAATCCAACACTTTGGCCCCACGTGTGCGGCTCGATAAATATCTCACCTCGTGGCCCCCTTAGAATAGCGGGGTGGTGCACTCCTGGCGGCTGGGCCGCCGCCCATAGATTATGCTCCAAAGTTGCCCAAAAGCGTAGGAAGCACTCGGACCATCGTGGTAGCTCATTTGCCTTTAATGGTATAGACACCCCATGCAGAGATAAAACAGCGGTTGTCCGTTCTGCCTGACGCGTTTCGTGAATACTTCCTCATAGGCTCAGCGGACTCCCAACGTGCAAGTTCGGTCACTCCCAGCTGTATCCTATTTGATAGCACGCCCCCAGATGGGCGGTCCTATATGGCACTGTGCTAAGGCATCTTGGGAGTTATAGTCCCGAACAGTTCACAAATGAAAGCACTGCATTTAAACTGTCGCATGAGGGCATCCTTAATCCAACACTTTGGCCCCACGTGTGCGGCTCGATAAATATCTCACCTCGTGGCCCCCTTAGAATAGCGGGGTGGTGCACTCCTGGCGGCTGGGCCGCCGCCCATAGATTATGCTCCAAAGTTGCCCAAAAGCGTAGGAAGCACTCGGACCATCGTGGTAGCTCATTTGCCTTTAATGGTATAGACACCCCATGCAGAGATAAAACAGCGGTTGTCCGTTCTGCCTGACGCGTTTCGTGAATACTTCCTCATAGGCTCAGCGGACTCCCAACGTGCAAGTTCGGTCACTCCCAGCTGTATCCTATTTGATAGCACGCCCCCAGATGGGCGGTCCTATATGGCACTGTGCTAAGGCATCTTGGGAGTTATAGTCCCGAACAGTTCACAAATGAAAGCACTGCATTTAAACTGTCGCATGAGGGCGTCCTTAATCCAACACTTTGGCCCCACGTGTGCGGCTCGATAAATATCTCACCTCGTGGCCCCCTTAGAATAGCGGGGTGGTGCACTCCTGGTGGCTGGGCCGCCGCCCATAGATTATGATCCAAAGTTGCCCAAAAGCGTAGGAAGCACTCGGACCATCGTGGTAGCTCATTTGCCTTTAATGGTATAGACACCCCATGCAGAGATAAAACAGCGGTTGTCCGTTCTGTCTGACGCGTTTCATGAATACTTCCTCAGAGGCTCAGCGGACTCCCAACGTGCAAGTTCGGTCACTCCCAGCTGTATCCTATTTGATAGCACGCCCCCAGATGGGCGGTCCTATATGGCACTGTGCTAAGGCATCTTGGGAGTTATAGTCCCGAACAGTTCACAAATGAAAGCACTGCATTTAAACTGTCGCATGAGGGCATCCTTAATCCAACACTTTGGCCCCACGTGTGCGGCTCGATAAATATCTCACCTCGTGGCCCCCTTAGAATAGCGGGGTGGTGCACTCCTGGCGGCTGGGCCGCCGCCCATAGATTATGCTCCAAAGTTGCCCAAAAGCGTAGGAAGCACTCGGACCATCGTGGTAGCTCATTTGCCTTTAATGGTATAGACACCCCATGCAGAGATAAAACAGCGGTTGTCCGTTCTGCCTGACGCGTTTCGTGAATACTTCCTCAGAGGCTCAGCGGACTCCCAACGTGCAAGTTCGGTCACTCCCAGCTGTATCCTATTTGATAGCACGCCCCCAGATGGGCGGTCCTATATGGCACTGTGCTAAGGCATCTTGGGAGTTATAGTCCCGAACAGTTCACAAATGAAAGCACTGCATTTAAACTGTCGCATGAGGGCGTCCTTAATCCAACACTTTGGCCCCACGTGTGCGGCTCGATAAATATCTCACCTCGTGGCCCCCTTAGAATAGCGGGGTGGTGCACTCCTGGCGGCTGGGCCGCCGCCCATAGATTATGCTCCAAAGTTGCCCAAAAGCGTAGGAAGCACTCGGACCATCGTGGTAGCTCATTTGCCTTTAATGGTATAGACACCCCATGCAGAGATAAAACAGCGGTTGTCCGTTCTGCCTGACGCGTTTCGTGAATACTTCCTCATAGGCTCAGCGGACTCCCAACGTGCAAGTTCGGTCACTCCCAGCTGTATCCTATTTGATAGCACGCCCCCAGATGGGCGGTCCTATATGGCACTGTGCTAAGGCATCTTGGGAGTTATAGTCCCGAACAGTTCACAAATGAAAGCACTGCATTTAAACTGTCGCATGAGGGCGTCCTTAATCCAACACTTTGGCCCCACTTGTGCGGCTCGATAAATATCTCACCTCGTGGCCCCCTTAGAATAGCGGGGTGGTGCACTCCTGGTGGCTGGGCCGCCGCCCATAGATTATGATCCAAAGTTGCCCAAAAGCGTAGGAAGCACTCTGACCATCGTGGTAGCTCATTTGACTTTAATGGTATAGACACCCCGTGCAGAGATAAAACAGCGGTTGTCCGATCTGCCTGACGCGTTTCATGAATACTTCCTCAGAGGCTCAGCGGACTCCCAACGTGCAAGTTCGGTCACTCCCAGCTGTATCCGATTTGATAGCACGCCCCCAGATGGGCGGTCCTATATGGCACTGTGCTAAGGCATCTTGGGAGTTATAGTCCCGAACAGTTCACAAATGAAAGCACTGCATTTAAACTGTCGCATGAGGGCGTCCTTAATCCAACACTTTGGCCCCACGTGTGCGGCTCGATAAATATCTCACCTCGTGGCCCCCTTAGAATAGCTGGGTGGTGCACTCCTGGCGGCTGGGCCGCCGCCCATAGATTATGCTCCAAAGTTGCCCAAAAGCGTAGGAAGCACTCGGACCATCGTGGTAGCTCATTTGCCTTTAATGGTTTAGACATCCCATGCAGAGATAAAACAGCGGTTGTCCGTTCTGCCTGACGCGTTTCATGAATACTTCCTCATAGGCTCAGCGGACTCCCAACGTGCAAGTTGGTTCACTCCCAGCTGTATCCTATTTGATAGCACGCCCCCAGATGGGCGGTCCTATATGGCACTGTGCTAAGGCATCTTGGGAGTTATAGTCCCGAACAGTTCACAAATGAAAGCACTGCATTTAAACTGTCGCATGAGGGCGTCCTTAATCCAACACTTTGGCCCCACGTGTGCGGCTCGATAAATATCTCACCTCGTGGCCCCCTTAGAATAGCGGGGTGGTGCACTCCTGGCGGCTGGGCCGCCGCCCATAGATTATGCTCCAAAGTTGCCCAAAAGCGTAGGAAGCACTCGGACCATCGTGGTAGCTCATTTGCCTTTAATGGTATAGACACCCCATGCAGAGATAAAACAGCGGTTGTCCGTTCTGCCTGACGCGTTTCGTGAATACTTCCTCAGAGGCTCAGCAGACTCCCAACGTGCAAGTTTGGTCACTCCCAGCTGTATCCTATTTGATAGCACGCCCCCAGATGGGCGGTCCTATATGGCACTGTGCTAAGGCATCTTGGGAGTTATAGTCCCGAACAGTTCACAAATGAAAGCACTGCATTTAAACTGTCGCATGAGGGCGTCCTTAATCCAACACTTTGGCCCCACGTGTGCGGCTCGATAAATATCTCACCTCGTGGCCCCCTTAGAATAGCGGGGTGGTGCACTCCTGGTGGCTGGGCCGCCGCCCATAGATTATGATCCAAAGTTGCCCAAAAGCGTAGGAAGCACTCGGACCATCGTGGTAGCTCATTTGCCTTTAATGGTATAGACACCCCATGCAGAGATAAAACAGCGGTTGTCCGTTCTGCCTGACGCGTTTCGTGAATGCTTCCTCATTGGCTCAGCGGACTCCGAACGTGGAAGTTCGGTCACTCCCAGCTGTATCCTATTTGATAGCACGCCCCCAGATGGGCGGTCCTATATGGCACTGTGCTAAGGCATCTTGGGAGTTATAGTCCCGAACAGTTCACAAATGAAAGCACTGCATTTAAACTGTCGCATGAGGGCATCCTTAATCCAACACTTTGGCCCCACGTGTGCGGCTCGATAAATATCTCACCTAGTGGCCCCCTTAGAATAGCGGGGTGGTGCACTCCTGGCGGCTGGGCCGCCGCCCATAGATTATGATCCAAAGTTGCCCAAAAGCGTAGGAAGCACTCGGACCATCGTGGTAGCTCATTTGCCTTTAATGGTATAGACAACCCATGCAGAGATAAAACAGCGGTTGTCTGTTCTGCCTCACGCGTTTCGTGAATACTTCCTCATAGACTCAGCGGACTCCCAACGTGCAAGTTCGGTCACTCCCAGCTGTATCCTATTTGATAGCACGCCCCCAGATGGGCGGTCCTATATGGCACTGTGCTAAGGCATCTTCAGAGTTATAGTCTAGAACAGTTCACAAATGAAAGCACTGCATTTAAACTGTCGCATGAGGGCGTCCTTAATCCAACACTTTGGCCCCACGTGTGCGGCTCGATAAAATATCTCACCTCGTGGCCCCCTTAGAATAGCGGGGTGGTGCACTCCTGGTGGCTGGGCCGCCGCCCATAGATTATGCTCCAAAGTTGCCCAAAAGCGTAGGAAGCACTCGGACCATCGTGGTAGCTCATTTGCCTTTAATGGTATAGACACCCCATGCAGAGATAAAACAGCGGTTGTCCGTTCTGTCTGACGCGTTTCGTGAATACTTCCTCAGAGGCTCAGCAGACTCCCAACGTGCAAGTTTGGTCACTCCCAGCTGTATCCTATTTGATAGCACGCCCCCAGATGGGCGGTCCTATATGGCACTGTGCTAAGGCATCTTGGGAGTTATAGTCCCAAACAGTTCACAAATGAAAGCACTGCATTTAAACTGTCGCATGAGGGCTTCCTTAATCCAACACTTTGGCCCCACTTGTGCGGCTCGATAAATATCTCACCTCGTGGCCCCCTTAGAATAGCGGGGTGGTGCACTCCTGGTGGCTGGGCCGCCGCCCATAGATTATGCTCCAAAGTTTCCCAAAAGCGTAGGAAGCACTCGGACCATCGTGGTAGCTCATTTGCCTTTAATGGTATAGACACCCCATGCAGAGATAAAACAGCGGTTGTCCGTTCTGTCTGACGCGTTTCGTGAATACTTCCTCAGAGGCTCAGCGGACTCCCAATGTGCAAGTTTGGTCACTCCCAGCTGTATCCTATTTGATAGCACGCCCCCAGATGGGTGGTCCTATATGGCACTGTGCTAAGGCATCTTGGGAGTTATAGTCCCGAACAGTTCACAAATGAA